>JAWWMO010000035.1:223402-242593 GCA_035047845.1 Dendrocincla fuliginosa
AAACTGTGCCCTGGGGGGCATCAGGGAAAGCATCACCTTCTGGTCCAAGGGGGTGATTGTCCTGCTCTGCTCTGCACGGGGGCAGCCCCACCTCGAGCTCTGGGGGCAGTTTGGGGCACACAGATATCCAAAGGACATATCAAACATTGGGAGTGTGCCCAGGAGAGGGTGACCAGGATGCTGAAAGGCCTCGAGGGTGAGATGTGCAAGGAGTGGCTGAGGTCCACGGCCACTTCAGCGTGGAGAAGAGCAGGCTGAGGGGTGACCCCACGGCATTCTGCACCTTCCCCATGGGTGGGAGGGTGCTGCTCTCTGCTCTCTGGTGACAGTGACAGGACAGGAGGAGCTGGAATGAAGCTGTGTGTGGGGAAATGCAGGCTGGACATCAGGAAAAGGTTCTTCCCCCAGAGGGAGGTTGGGCACTGCAAGGTTCCCCAGGGAGGTGGCCACAGCCCCAAGCCTGGCAGAGCTGTGTGTGTAGGATGCTCTCAGTGACAGGGTTTAGTTTGAGGTAGTTCTGCAAGGAGCAGGGAGTTTGACACCATGGAACTTGTAGGGCCCTTCCAACCTGAGATATTCTATGATTCTGTGTTAAATATAGAGAACAAATGCAGCACTGATTACAGACATAGGTATCTGAAGTCTTGACTAGACACCTCTTAAAATGTGTCTCCCAGCTTCCACTGGAGTGGAATATATTCATTGCAACGTTGGGTACTTTTAGTCAGGCTTTTTTTCCTCCTTTTCCTGTTAACCTGATGGATGTCCTGTTTTTATCCTTGTCCTTCCGCTCTAGTAAAAGGTGGGATTTGCAAATGTCACTGTGCCAGTTCAACATCTCTTGCTAACGTGTCATTGCTGTTTTGAAATAGAAGCAGTGCCATGGTTAAGTTGGCATATATTAGAGAAAGAAAGACTCTGGACATGGATATTCAGCAGGTTTTCAGAAGTGTCTTAACTGGTTGTGAGTTTGGTTCTTCCAAGGAAGTGCAGAAAACAAAACTTGATCGAAACAAGAGTAAACTTAATTGTGGAGTCTGGTGTACTTTTGTGAGTCATAAAAATATTTACCCTTTATTTTCCCCTCACAGGTCATATTTAGCTTCCAGTGTTCTAAGTAGCAACTCATGATTTAATTAAACTTGAATAATATGTAGTATTGCATCTGAAGTTACTTAAGAACCATAGCCCATTAAACTTTTTCACAATGAACAGAACATTAAGAAGGTAACATACTAAGTATTTCTGGCTTTTCTTAGTGGGTTCATCTTGACCAGAGAGGAACATTATTTCACTGGAAAAAATAATTTGTTCAAAGATTTTGTGCTTAAGTTCCAAAGTTGCCCTTTTAGCCCTGGCAGCATGTCCAGCTCTTGCCATACTGAATGCTCACAGGTCAGGAGGCACGTTGGCTGCTCGTGGGGTCAGAGTGAGATGTCTAAGCTTTGTAAACATCAATAAAACTTGGCACATCTGCACTGTTCCATTTTTCCACTCAGCTGGATTTCTGTCATGCTTTGAGGACCGATGCTTGCTGAAGAGATGGCAATGCCTTTCAAAGGAGAAATGCCCAAAGCAAGAGCAGGTTGCAGCCATTACTGACAGAACTATCTGTAATGTCCAATTAAAAAATCACTGCCAAATAAAGGATTCTGTTACACTGCCTGTATATAGCACATGAGAGCTCTAAAAAGAAAAGCCTGTTTTTGTGTAACCTTTAAAGTCTGAAGTTTAAATATACATACCACCCCCTGACAAAGAAATTAACATCAAATTTTCACTTTCACTGCTATTCAAGACTTTTTAACACTTAACTGTATTACAAAGTCTTTTAGCTTTGCCCCAGATGATGTTATATCATGCATACTAAAAACAGTAAGTTTCTGACTGTGACTCAGTTGAATTTTAACCGAATTTGTAATAATTTAATCTTGTCATAAAGGCTCTTTGAGCGCTGTCCTCTGCTGTAGCTGGAAGTGCAGTAGCACTGGATGGGTAACACTGCTGATCTTTGCTGCAAGAACTGCACACTCAGTGGCCTCACACACTGCACTGTTCAGGGAGGCAGGGAATGCAGTGGGGATTCTGCAGAGCTGCTGCTTTTAACCAAAAAGAAGGCTGCACATGGCCCATGTGCCACAGCAGGATGGTGACTGTGGAATAAGAAGGAGACATCTGGTAGGATTTCATTAAATGTGAAGACAGTTGTTTTCATGGAATAAGGTCTTACAAGAACTGAGTGCCCTCTCATCTCTCGTATGAGAGATGTAGTTTTATTCTAACAGGTTTAGTGTATGATCCGTGAACTTTTGGGTTTGTTCTAGAATTGTAATGATTCCTCTTGGGGAAAAATGCAAACTTAGAATCCTAGAATAATTGAATTATTTAGGTTGGAAATGAGCCCTAAGATCATCAAATCCAGCTGTTCCCGTGGCACTGCCCAGGCCACCACTGCCCATGTCCCCAAGTGCCACATCCATGTGTCTTAAATCCCTCCAGGGATTATCATTGCAGCCCTGTCCTGGGCAGCCTGTTCATACTGTAACACTCTTACACTAATGTGTGAAGTCCATTCTCCTTGTTGGTTGTGTTCAGCCTGAAAGTGCCAGGTGCCTGTGCTTCCTTCCTCACAGCCATGCTCCTACTGCCAGCTCAGCATGTTGTAATTTCACTTTGTACATACCCAGAGTATGAGCTAAGCTGAGCTTCTGCATGAGGAGACCTCCCACCATCCCAAAAGGGGTGGAAAGCAGCTCTGGTGTCCTTTTATTAAGGACAGCCAATGGACAGAATGGATCAAGAAAGGGAATTAGGTGTGCAATATCCCAGCATTTCCTCAGAGCTGTACCCAAAGCCATTGAGATGGAAATCTTGTGGAGGAAGGCCAGGCCACAAAGCTCTTCTCCTGCCTGAATGACTAATCATTCCAGGAATAAATCTTTCTCATCTCTTATAAAATTGTCTGCAATATCGTTTTTCTAAGAGCTGTGAAATTTAGTGTTTACCTTTATGCTCTTTTACTCTGCCTATTTTAAATTATCTGTGGGCAGAAATACCTCAGTGGGCATTTTAATCTATTCTGATGAGTTTTCTGTAAACTTGATAATCATTATGAATTTAGGATCATCTGTTCAACCATTCCAACCATTTCAGTTTCATTCAGAGTTGCCATGATTTTCAGTGTCACTTTTTGTGGCCATTGCAGACTTCATCAGCTTTTGCCTAATGGTTTGTTAGTGACAATATGTAAACCAAGATGTTCATAATGGCTATAACATCTGCACAGTTCCTGCTGGCATTTGTGTTGACCCCTTGCTTCTAGGATCTATTGTCTAAGACTGTCAGGACAGAGGTGTTTTGTCTTTTGGATGGGACTCGTTAAGGCCACTCATCTCCTGAAGTTTAACTGATGGAGTTCCCTATGGCCAGAGGTTGATGTTCCCCATACCTAGACAGGGGCATTCCCTATGGCCAGAGGTTGATGTTCCCCATAACTAGAGGTGGATGCTTCCAGCAGAACAAACCTGGACACTGCAGAAGGTGTTTATTCCTTTGTGTGTGTCTGACAGGTGAAGGAGGGAGGGAAATCCCTCCTTTCTCAGTAGTTTTATTCACCTTCCTTCAGATGCACCTTGGCTGTTGAGAGCTGGAAAGGGTTAGTCACTGAATGGCTCCAAAACTGTGCCCCAGGTTTCTGCTGTTCATCAATATACCCTGTGGGTCTCTGCCTTTTTCCTTCTGGTAGCCCAGTCTGGTTTCCTGCCCATTTTCTCTGAGAAAGCAGTGAATTCATGGATAGGGCATCCAGCTGGGACTCTTGTTCAGCTCAGGGCACTGCCTTAATGAATTCTGCTTTGTTTAAAACAGTGATCAGTGAAGAGTCAACCCCCAAACTCCAGGGATGAGACCAATTCAGATTCCTCGTTGTTTTGCTCACTTCCTAAACCAGCTGTATCCATCTGGATTAGAGACTTTGATTGGATTTTCTTCTTTACAAGCAGCAATTTTGTTGTGTTATGAGCCATGACAGCCCCAGGACTGTTGGTGTTGTGTTCCAGGATAGCCCCAAGAGTATTTGCAGAAGTAGGTTAGTCATACTGGAGAGTAATTTGCACTGTTTTGGGATAATGAGGAAGGATGATCTCACTGGAAAATCACATTACGTTAATTGCTTAAAATGTGAGCATTTCTTCCCCCTTTCTGTCTGCAGAGAGAGGACAAACAGTAAGTGGGTCAATTCAAGCTTTGTAATGGTTAAATGAAATGGCTCCAAATATTTCCATAGCTGCCTAAAACTCCTCCTGACAAAGACCACTTTTAGTGAACAAAAATTTTCGTGCAAGCTGAAGTCCAGCTTGTGTAAGTTACTGACTTTCCAGCCCTGGGAAGAATCCAGTGACTCCAGTGCCAGGGGCAGTGCTGAGTCCCAGCATCTCTGTGCCCTCACAAGTCCCTGCTGGCACCTGAGCTAGAGGAGCTGACTGGGAGGGGGCTGTTGTCACTGGCCCTCGTGGGACATCTGAAAAATGGGGCTTAAACTCTTAATTAGCTCTTAAACTCAGGGTGAGTTGTGCTCATGAAGGATGGTGTCACCTCAGGCTGCTGTGGAGCTGATTGCATCGATCAGTTCATCCACACTTTAAACCTCCTGAGGGATTTTGCTTCCTTGTTTTTGTAATGAAAGGATTTTTAAAAAAAAAGGTATTCTGTGGATGCTGCTTATTTTTTATGGTTCTTGGGTTCATTTATCAATTACTTTTTTGGTGAATTATTGAGGACACAGTCTGACATGTACCTGATTGTCCTCATAAATGCTTGATGTTCAAATGTGACTTTATTCTGGAACAGAGGACAAATGGTGGTGGTTGGGAAATTGAGATTTCTAAGTGATTTTGCATAAAACTGGTAATGCTCCTTACATTGAAATTGCTTCACTTATTTTTGTTAGAACCCAATTTCAGTTTCTTGTAACTGTGCTAGACTTCATCTTCTTGGGCTGGGTGTCTGCAGGCTGAGGTCATATTCTTCTGATAAAATTTAATCTAACTAGATAAGTGATTAGGTTTTCTCTGATATAATCAAGAGATTCTAACTGAGCATGCTGCTTTGCTCTGGAACTTGACATCTTGTGGAGGTCTTATCCCGAGATAAGGGATGCACCCCATTTTTCAACCTTTTGGAGTAACTCTTAAAATCCACATTATAGGGACCTCAGAAATGCAAAGCCAAACATCCAAACATTGGGCAAAGCCAGAATAGTACACTTGAACCTAAATGGGTGAAAGGCAAGAGCCAGCAAGGGCAGGGCTTCTGTCTTGCTGACCACAGAGCTGAGTTCCAACCTGGAGAACTGGATTCTGTATTAATAAATAATTTTAGAATAAACCCTTCCTTAGGATTCAATAAAAATTCACACATTAGTCAAACTTTTGGCAACTAATGGTGTGTTTGTTTTGTTTTGGATGTCAACACTGTTGGCAAAGATCAGATGTGCTGAGCAGCCTCCACAGCTGCCTTGGAAATCAGCTGGAGCTGTGCCTTGGGTATCAAGAGCACCATGAAAGTGCAATACAACTGGGCTGCATTTTCCCACACAGACCCAGGAGATCAGCACTTACTGTTTTACCAATTAAGAGAGATAAGGACAATAATTAGAGCCACTGTAATTGTTTAGGGACTGTCAGCATCGTGCTGTGCCTCCCAAAGCTGTGCTCTGCTTAGGAAGTCTTTGACATTTAATTTCTCCTGTCGATTTAAACTTGTGGTATTTATGCTGTTAACCTCTTCGGGTTTAAATGAGGGAATATATTAACATTTAGAAAGTACTTGTGAAACAAACTAAGCCAAACGTTGGGCAGTATCTCAGAGCCCCTTTGCATGAGTGTGCCACTGAGACCATGGGAAGGCTTAGAGTCTCTGTGATGCTCTGGATAGTCACTCATTTCTTAAAAGGGAAGCATCTTTTCTTCTTTGCTTTGTACCCCTTCCCCATGATGATGTTTTTTGCATGTCTTACTGCAAGGACAGGGCTTTGTCCTGAAAAGGAAAGTCTCACCCTCTTTTTTTTTAAAATCTCTAAGCACCCATCCAGCTTTCAGCTGCAAGGAGTCCTCAGGACAGTCTGCTGCTGGATGAGCATCTCAAAAATGATGGATGGATGTGTTAAAAATTATTTTGCTTTTTTCACCTCCTGATGTATGCAATTTATGTTTTTTCACTTAAAAATAGTAATTTAAAAAGAGGGGAAGGGAGAGAAACCAATCTGTTTTAGCACATGAAAAATAACGTTCTGACATGACAAACTGGTGGAATCTTCCATCCCTTTAGGTATTTTAGAACTTTACCATTCTGCTCATCTAAGTGTGAAACTTCACATTTGAATATTTAGTCTGAAAGGCAGACAGATCGTGTTTGGGGAGAGAAGAGTGTAGTTGGTGGGTGTTTTTTATAGCAGCTTCAGTGGTTACTTTTGGAGCGAGGCCATGTCTCCTCCAGCTCTTTTCAACATAAACAAGTGTTTATGGTTAAGTGATGCTCCCCTGCAAACCCAGCACTGAGAACCTTCCATACCATCATCACTTTTAACAGGCACGGCTGTCACGTCGTTTCTGAGGAGGTGGGAGTTCTCTACACGTCATGGTTTGCCTGTTTGTAAACTTCAGTGGGGTGTTCTGTGTGATAAATGCATTCATCCGAAATTTCAAAACCTCCAGAGCCATTTTCACTCATAACACTTTAATTGAATGCAAAGTCTTGGTGGTGAGAGGAACCAAACGCTGACTGCTCTGACAATATTTGTGTATTGCATGTATAGGTATTGCATTGAAACTTATATTGGGTTCACCTTCCTGTCCTGAATCCCAAGAAGTTTTCCCAAATGAGCACACAGAATAGTAACCTCCCATTAAAATGAGCATTCACTCTAATTTGAAGACCCAGGTCTCTGCCATTAAATCAGTATTTTCACTTATTTAATCGTGGCTTATGTTTCAGATATTAGGAGGGGAAGTCACAAGCCCTGAGCTGCTGCCTGTGCTGCCTGATCTCTGTGGGACAGCCTGAGCAGTCTATCAGGCACTATATATACCATGTGTGTAATAAGCTTTTGGGCTTTTTTTTAATCTGATGGTAGTTCTTGTCTTCTCCAGATACACTTGACCTCCTTTCTGGGTCTGTCTGTATTGAAAAATATATGGAGACAAGTAACACATGTCTGCAGCATGCTCAGCTGCTTGGCTCAGCCTGGCTTCCAGCCAGCCAAATTTCAGAGCAATGAGAAATTCTGGAGGCATAGGAACTTTGTATGAAGTCAGGGGACGTGGGCACTGAGGTGAACTGCTGCCTCTGTAGCAAACCTCAGCCCCTCATTCCCCCCCTGCAGCACCCTGCCTCAGCCCCCGAGTGTCCCTGTGTCCCTGTGTGTGCACAGCTGGGTCCCTCTGGCAGTCACGTAGCTGCTCCTGGTGCTGGGGCTCTCCTGGCACGGGGTATGCTCCCTGCCAGAGCTGCAATTCCCAGGAGTTCCCTTGCTCTGGGCGTCTGCACTTGACACACACTTCCCACTGCTGGGATTTTCCTTCTGTCTCCTGCAGCCCTGAAGGACCCAGCAAGGTTTTATATCTTTTAAACCTCTCCCTATTCCTGTGTTTCCACATTGTTCCTAATGTTCTTTAGACAAAAAGGGACAAAGTGTGACCTCGGCTGATGAATAAATCAGCTCCCTTTGTCTGCCCAGAGATAGCCTCAGAGCAGGGCAGAATTTAAGGGCATGTTTGTACCCTGCAGTGTGGTTAAAAATATCTGAGTTGATTCCAAGCAATCTGGTGTGCTCATGCAGTACTCCTTGGCTGGTCCTGGGCCGGGGTGTAGGTGGCTTTCAGCAGGCTGGGCTCTGGGAGGGCATCACTGGGGAAGAGCTGCACGTTCTCACTGCTCAAGGCAGCAACTGTGTCCCTACCATGAGCTGCATCTCTGGCTGTGACACGGGCACAGAGCTGAGGATGGACTGCTCAAAACATGCTGTCTTACCCAGGCTCTTGCTGAGGTGGTGCTTCTACTACCTGTGGGCTTTGTTGGAAGCGTTAAGAGATGCAGGCAAGAGCATAATCTTCAAGAATTTTGCAACAGCTCTGAAACTGCATCTCCATAACCTTTGGCAAATGTTTTTGCCCACACTTAGGTGGCAGGAGTGTTAGGCTACCTGGCCAGGTTTCCTCAAAGTGTTTTGAAGAGGGGGCTGTACAATTTGAGTTCTCAGTGAAGCCTTTGAGGTTGTATTGTCCAGTGGCTTGTCCATGTTAGAAAAACTTGGAGTGATGTCCTCGTAACCAGACTGATTCTCAGCATAAGTGAAGGTTTCAGATCTGGGAGTTTATTACCACTAAAGAGGAGCCATCTCACCCCTCCATACATCTGCATCACTTAGCTCATGCTAGCAGCAGCACTGGTTGGACTCTGACACCACTGCTTAATCCAGTGGAAAAACATCCACCAAAAATCCCATCCCCATGTCCAAAACTTCCACCCAGCGTGGGAGTTCTCTTCTTGTTTAGTCATTTGAACTGTCCCAGAAGCTTTTCAGCATCACAGATGGTTGAAAGAGAGGTGCAGGCTTGCACAAAGTGAGGGGGAGGAATGGAGAAGTGAATAAAGACAAAGGGAAGGGCCTGAGATCTCCCTTCCAGGAGCATGAGGTTTGAGGGACAGAGCTGAAGTGCTTTCCCCCTCAGTCAGTCACCCACCTTTCTTACGTTGTGCCTTGCAGAAATAGTTCACATTGTGATGCTTTGCTTCCCTATATTTTTAATATAATTTACTCCTGTCCCTGGATTTCTGGGGTTTTTGCCATTTCTAGGAAGGAATTCTCCCCTGTGAGGGTGGGCAGGCCCTGGCACAGGGTGCCCAGAGAAGCTGTGGCTGCCCCTGAATCCCTGGAAGTGTCCAAGGCCAGGCTGGACAGGGCTTGGAGCACCCTGGGCCAGTGGAAGGTGTCCCTGCCTGTGGCAGAATGAGATGATCTTGAAGGTCCCTTCCAACCCAAACCACTCTGTGATTCTGTGATTTCAGTGGGAGAAAGAGCAGGCAGTGAAAAGTCAGTGGAAAACAAGTTGTAAGACTGTGCTTGTCTCTGCCAGGGAGCAAACCTGCTGTGGCAGTGCCTGTAGTTTGGCTGGTGGTCACAGACTGCTTGTACAGGTGTCACCAGTACACGGACAGGCAGATTCCCCAAGAGTTTACAGGTTTTCTGTTCAACTGTGAGATAAATAACTTGCCTCCCCAAATATGTATGTCTGTATAAGTACACTATTTTATATGAGCCAGATTATGGCCTTTTTTGCGTTGCTGTTGGCAGAACAGATTTTCTATGTGGTGTTCTACAAATGGCATCCAAAATACTGTGTGGTAATGTAGTATTTCTTCCTTCATAAAGTTGTTTTTTATACATTCACACACCTGCATATCTGTGATTTATCTACAGCTGACAGATGAGGATTGCCATAGATATTACCAAAATAGTATGTGATTTCTTATTAGAGCAATTCTTTAGAATGATAAATGCATGGATGCAGACTGAGGTTCAGGCTGACCATGTGTACATCCATGGAAACAGAACTGTTCTAAACATAAATGCCACGGATGTCTTTCCTACTGAGTTTGTCCTGACACCGCTGCAGAGGGGACATTTCCCTTTAACTGCTTTATCAGGATTCAGAATGGGCCTTTTGCTTACTATTTGTTTCCACATTAAATAGGGAACAGATGCTTTACTCCTGTACAAATCAAGTTGCTGGGCTTGAAGGCCTCCTTTAAATTAGACTTTTTAAGTGGTTGTCAGAGAATTCCTCTGGGCACTTGATCGTGCTGTAATTATTCCTTTGAAATTTTAAGATTTTCTATCATGTTATCCTATTTGGATGAGAAACTGCTGCCCAGACAGTTCTGCCATGAAACTGATACCTCTGATCTTTAGGCACCACTCACTTCCTGACCCACACACAGCAAGAAATACAAGGTTGTGTTAAAAATGCTGCAGGAGCCAAATTCACTGAGCAGGAGCTCGTTCCAGTGTTGACCACACAACGTGTACTTTTACAATGGTACACATATTGTTCAAGTTAGAACATGGCTTGTCAATATTAATTGGGGCAGTGCTTCAGGGATGAAGCTGCAGATAAACATCAAGGAACTTTTCCCACAGTCGAATCCTTTTTGCAATCTTTCAGTTAAAAAGAAATATTGAAAGGGTCAGGACTTCAGAACAGTTGAGAAATTTTCTGTTTATGATTTGTCCAGGTTCAGTATTAGCAAACGTGGGAAAAATGTTCCTGCATAATATTGTTGGTAAATGGGATGTGGAATGGGTCCACATGAAATCACTTTTAAAAGAAATCCCTCTAATATTTGCAGAGGGATCTAGGAAACTCCAAGGAGCAGCAGAGCCATTCCTCTTTCTCCAAACCATGCAAAACGTCTGTTTGGAAATCATCTTTGTTACTGACACTGCTGACTGTCCCTCAGAGGTGTCAGAATTGTCCCTGAGCATCCCTGAAACCTTGGGCAGACCCTGGGGTCTCTTCACAGCCATGAGTTGTGCTCAGCTCCGTGCCTCGAGGGGCGTCCCATGGCACGGCTCTCCCAGCAGGGCTGGGGGCTCTGGGCAGCAAACCCCTTGGCACCAGGGCAGTTGTGGTTCCTGCAGGCATTTTGGGTGGTCTTTAAGGTCCCTTCCAACCCAAGCCTTACTATGATCCTATTCCAGCACAGTTCTGCTCTGGTTTCTTACTGAGAGCACGGTTAACAGCAGCACTGTTAACACTATGAATGTGATACACAAGGTTTATTATTTATTAATCAGTTCTTTAATTCTGATGTTATCCAATGATTTTCCCTAGCTCTGTGTAAGCTATATGCTGTTCTTCAGATCCCACAAGTCTAAGAAAGTGCAGAATGAAAAATACACTGTGCTTAATTATTTTTGTGGCCCCTAAGTTGTATATTAATGGTGTTTTCTCACTAAGAAGGATAGTTGGACATGTTAAGGTCTATCTCAATTTTACATGTTTTTACAAAAACTCTTTCTGCCTTTTCTGCTCCTGGCATTTCCAACAAAAGCAAAGAGAAGGGATAAATAACTCAGCATGTCATTGGAATACCTTCTTTGGGGGGTTTTGTTAGTTTTATGGTATTCAGAGCAATTGTGGTTGGTGTTGTACTGAGCAGGATGGGATGTGACACAGCAGGAACCCAGGAGGGAGAAGGGAGCCCAGGATGTCTCAGAGCTTTGGGTTCACACTTCACAGGTGATTTTTTCAAAGCAGATCAGGCCCTAGGCTGTATAAACCAGAGAGCACCATGCAGATCCCTGGCTTTGAGTGGGAAGAAGTTCAGCTCTTCACTGGTGGACAGAAATGATTCTCATTTTCTCAAATTAATTTCTTTGGGCATGAATGTGAAGAGATGTTTAGACTAAGACAGCTAACAACAATTTCAGGCTTAGGCCACACATCTCTTGGAGGACCAGGTACACCGTACGGGTCACGACCTGGTGTCAGCAGAGAAGACAAGAGACTGCACTTACGTTTGACAGTGCTGCGTGACTCCTGGAACCCAGCCGACTCCGAGCCCCAGCCCAGCGCTTCACACTCGTGCTCCTCGCCTTGCCCGTGCCTGGCACTGGTGCCTGCAGCCCCTCTGCCCCTCTCTGCCAGCCAGCACATCCTCCAGAGCCCCACGCTGCGCTTGCGCCCGTCCTCCAGCGCCTGGTACACCCAGTTCGGGGTGAAGGCAGCCGCGTTGTTGAGGATCAGCGAGACCAGGGCTACCAACACGGCTGTGGCTACCAGTTTCTGGACAGTCATATCTGAGTGTCAGCTCGCTGCCAGTCCCCGGTGGCAGACGACACGAGGTGCCTCAGCTGCAGCGCATTGAGCGGGGCCGGGAGCGGGCGGCTGCGCTGCGCTGTCACTGCGGGCTAGAGCACATCACCGCTCATTCTTGAACTCGGCTCCACAGGGCTGTCTGATCGAGGAAACGAGAATCCTGTGAGGTAGGTAGGAGAATTCCATAAAATACCAACGCAGAGGAGGCTTTTTGAGGTCCGTCCTAGGACTTATCCACCTTCTTGCACTTTGATAAGTAATGCGAGTGCCGTGGTGAACTGGGTGACAGGGAGGTCCATTCCGTGTTGGATGGGGTGAATCCAGGCAGAATCCAGGCTGGGCTGAGGCGGGACGGGATGCTCACGGAGCCTGCCGGGTCCTCCGAGGAACAGCTCCAAGCGCCCGGCTTTGGGTGCCAACTTCACAATATCCTGCACACAGTGCCAGCTGTCATCCTCTCAGAGCCGGAGGGCAACGCGGGCATCCCAGAGATGCTCTGCACGTCTGAATATCTGCAGGGGGCTGCTCTGCCGTGTCCTTCTCCCCAGCTCCGAGCCGAGAGTGCCGGGCCGGGCTCAGCCACTGCAGCGAGGAAAAGGCCCCCCTCCCCTCCGAGAGGAAATGGCTGTTTTTGTGGCTGTTTTTGGTGAGCCTCAGGGCGTAGTCGACTGCAACAAACAGAGCCACTGCCACGGCAGTCAAACATTAACAGGATGTGTTTCCTGAAAGGAAAAGACTATGGAGACTTCTAAAGTTTTCCCTCCTCCCCTCGCAGAGCCCCCTCCCCGCCTCCTCCTCCCCTCCTCCCGTGCCCGGAGAAGGGAAGCCCAGCCCCGACCCTCGGAGCATCAGCACACTGAGCACAGAGGGGTTTGAAATGCCTTCTGCTGGAGGCGTGACAATATTGGGGTTCAGTGCTGGGGCCGCACTGATGTCGCCGTCCCCTCTGCACCACCAGGAGGGACCGTGGCAGATCAATAGGAAATACAAACCCCCGAGACTCAACCCGGCAAACAGAGCGATTCGGGGGCGTCTGCAGAGACAGGGACAAGTGCTGGGGGGTGAGCGAGGCTGAGAGTCGGTGCCCGCCCCGCTCAGTGCCCAGGACATGGGGACGCCGCTCCAGATGCCCGCAGGGATGTCCAGGGACAGCCCAGCGCTCCAGGCACAGGGCAAGGCAGGTGCTGCTCTGAGAACAGCCGAAGGACAGTGGTGGGGGTATCCCCGAGCCTTCCTGTAGGTGTTTCCAGAGCAGTGTCGCCCAGGCTGGCGCTCCAGACGGGTCTTTGCTGCCCCATCCGAGCCCCGGCAGGGCCGGGAGGAGAAGGGGCTGCGGCGGGCACTGCCCTGCGGGCGGCACTGCCGGGGCTGTGCCCTTGGCAAAGCCCTCCAGGCTGCCAAAACACCGCTCGAGGGGCGGCATCAGCGTGGGCAGGGTGACACTGCGGTCCCCAGCCTGGGGAGGGAGTGCTGAGGAGCCCTGGCACACACACACAGCGGAGGGGCTGGCACAGGAGGGCACATCGACCACACCAGATGAGACACCGATCCAGTTCTATAGCAGCTCTGCCTCACCAGGTTAGAGGAGTTGCCCCTCGCTGCACCCACCCAATGCACAGAGACAAACTGGTTGGAAATGTTTTGCAAGGCTATGTTGTATTTTCTAAGCCGTGTTGCTGAGAGGAGTGGGAGAAGTTCCAGTGAAGCTCATCTGCCCCTGTAGTTTTCAGCTGTTGGAGTTGAATGTGCTAACCTGGCTGTGAACTCACCCCTCCTCTGTGAGCTTGTATCATTTTTTAATATTTAAATTAATTAAGCTTTAGGTATTTTGAACATCTTCATCCCTTGAGAGCGCTGTAGCATCTTGGGTTTCTCTTTTTTCCCTGTGATTTGTCATGTTTCTGTACATCTCCTGTTTTAGAACTCTCAGTGTAAACACACCTGCATCTGCCATTCTTCAAAGAAATTGCCTACAAGCAGTGACTGTATTTTCATATTTTATAACCCTTGGATTATTTGTTTTCATGATTCTATGTTTATTTTAAGCCAGGAATTCAGCAGCAAAGCAGATGATGTTTATATACAGATAACGCCAGGAGAGATTTACCTTCAGGGAAAAATCTACACCTACTTCTGCCCCCTCCTGTATTTGATTTCTGTGATTTGTTGAAGAAGTATGAGTGTGTATTTTCAGCAGGGCACAAAATTCCTTTCACATGTTATGTGTTAAAAAATAATAATTATATTTTACAACAGCTGAACAAATCAGTCTAATCATAGAATCATTAAATTGGAAAAGTTCCAGTCCAACCATTCCCCCAGCACTGCCAAGGCCATCACTGCCCCATGTCCCCATGGGCAGCCTGTGCCAGCACCTGACCACCTTTTCTGTGAAGACATTTTCCCTAATACCCAGTCCAAACAGTCTGGGAATCCTTCTGATCCTTAATAAAAAATAAAAACCAGCCTGAGTGAATGCTTCTCTGCTGCCAAACAGGCTGTGCACTGTGTTCAGTGGGGCACGAGAGGTTTGTGTGATGAAACCCACATGCAGCAATCTCTTGGCGTTGGTTTTATCAGGGTAAGTCTGGAACAAAGCTTTGTACTCAATGGAATATTATGGATACATTCTGGAAAGCTGTTGGTGCTTTATCAAATGCTCTGTTTCTGCCAGGGAGGAGTTTTTAGGAATAACCTCCATCCGCTTTCAGTGTTTGGATCATATATGAGCAGCTCGTATCATTAACACTACCAAGACCTTCATTGAATCATTACAACTTCTCATCTATGACTTAGGTCCTTGGTGGCTTTCAGTCCCACTGAAAGGCACAACCAAAACCCCACAAATGCATTGTAAAAGCATCAAAGCTAATTTAGCTCCATCAGAAAGAACTCGTTTTCTCAAGCCCTGACAGTTTACCAGTCTCCTGGAGGGTGCCCCTGCCCATGGCAGGGGGTTGGAATGAGATGCTCTTCAATGGCCCTTCTAACCCCAACCACTCTGTGTCTCTGTGAATATCTATAACATAATGTTATAGGATGCAATATCTTATTATATATATTGTTATCTATAATATCTACATTATAGAGTCCAGTTCAACAAAGAGGGGCCCAAATTGGAAAGAGAGATGCCTTTTTTACCCTGATCCTGATCAGTGTTCATTTTCCAAATACAACCCATTAAACAGAGGGAGAGAGGTTTTGTAGTGAGATGCTTCAGACATATAAATCTCCAGCACTTCTAAATACTATTCCATTTACTGGAGTTTTTCTTATAACTTTCATGCAAAACAGGCAGTGAAAAATATATGGGAACAGAAGGGTTTGTGAGATCAGACTGTGAGTGCTCTAAACACAGATCCATGGAGAAACAGATGTGAAAGGTCCAGTACAGCTGGGGAAACTTTGTCATCAGCTATGCAGTAAAACCTGTGTCCACTCTTCCGAGGTGTCAGCATTTGCTTCCCAAATCCCCGGATCTCGGGGAATGGTGTATCCCTGTGCCTCGCAGGGATGCATTCCCGTGGCTCTGCTGCTCAGAACTGGGCTTCATTAACTTCCCAGCCTTGGCTGATGAGACACAGATGTGAGAGGCTTTCCAGGGGGGAGAAAAGAAGGAGGGGGGGAAGAACAGGAAATTCCCAGAGCTGGGAACAGGGTAAAACATTGCTTGGCATTTTATATGGACAGCAGGGCCGGCCCTGGAAAGGAGAGTTGCTGCCCTTTAGGGATGCATGGACAGATCTACAGTAGCTGCTGGGAGATAGACAGTGGTTTCCCCATGGATTGAAGTGAACCTGTTCTGCACCTCCTGTTTCTTGCTCCTTCACCACACCCACATTCCTGGGTGCTGGAGGTGTGTGTCTGCTGAGCATGTCACCTCTGAGGGTGGTCTGAAACACACAGAGGTGCATTGTGGATGCTCCCAGGATCCTCCCCTCCCCTCCCCTTTCCTCCTCTCCTCTCCTCTCCCCTCGGAGAGGATTCCCAGGCATTGGAACAGGCTGCCCAGGGCCATGGTGGAGTCACCATCCCTTCAGAGGATGTGCCACGTGGGGACATGGTTTAGTGATGAACACTGAGGTCCTGATGGGTTCGTGGTTGAACTCAGTGATCTTACAGGGTTTTTCCAACCTTAATGGTTCTGTGATTCCATATGCATATTAGGATGAGTCTTTGCAAGCAAGTGGATGTTGCTGTGTCAGAAATACTTGTGTATCTCAGCAGCAATAGGTGGAGCATGGTGGTGCCAAGACGAAAGGTCTCCCAAAGCAGAAACAGTTGTCTAATATTTTGCCTCATGAAGAAAATTGAAATAATACATGTATGTACCTTATCAGAGCAGTGTCCTTCTTGTGAGGGACATGTCTGCTGGAGAAAACCAGCCTCTGCTGCAGCTCCACAGGGACCAGGGAGCAGGCTTGGCTGAGGGCTCTGTCCCATGAGCTGCTGACCAAACGCAGTGGGGTACGGGAGCTCCTCTGGGCACAGCAGGGCTGGGCTGCTTAGGTGAAACACTCCTTCAGCTGCTTCTGGAGGGCAGGGGTGGGAGAAGGGGTGGTCAGAGGGAGGCAGTGGGCTCATGTGCCATGGGTACTTGTGCTGGTGAGCTGCTCTGGTCATGTCCCTCAGAATCATGGAATGGTTTGGGTTGGAAGTGACCTTAAGGACCATCTGGTACCAACCCCCTGCCATGGGCACAGACACATCTTTGGTGTCCCTCTTGCCTCCTGCTGTGGTCTCTGTGCTGGATGAGTCAATGCAAGCTCAGCTCACTCAGCTCTGCTCTGAGCACTCCCAAATTCAGTGTCTTTAGTCTGGCCTGGCCCCGGTGTGCTCACCCCCAGCTGGGGCTGGCACAGGGCTCTGCCTGCCAGAATAAAGCCAACCACAGAGCACATTGCCTGCAGATGTTTCTCCCTCCCTCCCTTGGTGTTGCCCCACACAGCCAGGAGCCTCTCAGGTTCATTTTGCAAGTGGTCTGGAGCAGAGGAGGAGGAGGTGGGGTGGCAGAGCTCCAGTTCCTCAGGGCACGGGTACCTGGGTGTCCAAGTAGCCCACAGACTGAGGGGGCAAGAGCTCCCAAAGAGGAGCCCTGGGGCAGCAGCTCCCACTGAGTTTTGACACTGGCAGGAGCTGTTGCCGTCCAGGAAAGCATAATGCAGCCAAGAGATGATGAGCAGCATCTCTCTCCTAAGTCCTGTGACTCTCTGCACGCTGTTATCTTTTAACTTTGTACTTTAAAATACACTCTGTTGTCTGCTTCCTTTCAAAAGTTTCCACTCTCTGTAGTCTAAATAAGAATTCTCATCCGCTCTCCTGTTCGAGCCCATGAACTCTCATCTTCCTGCATGGGGGGACTTGTGAGCTGTCAGAGCTCTGAAAAATAAAGGCTTTGGTTTCCTCTCTGAAGCTCACTGTTAGTCAGCTTGACCAAGCCCAGCAGAGACGTGCATTCCTTCACCCAGAGCCAAATGGCTGTTGGCAGCTTCTTCTGG
Organism: Dendrocincla fuliginosa; assembly: GCA_035047845.1. Lineage (NCBI taxonomy): Eukaryota > Metazoa > Chordata > Aves > Passeriformes > Dendrocolaptidae > Dendrocincla > Dendrocincla fuliginosa. The sequence continues at coordinate 240,780 of JAWWMO010000035.1, forward strand.
CACATTGCAGGGCTTGGAAAATGTCTGTCTTCTCCTTGCATGCTGTGAAGTGCAGCTGTGCCCAGGCACGGGCTGTGGCAGCTTTTCCTGGGGTCAGAACTCACTGGCCATGTTGGTCACAGCCAGGTGACCACAACTAACACTGTGTTAACCGTGTCAATGTTCTTTAAAGGTGTTTTCCCCACTTTTCCCAATTCCAGATACAGGTAGTGGAATAAAAGAGAAACCAGTTGCATCTTTTCAGAAATTAGGAGGGTCCCACCTGCTGCCACCAAGGCAGCATTTCTGTGCTGAGTGGTGATGCACGGAAGGATCTAGTGCTGGTTTCTGTCAGGCCCTTCCAGGTCAGAAATCACCATGCTCTGTTTCAATGCTCCTTTTGGCTCCCCAGACAGGGGGGCTTGGATGGGGGGGCAGAGCATCAGGACCCCCACTCAGCATTTGAAGCCCCCAGCATGGCCATGCAGTGGTGAGAAATGCAGCACAATACTCAGACACGCATTTTTGCCTTTCTGAACCAGCTAAAGGGGGGACATTTTCACTTCTGATCCTCTTTTACTTTCTTTATGCTGTTTGGCCTTTGTCACTTATTTATACTGATTACTACCTGAAACCTTTAGACCACTGTAAAGAAAAGATGCTCTAATTGTAAGGTAAATTAGGCACAGTATTTTCCTGTGCCTGTCTTTGGGGTGTGTGTTGCAGAGCACGTCGTGGCTCACCTGCTCCGCTGCTTCCCGGTTAGTCACTTTCCCCTGTTTGTGCAGGGCTTTCCCACAGCCACTGGAGACAGAAAAACACTTTAATCAGAGGAAAACTGCAAAGGAATTTGGTGGCAGGATTTGAAGTGTGGTTCTATTCTATTATTTTCTTCTTTTTTTCCTGCTCTTATGATTTAGATCTTTGCTTTGTGCCATGGTGGTGCCTGAGAACTGCACAGCCCCTCTGCTGAGGGTGACGTGCTGAAAAACCCGTAGTTTGAATGGTCACAGTTTTTATTAGTCAAACATATTGCATGTAGTTCTGAAGAGCCTCAAAGGTGAATAGAATGCCTGAAAACCTTTGCTTGCCTTCCCCTGTGATGGTCAGTTGTGTGTGGCCCTTCTGCTGAGCCTGCCATTCCCACTGGGAGTGCAGTGCTCTGCCCATCCCTGCCTGGGCTGGGGACTGTGCAGTGCTAACTGAGCTCACAGCCCTGAGGACCCCTCATTCTGAGCATCCCTAAGCTTTTCTTTGTGCCAGTTTTATGCAAGTTCCAAATTAGAACATTAGAACATGGTCAGGTGTTCCCTGCACGTGGTTCCCTGTTACTGAGGGCAGCTCTTGGGCACCCAAGAGCTGTTCCATGTTTTTGCTGCTCAGGACAGCAGCAGGATGTTTCCAGTGTGAAGTTTATGTACGTAAGACTTTTCTCATACTTTTAATTTTGATTTCTGAACATTGCTGTGGGGGTATTGTCAATGTCTGTAGGTTGCAGCTACAGCAGGAACCACAGTGATGGGCACTTAATATACATGCAAACGTAGAATCACAGACGGGTTTGGGTTGGAAGGGACCTGAAAGACCATCTAGTTCCACCCACCCCTGCCATGGCAGGGCAACCTTCCACCAGCCCAGGCTGCTCCAAGCCCTGTCCAAGCTCCTTGGACACTCCCAGGGCTGGGGCAGCCACAGCTTCTCTGGGCAGTCTGTGCCAGGGCCTGCCCACCCTCACAGCCAAGAATTCCTTCCTGAATTTCTTCCTAATTTCTTCCCAAATTAAATCTCCCCTTTTTCAGCTTAAAGCCACCCCCCACCTTGTCCTGTCCCTCCAT
>JAWWMO010000035.1:250093-270980 GCA_035047845.1 Dendrocincla fuliginosa
CCAGGGCCTGCCCACCCTCCCAGCCACCAATTCCTTCCCAATATCCCATCTAACCCTGCCCTCTGGCAGTGGGAAGCCATTCCCTGTGTCCTGTCCTTCCAGGCCTTGTCCCCAGTCCCTCTCCAGCTCTCCTGGAGCCCCTTTAGGCCCTGCAAGGGGCTCTCAGGTCTCTCTGGAGCCTTCTCTTCTCCAGGTGAACACACCCAGCTCTCCCAGTCTGGCTCCAGAGCAGAGGGGTCCCAGCCCTGGAGCATCTCTCTCCAGCAGCTCCACGTCCTTCCTGTGCTGGCCCCCCAGGCTGGAGGCAGCTCTGCAGGGGGGTCTCACCTGAGGGGGCAGAGGGGCAGAATCCCCCCCTGCCCACCCTGTGGGATCAGCCCAGCACATGTTGGGTGTTCTGGGTTTTGTTTGGGGTTTCTGTCCTGAAACAATTCAGCAACAACTCTTCCCTGTCCTCGGCCTGACAAGCTGAGCACTGTCCTGGGCTGTGACAGTTCCCTTTTGCCCTTCCCCAGAGTTTACCCTGAAGACCCCAAGGAGGCAGCCAGGCAGTGTGAGCTGCTCCTGGCAGAGCAGGACTGTGAGGACGCCGTCCGGCTCGGCGACGTCCTGGGCTTTCTGGTTCAGCATTATGCTCAAGTGGAGGAATTCCACACGGTGAGTGAAGCTTCACTCTTCCCGCCTCCAGAGCCCACCGTGCACACCTGGAAGCCCGTGGAGTGTGGCTCTCACAGGAACACATTCCAGAGGAACCAAACGGCACGGCAGGGTGGGGCACAGCTCACTGCTTTGTCACTTTGTGGGACGAGAAGAGACAAAGCTCGCAGGACACAGCACAGATGGTGGTGGATCCTGAGGCACCCCCAGTCAGGAGAACAGAGGGTCTGTGTGGGTGAATGCCTCAGCTCTCCCAGCCCTCTGCCTTTGCCACCTGGCCAGGGCAGAAAGAGAACTGTGAGTCTGCAGTAGTTTGAGGAAATGGTGACTCACTCCTTGGGGGCAGAAGTGCCACACAGCCCGGAGCTGTGACCTGCTGCTGGGATGAAACGGGAGGGTACCCCGGGCAAGTCCCTCTGGCTGGGCTCATTAACCCCATTTCTGATGTGCCAAGCCCATTAAATGGTGACTGGGGTCCCTGGAGCAATGGGGACCCCTGACAGTGATCTCTGCTTCCTTCAGGCTTACCGCTACCTGGAGGAGATGCAGAAGAGAATCCCAGGCTCCCACGTGAGCTTCTACGTGTCCCCACAGACCCTGGAAGCCGTGCACCGAGGGGCAGGCGTGCCCATGGGCCAAGCCCTGGCTCCAGCACACACTGCCCACACAGACAGGGACATGGAGGAAGAAGTGGCTGATGAAGTGGAGGACCCCTGACAATGCACAGCCTCCAAATGCAAAGCTGGCTTTAATGTCAGCTCATTTATTGCATCCTCGTTAGGGGGCCCAGGTCAGTCCTGTGCTGCTGCCACACGGCTCTGGTTATAACCAAGAGATTTATTTTTCCTGCTTGACTGTACAAGCAACAGTACTGGAGTTAATAGCACATGTACATTCTGTTAGAAAGCTGTTTTTAGTATTTTAATAAATTTCAGGCAGAAAAAAACCAGTAAGAACTGCTTATTGTAACTTCAGGCCTTTTCGTGAGTACAGAAAAGGGCTGAGTAACTGAGGTGGAAACTGTGAGTTGACAGAATTTTCAAGGACAACTTTGATCTGTAATTCCCGAGAAGTGAGACCTTCTAAACAATCCCCATCCCCTCTGGGAAGGAGCTTGGCTAGAAGTCACCCCCCCCTGCTGCAGGCTGAGGGCAGTGTGTGTACACACAGCAGAGGGCCCTGGGGGGCAGACCCTGCAGACACCTGGGCTGGACGGGCCCTGGGTGCCTCCTGCTCCAAACCCTGCCCCAGCTGGGGCACCCTGGGCAACTGAAGCTCCGTCCTCACTGGGAAGCTCCTTTTCCAAACACCACTTACATCAAGCCACTCTGTACAGTTACATTTGCAGATGGAAATTTCTCCTCTGGCACAAGCAAGTGCAGCTCAGTGTAACAACCAAGGTTGCTCACCCCTCAGCCTGCCACCCTGCCCTGCCAAGAGGAGTGATTTGGTCATTCACACATTTCTTTACAACCAGCCCTTCTGCTTAAATGGGTTTTCTTTTTCAGGTTTTGTGACTTGTTTCAATATAAAGTTTTTAAATTGCTTTCAGGGAAGAAGGGTGGGGAAGATTTTATGGTCCAAATCTGAATGTTACTTTAGCAGCAACTTAAGTACTTCTGTACTAAGATTATATGGAAAGAATTCCTGCTTTATTCCTTCCCAACCACCAGCTCAGGCCTTTAAGGGGCAGCACATTTTCAGCCCTTTGGTGTAGCTCTCCCATGTTCTCACCCCACCAGCAGTGCCATTCCAGCAGCAAACCCCAGGTGGGAGCCCTTCTGAGGGGCAGCTCAGAGTGGCTGTCCCAGCCCTCCTGTTTTTCTGACAAGAAAGCTCCGTGAGATGTTCCCCATATTTTTAGCTGAGTGCTCAGCCCTGCCAAGGTTATAAATAGCTGGGTGGGGGCTGGGGGAGGATGGCAGTGCTCGCTGCCTTCCTGCATCTGTACTCGCTGTACCGGATACCAAGAGCTCACTCAATTGGCCTCCACTACAAAGTCCAGATGTCAAGTGAGGCTCGCTGGCTTCCAGCTCAGCACCCTTCCCCCTTCTTCCTCTCCTCCAGCCAGGTGACTGCTGAAGAGGCCCAGGCAGTGCCCAAACACATCCAGCTGGCAACAGCACGAGGGAAAGGTCATTTCTTTCAGCTAGAAGGGACAGCTTCAAGTTTCTTTTTCAGGTTCTCCATTAGCAGCAAGTTCTGCAGGGCCAGCCTCCTGCAGTCCCCATTGGGATCCTTCTCCACCACATCTGCAAAAGAAGCAGCCACTGTTAGCTGGAAAATGGGAACAGCCTCCCTTAGGACTTCTTGCCATTTCACTGACCATCCCAGAACTAACACAACAGTGTTTGCACCCACTGGGCTGGCCATCAGCACCTGCAGGAGCTGCACTAGGCCAGAAGGCAGAGCTGCAGAGACAGCCCTGACTGCCACAGGGGACAGCACTCTGCTCAGTCTTGGAGGAGAAACAAACAGTCACTTGGGTTCAAACACTCCAGACAGTCTGATCTGGGATTCCACAGGACAACCTTCCTGCCAGAATTTTTTCTTGTGCCCTCGAGCTACACAGAACCTTTGAACAGCCAAGCTACGAGTGGGAATGCAGTCTGCAGTCAGAAATCCACTCTCTCCAAAGCCTGAAGGCTCCATCCTGCCATTCCTGCAGTCTGTAATGGTCAGAGCTCCCTCCTGAATCTGGGGTCATGCAGCCACTCCAGTGGATAAAGGAGAAGGCAGGCCCCAAGGCTGAGCACCTTCTCCATTCTACACGAGTCCTTCCAGGTTGTGCAGCACAGCAGGGCAGGCACGAGGCTGCTCCCAGCAGCTGTTACTGCAGGGGCCCTGACCAGGCCTGCAAGGCAAGAGCCAGGATGCACGCAGGATGTCTGAGCAGGGGAGCCTGGAAGAGCAGGGAGCCTGTGTGAGGATATCCTGTACGCACGAGCGTGTGCTGGGAGCCCGGCACTGGCAGCCCAAACACATGACTCACGCCCATGGAGTGGGGCTATTTATAATCCAGGGGAGCTGCCCCACGCTGCCTCCACACGAGTGAAAGGGGAGGTTACAAGGCACACTGGAACACGCTCAAAAGCTCAGAGTGCTCTCAGTGCTGTTTCTGTTCCACGAACCTGGAGCCGGCACTGCCCGGGAGACACAGGGCACCAGAGCACCCTGTGGCTGCTGGCACAGCCCACACCTGCCCGTGACACAGCTCCACAGCACGCCCAAGGGCTGGGGAATTCCCTCAGAGCAGCTGCTGAGGAATCAAAGGAACCGCTTCCTAGAAGTGTTGAGGTGTTCCCTCCCTCCCCGGGAAGGCTCAGGCTGCTCAGCAGCAGGTTCAGCGTGGCACTGAGGGCAGTTCTCACCTCTCCCCGCAGCTGAAATGTCCCAAAGCACCCAGGAAGCAGCCAGGGCCGTGGCAGTGCCTGAAGCAGTTTTGCTGTGAGCAGTTGTGGTTACAGCCCAAAGGCTGGAGGGCAGACACAGCCACAGGGTGCACGACAGCAGTGTGTGCAGGCCCTGATGAAACAACAAACTGGAGCACATTTGTGGAGTTGTATTAACCTCTTCATGGGTAACATTTCCTATCCCACTGTTCCTCACTGTGCTCTGGCACAGATGCTTTAAGCTGAAAGCCAAAGCAGCCACGAGGCTCCTGTGCAGGGCAGCTTGTCCCTGCCACTGCAGCACAGCTAACACACAACACCCCTGGCAACTCCTGGCTGGAAGAGCCATGAAGAAACAGCAAGTCCACGAGCTCAGACCTGGGATTCAGTCACAGAAGGAGGACTCTAGGGGCAGACTGGACCTGTTGGATCAGCAGGGAGGGCCCAGTGCCTCCCTGTGCCATCATTTTACCAACAACCTTACAACAAACAGCAAAGGCACAGCCCAAGGAGCTGGTGTGTTTCAGGAAGCAGCTCCAGAGGCCCTTTAAACTGCACTCAAATTGCATCTGACCAGACGTGGAGCTGAGTTGAATTCTTTAAGGTTTCTGAATGACTCCTACAGCCATTTCCCCTTCTCTGCTACACCCACAACTGTGATCCTTCCTTGCTCTCATTCCCACCAGGATCAACTATGCAGTTTTCATGTAAAGAGATGGTTATTACACTACCTACAGCCATGAGAAGCTGCTACTAGTTCTCTCCTCCTCCTCCCCAAAATACCTAATTCAAAACAGATTATGCAGCCCCTCATGCTGGAAATACATTCCTGAAAGGCTCTGCTTGGTAAGTGCAGTGTTAACTGCAGAGACAAGCAGATTCCTGAGAGCACACCATGTCATGGGAACAGTGAAGTCCTGGGCCCCACAAGGCAGGCTCTTCCTTTCAGAGGGCACGGAGCGCCCCAGCCTGCCAGGACAGAGCCTGCCTGGGTCACTGGAGCTTCCTGCTCGCTCCCTGTGGGAAGCCACTCACCAAGAGAGGGAGTGGGGAAGGAAAGCAGAGCAGGGAGTCACGAGAGTCACCCTCAGAACACAGTGGAGGCTTCAGCACTGGTTCCTCTGTCACCTCAGCTCCCTGCAGTGCTGGAGCACCGATCTGTGTGAACCCTGCCAGAACCCAAGGACACAGCTTGTGTCCACTCTGGGGGCAGCATTCAGAGCCCTTGGCTGGGTTTTGGAGGTGGTTCTTTCCATCAGCAGTAGGAAGTGAGAGATGGGGCCACACTCCTCTTCCTCCTGTTTTCAGCACTAACAACCCCCCCATCCTGTGCATGTGGTGTGAACAAGCCTTGTGTGTCACTTCTGGCCAAAGTCACTGCCTGGGTGCAACAGGTAAGGTGACAATCCTTCCTGCAGCTTCCTGAGGTGGGTGATTGGATGTCCAGACAGAGAAAGGGGGCCCAGAATCCCTCTGGGGATTTTCCTGGTTGGCCTGTGAGGACAGTCACAGTTTGAAATGCCACACACAGCTCTCAGCTTATGCCTCAGGTACCCTGGCACTGCATCCCCTGCAGCACACAGCGGGCTCTGCTACTTGCTGATCATGCAAACCTGTGGTGCCCTCAGAATTAAAGACATGCTGCACAAAGACTGCCCCACTGACCAGAAAAGCACTGGTGTGCCCCCCAGGCCTTACCTCCCAGCCAGGACTGGGTCTCCAGCAGCTCCTCTGCCATGTCTGTGAGCAGCAGCTGTGCAGGGACACTGAGCAGCAGGGAGGAGACACAGCACAAGAGGCCCTGGCGCACGTACCTGTGGAGAAGGACAGCACTGCTCAGAGCCTGCAGCTTCATGCTCTGCCCTCATTTCCTCACCTCAGGGGCTCTCCAGGCTCAAATGGGATGATGACTTTTGCCATGTTCCCACTGATTTGGGGTGTATCATGCACCAGCTAGCAGTGTGCCCAAATCCAGAGCCCCTGCCACGCTGTGGTGCAGGAGTTTAGCACAACTGAGGGTCCTGGACAAGTCTGAGATCAAACCAGAAATTGGATGTTTACAGCCTTTTGGCTGCATGTCTGAATTCCTTTCCAAGGCTGAATGCTGGAATTGAATCTGAAGTTTTCTGAGCTCCCTGAGTAAACAGAGATGAAGCTATCTATAGGCAATGGCTGTACTGCCACACCAGGAGACAGCAGCCAACCTCTTGTGTTGGTGTGGCATTAACCTCAGTCACAAGAACACACAGCTGGAGGAGAGCACAGAGTCAATGCTGTAGGACACTGACACCCTGAGCCAGGTGCTGGTGTGGGACAAAGACAGCTCCTGGCTGGAGGCTGGCTCACAGCTCAGCTTTCAACAGGAAAGGACACAATGACAGCAACTCACGAGTCCGTGTGGAAACGCAGAGTCCAAACAAATTCCAGCAGTGCCTTTCCCATCGCTGTCACTGCCTGCAAAAGAGGATGGGCACAGCACCACTGAACACCTTCCCATCCCATCCACCCCACAGGGACACATTGTCACAGGGACACAGCATGTCCTGGGTGGGAAGGGACCCAAAGGATCACTCAGTCCAGCTCCTGGCCCTGCACAGGACACCCCAACAATCCCACCCTGTGCCTGAAGGGCTACAATGACATTTATTTTACAGATGAGGAAACAGGCAGTAAAGTGAAATGATGTGCCCAACCCCCTACAGAAGCTGACAGTTTTTATATAAGAAGCAAAAGGTAATTGGCTTAAACCCAATGTCTCTTTTCTGACCAACTCTTCCCAGCCCATTTCACAACCTCTCAGCCCACACAACCCACACGTGCTGCCAGCCCAGGGCAGCAGCCCCAGAGCACACACTGCTCTTCCAGAAGGCACCTCAAATTCCCAGGCTGGAAGTCTGCCCCCTCTGCCCTTCCTTACCACAGTGTTGACAGCCAAGTACATCAGCACTGCTAAAGTGTGGACCAGTCTCCCAAGGACTAAGTGATCTTCCCCCAGGAGATCAAATGTTGTCAAAGGCCTGTCAGTGCAAGACACAGAGTTGTGCAGCAGTGAGAAGGCTGATTGGTGCATCTTTGGAACAGCTGGGGAGTTATGCAGGGGGAATTGTCCCCCATAAGCCTGAATCCCTAAAACAACAGTCATTATACAGTGCCTACCAGGTTATCACAGCCCTCAGCTGTTTGCTCTCATCTTTCATCCCACCCCAGTATCTCCCAGAGCAATATCCTCTACTCTCACAGCAGCTATCACACATTTTACCAGCAGGCTTTACTTGGAAAGACCTGCAGGCAAAACCTGCCCCCACTGCCATACCCTTACCACTGGTATTACAATAATCCTGATTATTATGGAATCAATACTCAGCCTTTTTAGGTTAGGAACCGTAAGGGACTGACTGTGTCCTGTGTTCTGTACTGCAGCCACAAAGACCAGTGCAGGAGACAGGCCCAAGCTGAGACAGAGTTAACTCTGGTTCAGGACTGCAGTCTGAGCTCTGTGGTTTGTGTGAATCTCCCACAGTGGAGGCTCAGCCAAGACAGCTGCTGTGCTGCTGCCAAAATCACTTGTCTGTGAGATTATCCTTTGTGATGGATCTCCCTTCTGCAGGTCCTACACACTCCTGCCCTGCAAGACTCTCTGTGAATGACCCACAGAGTCACTGGGCTCCTGCACAGCTCCTGGGCTTTACCCTGCTGCTCTGAGGCAAGCAGAACAAGCAGAAAGGTTCACTCCAGCAGCTGCCAGACCCACGTCCTGAGGTGTTCACACTCACCTGTCAAAGTGCTGAATCAGTGGAAAAAAGAAGTGCCCAGCAACAGAATTGAACTCGTTTGGGCCAGAAGGCAGTTCCACGTGACACTGACCCTGTCCAAGACAAAAATGAAGTCTAGACACAAGATGCAGCCCCCAGCTCTTCCACCTCACTGGACACTGTCATGAGATTCCCTGCAGCCAGCCCATCCTCAGCCACTGCTTGTACACCCATGGCTACCAGTGTCCCAATTCAATTGCCCACTTCCCACCTCAGATTCTCTCCACATCGAAATATTTCAGTACAATATAGCTCAGTACTGCTGGGTTAGATACAAGGAATAAGAACATACAAGGCATAAAGGAATTTTGGGAAGAAAACTCTCCAGGGGAATTCTGGGAACTAGGAAACTGCCATCAGTTTATCTCCCTTGCTAATAGGAAGGCTGAGACAGGCCAGGCCAGAGGCAGCTGCTCTGGGATGTGTGAGGTGCAGACACAGCTCCCTGCAGCGGCCAGACAAGCTCAGAACAAGCACAGAACAGCCACTACCCCTCAAAGACAGGCACAGAGTCCCAGGATTTTTTCCTCTCCCTGCTGGGAGAGGACTGTGGGAGTTGGTACTCTGCACCAAAAGATTCAGCCAGATTCCAAGATAAATTGACATTTGAAGTTACAGAGTCTTTCCTTTGGATTGGGCTCACTTTCACAGGTATTTTGCTCTTTCCAGACAGAACTACAGCAGCTCTGTGTCCCTATTTTTGCTGGATATGGCATTAGTTTCTTTCTGCCCTGGCCTCACCGTAGCAAATCTCCGAGTCTTGCTTTTGATCCTCTCATCAACAATTGTTCTCCAATTCTTAGAGCTGTCACTTCCAGGGAGGAGCTGGACACGAGGCTTTTGGGCACCAGAATGCTTGGTCTTCCCGTGGATTCTGGGACAGGACAATTCCTGAGCTGCCAAAACCAATACCTAGATGAAACAGAGAGAAGTTCAGTTAGAAAGGAGTAATTCCTAGGGAACAACAGTCACCTGCACCCAAACTGATAGGAACAAGAAGGCAGAAAGGCACAACAGGTTCAGAGTGGAGAACTGCAGGGAACCAGCCCCCAAAGGCCACCTGGCTCTGAGGTTCTGACCAAGCACTTGGGACAGAGCAGTGGCTCCTTCTTCAGACAGGAGCAGAAGGAGTTATGGACACATTGCTGTCCTTCAGAAAGGGAAGATAAAACAGACTGGTGGAGTGAAAGGAAACAGTGGCTTCTGCCAGGAAAATGCCCAGCACATTGTCTGCATTCTGTGGAGAGGGATCCCCGGGTAATGGAGTGTAGCAGGGTTAGGAACAAGAGGGCAATGCTAGGCACAAACACGAAGGGAAGGGATTGCCCTGTCACTGCCTCCTGCCACAGGGAGTGAAAGGTGTCCGCATTACCCCTCAGCTCTGGTGCAGGAGACACAAGGGCAGTGGGAGGTGGGAGCACTCACGTCAAGGATGTCCATGCGCTGACGCAGACTGTAGTTCAGGGAGTAGAACTGGGAGGTCAAGTACTTTGAGACCTGCACAGAAAAATCAAGGCACAATGAATGCAGACCCAGGCTGGAAACAGCCTTCCACTAACTCTTAAAGGCATTTCATTTCACAGGTCCTGCTCCCTGTTAGGTAACAGCAAGCCTTCAAGAGAAGGGAAGAGACATGCTGTGGAAATAGAGGAAATTCAGACACTTCCAGATGCTCCCAAAGGAAGCAAATGACAAATGGGACTTTGTCATTCTTCTGTCCCTCCTATGCAGAGGTACCCAAACAACTGCCATGGCAGATAGGAGACCTCACTGTGGCCTTTCTGTACTTAAAGAGGGTTATAGGAAAGATGGAGGGAGACTTTTTACCAGAGCCTGATGGGATGAAAGGTAAAGGTGTTAAACTGGCAGAGGAAAGATCTAGATGAGATGTAAGGAAGAAATCCTTCCTGGTGAGGGTGAGCAGGTCCTGGCACAGGTTGGGCAGAGAAGCTGTGGCTGCCCCATCCCTGGGAGTGTCCAAGGCCAGGTTGGATGGGGCTTGGAGCAACCTGGGCTAGTGGAAGGTGTCCCTGCCCATAGCAGGGGGTAGAACTGGATGAGCTTTAAGGTCCCCTCCCACCCCAACAGTTCTGTGATCCCATGATTCCAATCATCAGTCAAGTCTCTCTACAGAAGCCCTTCATGCCTCAGCTGCCCCCTGTGTGAAATCCTTCAGTACCACAAGTCCTTGTCCAACCTGCCTTGTCAGGTACACTCTTACCAACATCCCCAACAGCTCCTCCAGCCTGACAGGGTTTTCTCCTTCCTGTTGCCTCAGTCATTCGTTGCAGATTCTTGAGCTGCATAAATGTCAGACCTGAACTGCCTGTCCTACCACACTGACATGACAGCTGCCTCTATCAAACCAGCAAAACACTTCAGCTGCTTCAGTTTTTCAATTAGAAAGAGGAAAGCAGTAAGAGGGACTCACAGGTATTGGATCTGTGGTTAAAACAGCTACTTGAGCTCTCTGACGGAGCTCCACGAAGCCTTCAATGCAGGTCTTCTCCTCCAGATGCAATAATATTTTTGCCAGCTCCACACTCACCTGCTCAAAATATGAAAAAAGGCATCAAATCCCTGATAGTGGGGTTTTTTTCCCCTCCTTGGATTTACACACCATTTCTAATGTTTAAACAAAGGCATTCCATATAGGTAACATGTCCATTATTTAGGAGGGAGAGAAAACACATTAAGCCAAATGCCATCAAGACAGATTTCTCAAAACCCTGAACAAACCCTGTCTGCCAAGTCTCTGTCCAGATTCACTTGGGCTTCTTGGAGAAGTGGTGGCATCATGATGTAGGATGACTTGTCCCTCTGGCTGATGTGTTAAAGGGGACAGTGCCACACCCCTTCCCTTTCTCAGCCTGTGTCTCTGCCACCTTCATGTGTTCCCTAACACGTATTGGTGGGCATTCCTTGCATGGTGACCTTGTCCCAGGTTCCTCTCACCTGAGCTTTTCACCTTGACCAGTACAAACCAACTGTTCCCCCCAGAAGACATTATGCTTCTACAAGCAAATAGGGAAAGCCCATTTGATTTTACCTCTCTTTTTGCTGGGAAATAGGAAATTGAATTTCAATTGAAAATCCAAAATGGTTCCTCTGTAACCTCCATTTCATGCTTTCCTGCCCAGCACAAAGCATGGAGCTTCCTCACACAGGCAAGCCCTACTTGGGAGTTTCACTGGGAGTGCTGGGGCTCTTGGATGCCACAGTGCTGCCAGCACCTTTGCTGCCTCTTTGTCCTCCTGAGCCTCACCTCCAAGGCACCTATTTCCATCTATTTCCCTTCCCAGGCTGAAAGCTTGGGAATGTGTGCCCAAATGCAGGTACCCATGAGCCTGGCCTGCTGCTCCACTGGCACATTTAGCCTCCCCAGGACAGCCCTCTGGAAACCTGGCTCATGCTGCCTCACCTCTCGTGTTGCTGCTGGATTCCTCCTAACCAAGCTCTCCAGGGCCTTCACTGTAGCCTCCCACCTGTCCACATCTTCAGATCCTGTCAGAACTGAAGGGAAATAAAAGACAAACAGAAGTTATTACCAGAATGGCTGTGCTTGGGTATATCCAACTTCCTGCTGCCAATCATTGGACTTGGTACAGGCAGGTACCACTGAGCCAGCATCACCAGCATTAGGAACTAAACTGAAATTACTTAAAAATCTTACAGCTTCTTCAAATTAGCTCAGAAAAAAGAAACCTACACAGAGACGTCTCTCCCACAGCTGGAAAGAAACAGATAAAACCTCAGCCCAAAAGCTCCTACCTTCAATACAGTCTCTGATATACACAGGAGCCTTAACCTTCAGCTCTTTATCCTCTGACATGTCGTAAGGGACGAGGTCATCATCACTGGAAAAGAAAGGAAGGCAGGGTTAGTTCCTGGGGTGCAGATGTTCTGGCTTCCCCAGCTACCCACACACACACAGAAAACACCAGCACACACAGTGTGGTAACCCCATCACTCCTGCAGCACTGCTGAACCTGGACTGAGAGGGGTCCTTGGGAGTTCTAGGAATTAGCCAGGGAAAAAGCAGTTCTGTGACCAGATCTGAAAGTGGATGTCCTGGTCGAGGGCAGGAAGGAGTCACGTGGCCAAGAGATTAGAAGCTGACTCGAGATTTCCTTATATATTGACATATAGATTGACATATTTCTTTACATACTGACAGAATAAGACAGGTCCACTATTAAGATGGGTAAATATATTCAAAATTTCCAGGAAACATGTATCTGAGTCAAATGGAATAAATACAGTGGCTGCACACAATGTGGGATTTGCTTAATTTACTGACTAACATACTTGTATGCAATTTCCCATGCAAAGCCACTCAGCTGAACACTGTCAGAGATCATAACACTTTCTAAGAAATGCAGGTCCTGATAGCTCCCTTCTCCATCTCCCATTTATTTTCCATTTCCTCCCAGTTTCTTGCCCCATACCTGTCAAGCTCAGCATCTGACTCCTCATCTGGCACCACAGGGGCTGCTGTCTGGGATTTCTTGTTACTTTCTGGTGCCAGTGGCTCTGCAGCATCTGCTTTCTCACTCCTGCTGTGAGGAACAAGAAGCTTTAAAATGAATAATACAGGAACAGTCCTTACTTACAAGGAGGGAACTGCCCAGCCCACCAACACCTGCTGCCTGAACAGAACAGCAGATAATTATTCCTGCTGCAGTGTCACAGCCAGCTTGGCTGATGCAGAGAGCAAACTCCTGGGAAGGAGAATGGGATAAAGGAAGAAGAGAAGCAGAATCTCTTAACAGAAGAGCAATAAATCATAGAAATTAAACTGGCTCATTTGCTGTGTTCCCCTGCACTAACCTGGACCTGGGACTGCCAAGGAAAGACTGTGATAACTGGATCACAGTGGCCTGCACCAGATTTGGAGCTGAAAATGTGAATGAAACTGAACCAAGGGCACACAAGACCCCTGCCCCAAAGTTTCACCATGTGCAGCTGCCAAACAGGCTATTTCAATACATGATACCATTTGAATTATGAATTTAATGCAACTACACTGCACTGTAAGAAGAAGGTACATTACAATGCTTAAGAATATATAAAACATCTTGAATATTGTACACAGTTCTCACTTGTAACTCAAAAAAGTCATGGAAAGGGCAAAAAGATGGCATGAATAGTAGCAATAACTTACTCATCATCTGGAGGGCTGGGGACAACACACAATGGTGGAGTTTGCACCAGAAGGGACTTCAGTTCTCTTGTTTCATCATCATCTTCATACTAGGCATTCAGAATAACCATTGCTGCACTTTATTATTTATTGCAAATATGCCCAGCATTCACCATTTCACCTCTGTGCTGCACATGGGCTGAATCATGAGCAGATGAACCTCCACCAATCCCACTGGTTTCAATCCCTGTGCTCCCAGCAGCACTGTACATCTTTGTCCTTATATTTAATAGTACCTGATCACACCTTGCCTGAAGGTTATTTCTGTCTTTAAAACATTTAAAAAATGGCAATGTGATACAAAGGATGCTGCAGGCTTTTAAAGAATTCATGTAATTTAATCAGGTAAGTCACAAAAACTCTTCTGGAAGGAGCAGAGTGTGTATCCCCATGTTAGTCTTGAAAATCCCAAGGCAGAGCAGGCCTTCCCATCGTGTCAGGGACTAAATGCTCACTACCAGTTTAGGTTTGAAGTTCCCTCTTAACTCCCATGGGTCAGATTCTGATTCCCTCATGCCATATGATAAACTTCCTGTACTACCAACAGTTTACCCTGACCTCTGCCAGCAGATTGCACTCCTGAGGTCACCCTCAGCCACCTGGCCATTTGCTATAGAACTGGTTTTTGTAAACAGAGATCTTTGTTTGAAGGTGTTGCTGCCTCTCCTTATTTCCAGATAAAAAGGTGCTATCGTGCCCTGGATCATCTGGTTTAAGCTTTTATTTCCTCCAAGCCCCACACACCAGTCACAGATCTCATGAAACCCTTTACCTCAAAGCTCAGGACAGGCCCCTGGGTGTTTATTTTGGAGCTGATGCTCTCTGCCACCACCATCCCCAGGCGCCGCAGCTGGGGCAGGCTGCTGTCCAGGTGGCATTTCACCCCCTCCATCATGCCTGTGAGAAGCTCTGAAAAACAACCAACACACAGCACGTGTAACAGTGACCAACACCCATCTGTATGTGCTTCCTAGGGCAGCTCTGCCCACTCACCACCCAGGACTGGGGAGAAAGAGCCCATGAGCTGTGCCTGCCCCCCCTGCAGTGGCAGCACTGCCCTTCAGCACCAGCACAGCAGACCCACGCCCTTCCACGGGGTACAAAATCCACAAGACATTACATATATTCTGATTTGAAAGAATTTCTTTTTCACTGAAACAAAAAAAAAGGATGGCAAGTCAAGCCAATCTTTAGTTTGGTTTTCGAGTGCTTCAAAGTCACTTCAATAAAAGTCATGTTTTAGGGAGCTACAAGTTCTGACCAATACAACAATCAGAGAGAGGCTTCCCTCACCACCTGGGTAAGTTCAAACAGGCAGGTAACACAAGTATTTCTCAGCCCACAGAGGATGCTGGTTGCCAGCTTCACCAGGAAGGCTTACTGCTGTTAGACTGACCTTCACCTCAGAAAGCTTATCTTTTCAAAAGCTGTCAGATAAAAACCTGACTATAAAGCTGCAGTGCTGTTAGTACATATCAGGTCACTTATTCCTCTAAAGAACAATTAATTCTAGAATGAAACAGAAGAGCAAGTCTTGAAGTCAACCTTCCCAGCCCCCCTAAGCCACACACACACAGAAGTAACACTAGACATGTGCATGTACCCATGCTCCAAGGTTAAGCACATAAATTGCAAATCACACCCTTCCTCTCACCACTCCCAAAGTCAATCCTTGTTTCCCTGTGACAAAACTCTGGGGTTCCTAAACCACTGTTCAGGTAAGAACCTCAGAGCAAAGATAAGCTTCTCCAATTCTGTAACTTAAAGCTCTGCATTTAGAATTCTCACATCAGGGCTAAAGGGGATTCCAGCAGGTTTCCCTGTTAGCCAAGGAGAAGGTGGGACAATTGTGCTTATCCCAGACAAAACCAAGATGTTTCTCTATTCATAGTAAGACTCTCAGCTAAACAAACCTAAGCTCTGCTTCTCACACGACCTCACCTTGTCTGCAGCTCTCAATTTCAGGCTCCTTCAGGTGGGAGAGGCAGATGAGGATGGCCTTGCTAATATACAGCTGCTGCTCAGGTGGGGAGTGTTTCACAGCACTGCTGCTGCCCCAGGTCTCCAACAGCTCCTGCAGCACCTGAATCAGAGAACTCAGGTTGGCCTGACATGGATCTTTTCTACACAGAAGTAATTTTTTGAAGCACATCTGTATTCTCCCTACAAAGAGAGCTAACTTTGTATCTCAGGGCCCAAAACATTGTGTGTTTGACCACCTGAGAACTCCACTTAACCTTCATTTAAGATATTGTTAAATGTAGTGGGGTTTCACATTTAAAAGTGATAAATGCTTATTTCAAAAACAGTATGACAGCATATGGTTTTATCTGTTTTTAGTCCAATTTTAAATAGCTTTCAGCACTTCCAGATTATTTTAAAACATGTAACCAGTGGAAAAAAACCTGATTTGACAAAATGGTAGATATTTCCAAATACACAAATTTCACAGACATTCCATCACACTGCTGAATTGGAAAGGGAAAATATCTGCCATTTCCACTGAGGAAAATGTAGATGAGAGAGATGCTGAAGCATCATCAACCATTTGGCACATAGACAGCTCTCCACCAACTTGATTCCTTGCTGCCATCTGCCCAGCCACACAAACAGGATGACAGAGGAAGCTGAGAAGGATGGAGGACATGGCACATCTGCCAGAATCCAAGCCTCAGTTGTTTTGCTACTTGGAAGGTAATTGCCAATTAAATATTAAAAACTAATGCCAGCAGTGCAGAAAGCTTTGATTTGTACGTCACTGTTTACTTGTCACATGCTAGGGCGTCCCTCACTCTCATCAACAGCAACCAAAGAGTCTTAGAGAAGACCCAAAACTCTGCCCCCCAGAGACACCCCCAGCAGAATGCTGTCCCTCAGACACCTCCCCGAGGACATCAGTGCCCCTTACTGTGAGCAGCAGGGCCCGCCGGAGGCTGTCCAGGGCCAGGTACCCAAGGAGGTTCTGCAGCAGCGCCGTCTGCAACGAAACCCACGGCTCCTGCTTTAACTGGGAATGGAGCTGCCACCCAACACACACAACTCTGTGCTGTTACAGCACCAAACCTCACCCTGACACACTGGTTGACAACGTTCAGAGACAGAAAAGCAAGCAAATTTTAAAAAACAACCAAACTCACATAGGCAGTTGCTGATGGAATACATGGGGAAACATGACAGGAATAAAATACGGTGTTTTTACCAACAAAACCAGCAGAGTCCCAGGCAAACACAGAACTCACAAAGTCCAAAGAACATCTCTCACAACAGCAGCAAAAGCCACAGAACACTTCCTAACACCTTGTGACAAACTTAGGTGCACAGGAAAAAACCCAACAGTCCTTGTCTCATCTCTTTCATCTAATTCTTATCCCTGAGGGTGGGTCATGGCTGTTTCAGTCTCTTCTTCCAGATTCTAAATAATTGAATGTCTCCAGCTTCCCACAACACTGAAACTATATGCAAATCACCACTTGGTTCCAGAGTAGTACAGTGACTCTGCTCATCACCATCAACTCTGGGAGAGCACACAAATCCCATGATTTCAAAGCATCCGTTCACCACTCCCTCCCCACAACACTCTGCTGCCAGTGAACAGCTGCACACATGTGGAGAGACTGAGGGTTCATGTTGGAATAAAGAGTTTAATCCTACCCAGGCAGAGCTTAGCTAAAAAACCACACTGGCAGTGGGGAAAACCAGGCACTACTGCCCTGCTGTTCCCCAGTCCTCACCGTGTGGCCATACTGCAGGAGCAGCATCTTCTGTGTCACCACAAACTGAGCCTTCTTGTTCTTCACAACCAGGTTTCCCAGCAATCTGGATAAGACATCTGCCCTGGCAAGACAGGTCAATAACAAAACAAAACATCAAGAATCCGTGTAATTGCTGTCATGCTGCTCCTAATCACAGGAAAATCTGAGAGCAGCTGTTTGCAACCAAATCTCCAGAACACCTCTGAAGTCAAACAGTGAGCCAGTAATGGCAAAGAATGTTTTCACTTGTTTTTCACTTCATGTCACAATGTAGATCCTTCAGGAATGGTGTAGGTTCCACCTCAGAGGCAACAAACTTTACACCTTGTGTCTCTCAGTAGAGAGACTGTGAAAAAAGCACCTACACAACCCCAGCACCTTTCAGACACTGACTGTGACAAAATTGCAGCCCTTGCTCTGGATCAGGGAGAAAGCAGAGTTCTTACCCAGGTGCTCTCTGCACAAAGCCAAGGACCACTGCTTCCATCCAGCGATCTGGCACACACTCCAGCAGCCGCCAGCAGATCCGCTGCCAGATGCAGTCTGCCTTGGTGAGCTCTGTCAGCTGGGGCACCAGAACACCCAGGATTTCCTCTGAAGCAGAACAGAAAACAGTAATACCCCAGGAGGGAGGACTGGTGCAATGGCACTCGAGGTCGGCCTGCAAATTTCAAGATGCTGACAAACATGAAAAAATACAACGTACAGCCTGCAGTTCTAAACTGCTCCTGTAGTAGAAATCATAGAATAGAAACACAGAATCATTCAGGTTGGAAAAGCTCTTTAAGATCATCTAGTCCAACAATCACCCAGCCCTGCCAAGGCCACCGCTAACCCACGTCCCCAGGTGCCACATCCACATGGCTTTTAAATCCCTTCAGGGATTTACTGACTTCACCACTGCCCTGGGCAGCTGTGCCAGTGCTGACCACCATTTCTGTGAAGACATTTCTCCTAATATCCAGCCTAAACTTCCCCTGGCACAACTTGAGGCTGTTTCCCCTTGTCCTGGTCCTTGTTCCCTGGGAGCAGAGCCCGACCCCTATCAGGCTCCCCTCTCCCATCAGGGAGTTGCAGAGAGTGAGATGGTCCCCCCTGAGTCTCAGACACTCCTCATCAGACTGGACTCCTCATCCAGACCCTCCCCCAGCTCCGTCACTCCTCTCTGGACACACTCCAGCAAGAACTGAAGAACTAAGAGCTGAGTGGTAAGAACTAACCTATCAGCCAAAGGAACTGGCAAACATTCCTCATCACAGGAAAGAGACAGAAAATCTTTCCTCTCCTTCCCCAGCCATTCAGCAGCTGCATTCAGCAGCTTTGAAGTCCTAAGCAAAGCCAGCCTGACAGCTGCTCCCACGAGAGGGCTACTGCACCTGGGCAGGGACTGGTATTTACAGGGCACTTTCAGACATGAAAAGCACTAGAAGAGCATTTCATGGTCTTGCCGAAAAGGCAGAATGGGAATACACCTATCCTGATTCTCATCCTGATGAGGATGTTCTCCCCTTCAGTTTTTGAGAGAACAGGTCCCATTCCTGTGAACTGGCATCAACATCTGCCAGACACACAGCTGAGCACCCTGAGAGAGCAGCCCAGTTCAGGACAGCTCCAAATTAACTGGTCAGTCTCCCACTCCTTCTACTGGTCATCATCACAGTCATCCTCCCTTACTAATACATTACAACACTTTCCCTCTCCCCAAAAGAGCATTGTGAAACACTCACTTTGCCTTCCATGAATGCACACCTTCCCCAGGACATGAGAAACAAAAGAGATGGAGCAGTCCAAGCCACCTGGGAAAAGAGACAGGAGTTTAACAAGCAGCATCCCCCAACCAACCTTCAGGAGGAAGTGTAGACACTTCTGCAAGAGCTGCAGCCTAAAAACACCAATTAACCTTTTCTCTTCAAGCATCAATTCTTCCTCCCTCCACCACCTGCCTTCAGGCATAAACCAGCACTCAGTACCATATGCACACAGTGACAGGCAGAAGGCTAAAGCAGCTCAGTTCCACTTTAAACATGATGGTAACAAAGCCACTGGTTCATTCAGTACCATTTGAATCTCCCATACAATTCCTTCAGCACACACCAAGTGACCATAACTACACTTTAGCAACAGATGCTATTTAATCACTTGTAGGATTGCTGCTCTCAGTGGGACTTTGAAGGGCCTCAGCTATCTTTTTCATTCCTAGGATCTCATGCTTTTAGGATAATCTGAAGAAGGAACACGCAGATCTGCAACACTCATCATCTCTATTTCAAGCAGCAGCCAAGGGGTCCAGGCATAAGCATTTCATCAGAAAAGGCATCCCTACAGCACAGTCCTTCCTTACCTCGCAGAGCCTCAGAGATCTTCTGCAGCACCTGGAGGACGGCATTCCCCAGGAGGGGGAAGTAGTTCTGCGGGAAGAACACAGCCGGGTTTTCCCGCTGGAGTTTATTGCTCACGTGCTCCGGCAAAGACACGATCCTGTTGAGCAGGGCGTCCTGCAGCTCCGGGCAGCTGCCCTGCGCCTGCTGCTGACACAGCTCCCAGAGCAGCGCCGACAGCCGGCCCTGCCGCACCCACTGCTCCAGCACGGCGGCCGCCTGCCTTGGCCCGAGCCCGGGGCTGCGAGAGAGGGGACAACAATCAGATCCTGCCCTTCGGATCCTGCCCCTCTGCTTCTACCCCTGAGCTCCTGCCCCTCGGATCCTGCCCCTCTGCTTCTACCCCTGAGCTCCTGTCCCTCGGATCCTGTCCCAGAGCTCCTGCCCCTCGGATCCTACTCCTGAGCTCCTGACCCTCAACTCCTGCCCCAGAGATTCTACCCCTGAGCTCCTGACCCTCAGCTTCTACGCCATAGCTCATGCCCCTCTGCTCCTACCCCTGAGCTCCTGACCCTCAGATCCTGCCCCCGAGCTCCTGACCCTCAACTCCTGCCTCAGAGATCCTACCCCAGAGCTTCTGCCCCTCAGATCCTGCCCCCCAAGCTCCTGCCCCTGAACTCCTACCCCTGAATTCCTGCCCCTCAGATCCTGACCCCGAGCTCCTGCCCCTTTCCCGTAGTAAAAGAACGTGCCTATGCCATCGCTTTTCGCTTGTGGTCTCGGCACTGCAACGCCGCTGGCTCTGTTACACTGGATTGTAACCGAGGCCAAATTAAACCCAAAGCGAGTTTAGTCTTTTTGCATAAGCGGTCTCCTCGGGGGGGCGCGGCCGCAGCTCGGTGTCTGCGGGGTGTGTGGAGGGTGAGGGGGCTCTGGGCAGGGCAGGGGGTCACCTCACCTCCCCACCCCTTACCCCGACCCCCCAACCCGAGCGCTGAGCCCCGCGGGACCCCCGGAGGGGCGCACTGACCCCGCGGCGCCCAGGGCCTCCAGCAGGACGCAGAGGGCGATGCCGGGCGGGCCCTCCAGGAAGCAGCGCTGCCACACGCCCTCGGGCCGGGCCGCGCCGGGCGCCCGGGCCAGGCCGCGCAGCACGGCGCCGAACTGCGCCCGCTCCCGCTCCCCGAGCGCGGCCGGGCCTCCCGCCGCCGCCACCGCGGCGCACAGCGCGCCCAGCGCCGCCGCCGCCGCTTCCCCGGTCCCTTCCCCGGTCCCCTCCCCGGTCCCGGTCCCGGCCCGGCCCAGCGCCGCCAGCGCCGCCGCCGCCTCCCTCAGGGCCCGCTCCACACCCGGGCCCGGCCCCGCCGCCATCGCGCTGAGGGGGCGGTACCCGGCCCTGCTCTCGGCCAATCAGCGCCGGGCCCGCCGCCGTAACCATGGAGACAAGCCCCGCCCCTCTTAAAGCGCCCGCGCCGCCCCGGCGGGAGAGCCGGAGTCGGTCACGGTGACAGCGACAGTGACAGAACAAACCGAGCTGGGAGGGACCCACGGGGATCATCCAGCCCAACCCCCAGCCCTGCACAGGAACATCCCCAACAGTCACCCCCTGTGCCCCAGAGCATCACCCAAACACTCCTGGAGCTCTGGCAGTGTCGGGGCTGTGCCCACTGCCCTGAGGGAAGAACCTTTCCCTGATACCCACCCTGACCCTGCCCTGACACAGCTCCAGCCATTCCCTGGGTGCTGTCCCTGC
>JAWWMO010000035.1:271080-281407 GCA_035047845.1 Dendrocincla fuliginosa
CCATTCCCTGGGTGCTGTCCCTGCTCCCCACAGAGCAGAGATCAGTGCCTGCCCCTCCCCAGGGAGTTGTCCCTGCAATGAAATCTCCCCTCAGTCTCCTCCAGCTGAACACCCCGAGTGCCCTCAGTGCCCTCACACGCTTCCCCTCCAGGCCCTTCCCCATCCTTGTTGCCCTCCTTTGGACACTCTAAGGGCTCAGTATCTTCCTTACATTGCAGTGCCCCAAACTGCCCCACTATTGCAGGTGAGGCTGCCCCAGTGCAGAGCAGAGCAGGATAATCCCCTCCCTCCCCTCCTACCTCCCAGGACAGGGATGTCCCTCCTGGCTCCAGGGCATTGCTGACTCGTGGCCAGCTGGCCACCGACCAGGACCCCCAGGGCCCTTCCCACAGCACTGAATCCCCAGGAAGGCCCTCATGAGCCCACAGCAAGGCAGTGAACCAGCACAGCTACTCTCAACCTACTGCTTTATTCAATAATTGCTCGTCCTACACAAGTACAAACACAACATGGCCCCAAAGGCTACAAAGTTATACAAAACAAAACAAAAAAAACCTCTGTATAGTATTGGCTGTACAACAGGTGGTGAATTCTTTGCTTTTCCCTGTATGAACCACAGATAATGCAGCCAGCACCACGACCTTGAGCCTCCCTCTCCGATCTGCAGTTTCCAGGAGGATGGCTCTCAGTCACTCATTTGGGACTGAAAAAGCAGAAGCACTCACACTGTTTGACTGGGGATTGTGTAGGAAGCTTTTACCAACACCCTCGAAGAAAAGGTAAAAAAAAAATCACTTAACGGGGCAGCTGCAGAACAGTTCTTAGGACTTCCAGCTTCTTCTTTAAAGTGTCACCTTGAGGGGACCAGACCAGTTTCTGTGGTGATCATCTGGGATGAGCGTTACAAGAGAGATTACTCTGCAGACACTAATCATCACGGGGAACTGAAGTAAAACAACAATGCTCTTCTTAATTTAAGTCTTGGGCACATCTGGACTCCAGCTGCCCTGAAAAATCTTGTGCTGGCACCTAGAGATCAAGGTAAATGTCCCCCTGGCTTACTCACTGGGGCTCTGAAGTAGCTTGAGGTTTACATGCTGCTCTGTACAGCATGCTAAGCATTTACAATGAGCAAGCAGCTGCCTGCTAACTGGAGAGAGACAGAAACATCTTTCCTTCCCTTTATCTGGAAAAGATGTTTTCGAAGCCTTTAAAATCAAAGCCATTTTTAAATAATTTCGATCCCATGCCAAGAATCCCAGTAGCAAAGTCTACTGGCGAGGAACTGGCGCTCTCTTCACTGCCAGGTTACCTCTCTCGCTCCACCTCACCCAGAGCCGTTATAAAAAAAAATGTACAATATATAGTCTGACGGGATTTAAGTTAAAAAATAAAAAGCTGTCCAGTCCTTTTGCTCTATCGGGAGGAGTTGGAGCTGGAGCGGCTGCGGTGGCGCCGTCGCCCGGGGGAGCGGGACCGGGATCGCCGGCGGACGGGGGATCTGCGCCGTGGGGAGCGGGACCTGCAGGGCACAGGGAGCAACCTTCTGTTAGGACACAACAGCAGCACCTTCAGGTATGTGGTGAGCTCTTCAGAAACACTTCCCTGACCCCCTCCAACATCCCTCACACGCCATGGGAGAAGAGCTTGAGTGAGCTCTCCAGAGAGGAAAGGGCAATTCAAACACTGACTGCACAGCAGGAATATTCCAGCTGTCTTCCCTCTGCTTCAGGAGCTGCAAATAATGTTGAATATCCAAACAACAGGCAAGGAACTTATCTTAGTCCTCAAGGAAAATGAGCTGAAGTTCATTCTACATCAATCTCTCCTTCACCTGAAGGCAGCTTTGACTCGTGAAACAGTGATATTCAGGAGAAGGATTTATCCAAGCCCTTTCAAATTACAGGGAACCTCCTTAGAGGAAGTTAACTCAAGAAATAGTTTAGCTTCAAGCTCTTCAGTACTACAGTCAACCTGTATGGCTACTGCTATGACACGAGGGTTCCAGGCACAGAGTATTTAACAGAGCTTTAACAGGACTGGAAAAGTTGGACTAGGGAAAAAACCAAAGGAGGAGGGAATGGCAAACCTGCATCTGGCAGACCTCAGCAAAAGGTGTGTTTAAAGGAGGACCAAGAGGCAGTGGATCTTGAGCCACTGTAACCAGTGCTCATTTTTAAACCTGTGGCTCAAAGCTGTTCACCTACTGATGACAGTTTAAGCAGATTTCCAACACAGGAGCCCGTGTAAACACTGAAGACTCAGAACAACTGATGTGAGCAAGGTCAGGCAAGTCACACAAGCATGTACATGTCAGGTCACATCTTGGGGCCAGTGTACTCCGCTCACCTGACATAGGACTGTTTTTTGGTCATGTGCCCATTCAGAAATAAGGGAGGGAGGTACAAAGACTTCAAAGAAACAAGCTGGCTCAGGCTGCCACAAGAGCCTGTTCCCACTTCAGCTCAAAGCCTTTATACAGAAGGGGCTCCAGGGAGCAGGCTGGGAAGCACCTGACCTTTCCCACAGGCTGCATGCAGGATGCAGATCAAAGCAGGACACCCCAGGGCTACGGAGGAAACGGGAACTGCAGCCTACATTCAACCAGAGCCCAAAAGGGTGGTCCCCATGCCAAGCACATGTTGACACACCTGGAAGCAAACCCAAGCTGTGACAGCTCTCACCTTCTCCTCATGCGAGGGGGTGACCGGCGCCACATGGGGGGTGGTGGCAGCATCCTCCTGGGGGGGCTGAAGCGCCGGGGCGGTGGCCGGGGCCGCGGGGCCAGCACGGCGGTGGCAGTGATCTCCTGGCCGTCGATCTGGCCTGTGGAGGGATGGCACAAACAGTAAGGAGTTGGTATTTTTCAGCACCAACACCCACACATCACATTGCTACAACTCCTGGCTTTGCTACAAGCGACTGAAGCGGGATCAGCCCACAGTGTTGTCTCCACGACCCCCTCGGGGCTACTCTGACAAAGTTCACACACATACCAGACTTCTTTAACATCAGTTCAGATGTTAAGTTTCTGTGAAAAGCTTTCCAGCTTAATGAATATTATCACTGCTCCAAAAAAACCCACCCAGTTTTAATAGTTCTGTGATGTTTTGGATCTGTCCTGAACCACACAAAAGCCATTTAGGCTGAAAGCTAACAGTACTTCAGATCCATTCCCCAGAGATATCCCTATCACCTCTAACCCATTTTCAGATCTGCTTTGAAGATTTTTAGAAGCCCTCATGCTCCTTGCAGGATGATACCTACCTCCATCCATGTGTTTCAGGGCTTTCTCAGCATCATCGGGGTTCTCAAACTCCACATAAGCATAACCTTTGGAAAGGTGTGGGTTTAGCCTGTCAACTGGCATGTCAATCATTTTAATCTTTCCATAAGTGGAAAAAATTTCCATTATGTGATCCTGCAAGGAAAAAGCAAGATTTATGGGCACAGGCCAAGCTCACTGACCAGATCTGGCTGGCACAGAGCAGTAAATCCACAGCACATTATTTTTTCAGCAGCCTGAACCTTTTACCCCTGAAGACCTTTAAACTACATTCCAGCAAAGACAACTCAAGCCAGCCCAGCTCTCTGTAGGTCCTTTATCAAGAACTGCCAGACATTCCTTAATGCCTCCAAGGTAATTTCAGCTGTTGCCCCAACTTCTATAGTTTTCTTCCCAGTAAAGCAGGATATAAGGTCTGGAACACTGATAAAGCAGGCAGACCTCTTAAGCACTACACAGTGTCACAAGCCTGCATGGTATTTGACTCAGTAAAACCTTACTAAAATTTTCTTCCCTAACCAATCTAGACACAAAGCAAGAATTTCCAACAGCAACACCTTGGCAGCTCTGTAGTAACCAAAACGTCCTGAGAGCTTTGAGAGAGCCACTCACACCTCCTCACAGAAGAACATGAATGCTTGATACTGCAGGGGAACCTGCCATTACCTTGGTCACGTTTCTAGTGAGCCTTCCAACGTGCACCTTGGTGGGTCTGGGCGATGGGCTCCGCCTCTTTCGCTCCTTTTCATCCCTCTTGGGGGGCTTCGACCTGATTTGGACAACAGAAAACACTCACAGTTTTCAGGGAACATGCAAGACAAAACCAAGAAGCCAGTCATTATCACATGATTAAGAAGCACCGTTTTCCTTAGAAGGGCATCTTTTTTCTGAGGAAGTTACAGGTTAACAAGTGTTGGGGTGGTGGTGAGGGTGTTCTGCTCAGAAACACCTCAGGACTTGCATTTGCCTCGTCTGCTTTTGCTTTAGAACCTTCTGGAATTTGAGAGCTTTATTTTGCACCTTTTCAGCTTCACTACAAACTGGAAATTGAGCAAACACTTCTGTGAAGTTGTGGCCATAGTTAAAGCATTTCCCAGTTACTAACACAAAAAACATTCTTTGCCTCAACAATTAAAGAGGCAAAATAAGGCCTTAAACACCACAGCATACCACAACCAGGCAAATTAACAGATCCAGTGATTTGTGTTTCTAGATCTTCTGTTCACTACAGAGGTCTAGAAATGTTAAGAAAAATATTTAAGAAGCTACATATCATAATGCCTTTGCAGTTAAAAAATCTGAAATGCAATTTTAATCTGTAAAAAAACCCCAAAACAGTAGGTAGGAAATTTATGCTTCTTCCTGATCTTAAACTAAAGTCCACAAATTGAGTGATACACTAATAAACCCACAGTGGTTTAAGCAGATTTTTATCAGCCTTCAGCACTTTACCCAAAGGAAAAACCTTACAGCCATTAAAGATTCCCACATACCCTTACAGGAAAATGCTTCCTTTGGGCCCCTTCCCATTTTACTTTTTTATACTTAGGAATATACATACATATATATATATATGTACACACACATGCATACACATATCCCAGTTTTAGCCTGGACTTTTCTGTTAGTCTTGGCTGTAATTTACAGGAACTGAAGAACTCTGCCCTGCTCTAGGCCCACACTACTGGGGAAACACTCAGTAAGACTGCCATAACAAAATACAATATTTAAAATCACTCTTTAAAATGAGGGTTTTAATCTCTGTTCCTAAAGGGGGTATGTTTGGATTGTAAGGAAACTGAGCACACCCATTCTAACAGAATTCAAATGGTCCTCAGAGAACAACCTGTTCTGATCACAATCTTGTATTCTACATGGAAATGAACCTGCCATCTGGCAATTCCCAGCACACAACTCCAACTCACTTGGAGCGGGAGCGTCTCCTGTTGTCGTGTCTCCGTCGAGAGGGGCTGGGAGACCCAGAGGAGCTGCTGGAACTGGAGCTGCGTGAGGTGCTGGAGCTGCCAGAGCGGCTCGAGGCGGAAGAGGAGCTTGAGCCACTGCTAGAACCAGTGCTGGAACTGGACCCTGAACTGGAGGTTGAGCTGGAGCGGGATCTGTTGAGAGGGGAGAGGAATGAAAATGAGTGGAATACACAGAAAAACAATGGCTAAACAACTGGCAACTACAGAGAGAAAAAACTGTGAGTTAGAACAATGAAACCTGAGGGTCTACACCTCACAAGACAGCCAAAGAAATTCACATCTAAAATATAAACCCCCTCAAGTCAGACAAAACTCCACTGTGACACAAGCTTTCAACAGGCTCAAGACTACCAGAAATGATGCTGTGATTTCTGGAAACAGTGTCATTTGTTACTGCCCACAAAAAGGAAGCACCTGGTGCTGCTGCTGCCGCTGGAAGCGCTGCGTCTTTTGCGCGCCTTGTCCCGACCACGATCCTTCTCCCCCGACTCCTTGGTGGCTGCTTTGTCCTTGGACCGGTCCTTTGACTTCTCCTCAGACCTGTCCTTGCGCTTGGTCGGTGAGGGAGCCCTTCAGCAACAAAGGGCAGAAGGTGTTGCTTAATGCAGAAAAACAAACAAACGCCCCACACCCAAACAAAGAACAGAACATGGAACTTCCAGTGTAACTCAGGATCACCGTAACTGCAGAGTTAATTAGGCAAGATCACCGTAACTGCAGAGTTAATTAGGCAAGCCCAGATGGTTTAGAAAAAGGGAAGGATTTCTCATCGCAGAGCAGCTTGGAGGAAGAGAGCCACAGCACACAGAGAGTCACTCAGGAAGTACAGTTCCAATTCCTCACCCTCACTGGGGGAGTGCTCAAGCAGCCTATAACATTCACGGTTTTGTTAAGTCTGGAAAATTTGGACAACATGATTATCTAGTGCTAGACTATTTTATTATTTTGAGTCCTAGAAAACTCTTCTTTATCAATCCTGCTGACTCCTTTTCCCCTGAGGAGGCAATCAAAGCAGCACCAAATGGGCCCCACTTATCTCAAATCTCACTTCTAGCTCCTCGATTCTGGGAACCAATCCTTAATAAACCCCAAAGAACAGTCTAGTGACAAGATAAAACGGTTCACAAACAAGACATTAGTTAGGCATAAAACAGCAAACCTGATTCCAACCCACACTGGGCACTCACTGCCTTCTCTGCAGTCCTGAGTTACACATCCTGGTGGATGGAGGGCTCACACAGGTGCCTCACCTTACAGTCTGCAGCCACACTTAAAGCTATCCTTTCACATTCACAGAAGCACAACACACCTTCATTATCCAACCAAACAGCTGGCAAACAGAAGACACCAATTTTCTCTGCAAGAAGCACAAGCAGGTCGTGCCTCTCGACACAGCTTTGTCCTTGTTGAAGGAACAAACAGCAGCTTTCTCCAAAGTGTCTGTGCCATGCAGCACATACTTGTCAGGAAGGGCAGGCAGCTGAGAACAAACCCTCGCTGAATTATGGCTGCTTCCAGGCTCAACCAGCTGCTCCCAAAGCTCTGACAGCCTTGGAAAGATCACGGGAAGGGGCCAGGTTTGCTGCACTGCTGCCACAGTGCTTCAACTCGTCAGCACAAAGCTCAAACTGGATTCTAACCTCACCTACCCCCATCAGTTCCCTCTCTGCTCTAGATCCAAAAGGAGACAAATTTAACACCCCCCTATTTAGCACTGAAATGCTGGGCATTAGTTGAATTCCAGGTGTTTCCCACATGAGGGCTGCATCCATCACATTCTGTGACATCTACAAACAGGTTATTGCACTCTATTCCATGGGGGTTGTTTAACACCTGCATCACAAACCTGCCTCCAATGTTTTAAACTTGTGTTAATTTATGTGTGACACCCTCAAACTACCAGAGAAAGAAGGTTCAGGGAATGGAGTGTGGGCAAAGCATGTGGGAGCTGCCAGCACTACCTGAGGTGGCAGAGTATGCACAGTTCTGTGGGATGTTGGAAACACCTCCATCTCCATCTGCATCACAGGCAAATGCAGCAGGAAAGAAACCTTTCCAGCTCACAGCATCAAATAGTCTTGCTGCTTCTGGTAAGCAATTACTTTATTCTCTGAAATGCAATTAAATTTATGTTTGGGAAGAGATCACTTCCCAGCAGCTAAACTCGCTTTCCTGATTTTCAGTCTCACACTTTTCCCTAACACAACACAAATGAAGATTTGCACACCCAGATCCCTGCAAAAACCAGGAAACACCCAAGAGCTTTCTGCATGGAGAACAGGAAACCCACACCACAGACATGACACTGGCAGGGCTCGCTGGGAGAGGAAATGTCTCCTCTCACACCAGCAACAATGCATGGACTGTCCCACAGGTGCTGCAAAGGGCACCAAGTCAAACAAACCTCAGCTTTAGGGCATTTCTATCCAGCTCTGTGCTCTAGTGCAAGGTGTGAGGGTGCTGCACTTCAGGAGCTGAAAGGCACTGTGTGAGACCAGCTGAGTCACTGGGCAGTACAGAACAGAAGTTTCCATTTCACCAGACAAAAAAACATCTTCCCTTCACAGAATCACAGAGTGGTTTGGGATGGCAGGGACCCCAAAGTTCATCTCTTTCCACCCCTGTCATGGGCAGGGACACCTTCCACTAGCCCAGGTTGCTCCAAGCCCCATCCAACCTGGCCCTGAACACTTCCAGGGATAGGGCAGTCACAGCTGCTCTGGACACCCTGTGCCAGGGCCTCCCCACCCTCACAGGGAAGAAATTCTTCCTAATCTCCAATCCAACCCTGCCCTCTGTCAGTGGGAAGGCATTCCCCCCAATCTTGGCACTCCAGGCCCTTGTTCAAGTCTCCCTCCATCTTTCTTGTAGGTTTATTTCAGGTACTGGAAGGTCACAATTAGATCACCCCAAAGGCCATTTTTCTTCTCCTAAATAACCCAAGCCAGGTTTGGGTTATCTCTGCCAGCTCCTCCTGCACCTGTGGATTCCACAGTCACGATGTATCAGCTCAGTTTTACAAAACTACCTGTTAGTGTCCAACAGTTGGCTCTGGTTTTATCCCCTCTGGAAGGAGGGAAGAAGGAGCATGTTTGCTGTTACCCAGCCTGCTGCTGGAGCAGGTCATAGAATCACAGAACTAATTAAGTTGGAAAACACCTCTGAGATCAAGTCCAACCTTTGACCCAACAACATGTCGACTACACCACGGCACTAAGTGCCATGTCCAATCTTTCCCTTAACACCTCCAGGGATGACTCCACCACCTCCCTGGGCAGCCCCTTCCACTGCCTAATGACCCCTTTTGTGAAGAATTTCTTCCTCATGTCCAACTTAAACCACCCCTCGTGCAGCTTAAGCCTATATCCTGTCCTACTGCTGACTGCCTGGGAGGAGAGCCTGAGCCCCACCTGGGACAGGCACTCACCGGCCAAATCAGCCACATGGCTTTTAAACATTCTCCAAAGGACAGGATTCAGCAAATGAAGCTGCATTTAAGCAGCCTCCACACTAACCAGTGTTTCCCCTCCACCAAAACACCCATCCCGTCCTCACCAACCCCACTGGCCAAGCTCACTTTAGCTGGAAACCTCAGCCTGAGCTGCGGGCACTTTCACCTGCACGAGGGCAGGTATTTACTAAGAAAACGGGAAAACAATAACTTGCAGAATTCGACAAGGCTGTGCAACAACGCCCTTCTAAGAGACACGCTTCTTCCTCACCATCAAAACCCTCTCTATCCCGGGCCACAGCGCCCTGCAGCAGCCAGAGCAGCACGGGGCGAGCACGGCGCCGGCTCAGCGCGGTGCTCGGCGCTGCCCCCGGGCCCCACAGCGCTCCCCTCCGCTCCGGAACCCCGGGCCAGCACGGTGCCCCTCCCCGGGCCCACACACTGCTCCGCCACCCCGCACTGAGCTCCCCTCCGAGCCCCGGGCCCGCACAGGATTCCCCGGGCCCGCACAGTGCTCCCCTTCGCTTCGGGACCCCGGGCCCGCAGAGCGCTCCCTGACCCCGCACAGGGTTCTCCTGGCCCGCACAGAGCCTCTCTCCGAGCCCCGGGCCCGCACAGGGTTCCCCGGGCCAGCACAGGGTTCTCCGGCCCCGCACAGTGCTCCCCTTCGCTTCGGGACCCCGGGCCCACAGAGCGCTCCCTGACCCCGCACAGGGTTCTCCTGGCCCGCACAGAGCCCCTCTCCGAGCCCCGGGCCCGCACAGGATTCCCCGGGCCCGCACAGCGCCCCCTCCGCCCCCGGGCCCGCAGGCCTCGGCCCGGCCCCGCCTCCCCCGCCGCCTCCCCGCCCCTCCGTGAGGCCGCAGCGCCATCCCCTGACCCTCGCCGCGCCATGGCGTCCCGAGCGGCCCCGGCGCGGTGCCCGGGGCGGCGGATGGGCGCGGATGGCGGCGGAGGAGGGCGGATGGCGGTGGATGAAGGCGGATGGCGGTGGATGAAGGCGGATGGCGCGGCCCCCGCCCCGCACTCACATCTCGGCACCGGCTCCGCCGCCGCGATCGGCGCCGCGCGCGGGAACGGGGCGGCGCGCAGTGATGGCGTCACGGCGGGGGCGGGGCCGGGAGGGCTCTTAAAGGGACAGGGAGTGGGACGGGGATAGGGGACAAGAACAGAGAGTTGGGGACAGGGACAAGGACACGAGGACAGGGACAAGGACACGAGGACAGGGACAGGGATGGGGATAAGGACACGAGGACAGGGACAGGGACAGGGATAAGGACACGAGGACAGGGACAGGGATGGGGATAAGGACACGGGGACAGGGAGACAGGGACAGGGGGAGAGGGACAGAGGGACTGGGATACGGATAAGGGATAGGGGTAAGGACAGGGATAAGGACAGGGGAACAGGGACAGGGGAACAGGGATAGGGGTAGGGAGAGGGATAGGGATAGAGATAGGGACAGGGATAGGGATAGGGACAGGGACAGGGGGACAGGGATAGGGGTAGGGACAGGGATAGGGACAGGGATAGGGACAGGGGCAGGGACAGGGACTGGGGCAGGGATAGGGACAGGGACAGCGTGTCCAGTCAATGCTGGAGCTC
>JAWWMO010000035.1:300984-314011 GCA_035047845.1 Dendrocincla fuliginosa
TTGGACACTCCCAGGGATGGGGCAGCCACAGCTTCTCTGGGCAACCTGTGCCAGGACCTGCCCACCCTCACAGGGAAGAATTTCTTCCTAATACTCATCCTAAATCTGCCTTCCTTCAGCTTAAGGCTATTCCCCCTTTGCCCTGTCCCTCCATCCCTTGTCCCAAGTCCCTCTCCAGCTCTCCTGGAGCTCCTTAAGGCACTGGAAGGGGCTCTCAGGTCTCTCTTCTCCCATCTGAACACCCCCAGCTCTCTCAGCCTGTCTCCAGAGCAGAGGGGCTCCAGCCCTTGGGGTATCACCGTGGCCTCATCTGGACTTGTTCCAACCAGTCCATGTCTTTCTCATGCTGGGGGCCCCAGACCTGAATGCAGTACAGAACGTGGTGGTTCTGCCTCACACCAGGTGTTCCTCCCTCCCACCATCAGCTCAAGGGTTGTCCTGACTGCTGGCTCACATCTCCACACATCCCCATCACCTTTACCCCCACCCTCAGGGCTAGGAACAATTCTCTTTCTCTACTGTCAGAAGCACTTCCACACTTGTGTCTACAGTCCATGGCATCGCTTTATTGGGTTCCTCTCCCACCTCACTCCTTCCACCAGACCTCTTCTACACTCACAGCAGTTTTATTGCTTCAGTTTTGGACATCCCTCTGGCATCAGCAACAGAGCAGCAAAGCCCTCCCTTAGCCCAGCTTTGTGCAGGGCAAGCAGACACATTCTGCCATGCTCCTTCAGGGGCCTATCTGAAATTAGATATTCTGAAATACAAAGGAGCAGCTCGGACCAATTAATGTAAATCAATCACACCAGAGGCCAAGGCACATCCTTAACACATTGAAGGGGCCTGATATGCTGTGCCACACACCTTGAGGGTGGCACCAAAGAAAAGGTGGCTCCACATCTGGCTCTGGGTACCTGAGAGTCCAGGATGCTGCCCAAAAGGGAGCTGTTACCTGAGCAACAGGGACATGAAAGAGGTGAACGGGGCAGGGAGGGGAGGTGAGAGCGTCAGCAGATGGCAGGAGGTGGATGTGGCTCACCAGAACACCCCGCTCCCCCAAGTAAAGGACATACTCAGACATGACCACTGCCCTCCCAGACGAAGAATGGGCATCTTCCCACCTGGAAGCTGCTCTGGAGTTTGGGGCTCAGGCTGTGACAGCGGCTCAGAGACTCGTCCTCGGTGCTGTGAGAGTCATTCTCGTAGAGGATGCTCTGCCCTGGCACCAGCACCCTGAGCAGCTGCTCTGCCCTCTCGGGTGCCCGGGCCGTGTACACGATGGCATCCACCAGCCCCTCTGCTGTCACAGCCATGCTCAGTGCATAGCTGGGTGTGCTGCTGTGGTACAGAGCCACGGCATCTGCCCCATTCTGGATGGTGTTGGGGGGCAGCCTGACCATGGGCGCTGGGCTCATGCTGCTGCTCCCCACCAGGAAATAACCCAGCTCATCCGTGTGGTGTCCAGACAGGTCCAGCACTCGGTAGGCCTGGCTGGTTTTCCCGTTGTAGAGGACCAGCCAGTATCCCTGGAGATGGAAGCGAGTCCGGCCAGTGTAGAAGAGCTCGATGTACTCTGCATCCTCTGCTCCCCCGGGGTTGTCTGGGTTCACCTCGTTGATGAGTAGCTTGGCCACCTGCACAGAAGGCACCAGAGTCCCTTCTGGCATCTCTGATGGGACACCTGCAAAGCAAAAATGTCCCACTGAGCTCCAGGGAAACAACACAACCTTTCACACTATTTTCCTGGGATGAGACCAAATTCAGCAGAGGACTGAGGATGCTGGCTCAGACTTTTGTCATCCAGGTACTTTTTAGTCCTCAGAAGAGCCCTGGTAAGACACTGGTTAACATCAGCTGTAACAACAGAGCTTGCTGTCAGCCCAGACAATGAGCAATATGGGCTCTAGCAGGTGGATGTGATGGAATTGGAAGAGATTTTTGCCAGGGCTGGGGAAATGGAGGGAGGGATATTTCTCTCATCTAGCAGAGTTAGATCCACATGTCCACCCTCAAACACACTATCCCCCATACTGCAGAAATGACCCCTGGTACCTGGA
This sequence comes from Dendrocincla fuliginosa, assembly GCA_035047845.1. Lineage (NCBI taxonomy): Eukaryota > Metazoa > Chordata > Aves > Passeriformes > Dendrocolaptidae > Dendrocincla > Dendrocincla fuliginosa. The sequence goes on from JAWWMO010000035.1 coordinate 303,045, forward strand.
GGCAAGTCTGGCACGTTGATCTCCCTGAAGCAGGAGCTTTCTGCTGTGATGTTCCATCCACCAAAGCTCCCAACCCTGGGTGTCTCTAGGAGGGTGCTGAAGGCCAGCAGCAGGCTGCTCAGCTGCTCCTCTGACCTGGCAGTGAGCAGAGTGCTGAACACGAGCCCCAGGTCCTGGCAGGCTGCCTTTGGCTCTGCAGAGGCAAGCAGAGGGAACTGCCTCAGTTCCACAGGCCACCAAAGCCCCACTTTCCCCTGGTGGAGATGAGCTCACCAGCTCATTCCTACCAGAACTGTCCCATGGTCACACTGACTCAGAGCATCTCATTCCCATCGACACAGCACTGGGAGTTCTGCCCGTGACAAGGGGCACCCTGGGACCAATCTGTGTCCAGCTCTGGGGTCCCCAGCATAGGAAGGACATAAACCTGCTGGGGCAAGTCCAGAGGAGGCCATGGAGATGACCATGTGACTCAGAATGATGGAATCGTTTGGGTTGGGAGGGACCTTCAAGATCATCTAGTTCCAAGCCTCCTGCCATGGGCAGGATCCATAATTCGTATGGATGAAAAGGTCAAGCAGACAACAAACTGCCAGTGGAGATGCCAGCCCTGCTGCCACCTCTGTGGCTGCCAGTGCCCAAGGCCAGGACAGCTGGTGGTCTGCAGAGAGCCCCTGTGTGTGCTGGGGAGCTGAGGGTGGGATGCTCTGAGGAACAGCACCGTGCTCTTCCCAGCCTTGGACATCTCTGTCATCAGCACCAAGACCAAACTAGCTGGATCCAAGACAGGAGGACACAATGCAAGATTCAACACAGGGCTGAAAATCAGGAGCAGGTGGGCATTAACCATTGGAGGTCCCTGCACTGCCCTGCTCCTGCCCAGCTCACCCCTGAAGTAGGCAGCAGAGACTTCACCACTGTAGGATCCACTGAGGGCCTGGACTAGAGTCAGCAGAATCTCTTCTGGCTTCAGGAGCCACTCCTGGCAATCTAGGAAACAAAGAGCCCATTGTCACCTGGCCAGTGCCACCTTGGTAATGGCACACAGTTCATCTGGGGTGGCTGCAGCTCTGCTCCTGCTTATCCCCCAGAAGACCCCCAAAGCTTCTCTTCACCCAACCAGTTGGAGGTGGGCATGGAGACTGGGAAAGCCCAGCTTGGCATGGGCTGCCATGAAATTACTGCAGACCACCGTCAGGAGTCCTAGTTGTGTTCCCTTTGGGGTGAATTCACACGACCCAGCAGGCTCTGGGTAATCTCCCTGGATGGCCCTGCCTTTGTGCACATGCTCTGGCCCTCGGGAGGTGCTGCAGAAGTAGCCAGTGCCCACCTGCTACCTGGAGGCAGAAGGAGAGAGCCTGGCTGAAGCGTTTGCTGGGGCAGTCATTGAAGGTGCCAGGGGTGGGCCTGCTGAGGATGAAGGATGTGGAATCTCGGGTCACGGAGCAGCAGCTGCACCGGCTCATGGACACATCTCCTGGCTGATGTCTGCAAGAGACAGACAGGGACATGGCAGAAAACATGCCCTGCCAACTGGAGACCTGAGTGCTCTCCACCCACCAGTCACACCTGCCTCCACCCCAGAGTGAACAGTCTGCTACCTCTGTAAGGTTTGGAGGGATACCCATCCTCATCAGTACCTCCTTGTCTTACAATAAATAAAACCCAAGGGAGAGCTTCATACAACCCTTTCTCTTCCAGTACTGGCTGTTTTTGACTCATCTGAAGACAGGCAAGATGGTACAGACACACTTGTGCTCAGCCTGGCACTACTGGGAAGGGCAGTGGATGCAGCTGGAAAAGTGGAAAGGCACCACCTGAGGAAGAAATGCTTGAAAGAGCCCTCAGCTCAAAGGTGAAGAGGATGGTCCAGGGCTGGACTAGGTGACCTTCAAAGGTCCCTCCCAGCCCAAAGTGGTCTGTGATCCTGTGAAGCCCCACTGTGGGCAGCTGCTCAGAGCTCCCCACCCCTGTGGGACCAGTGCTGACTGAGTCTCACACGTGGGAGGAAGAGGAGCAGAGGAACAGGGATGTGCTGTGGGTGAGTGGTGACCCTGACAGGGGTAGACTACACCCTCTCCTGATGTGGTGGGCTCCACTGCAGTCTCCAGTTGTCTTTCCACAGGCCCATCCAGAAAGGGTGAATCTCCTGCAGCCACAGAGCCAGGACCCTGGTATTTAGTTGGCAGTTCCACTCAGAGTTCAGGTCTAGTGCTTGGCCATGAAAACCACAGACAAGAGTGTGCCCAGATGGGTTTTTTCTCATTGCCTGGCTCTAGCACCCCTCACCCCACCCTCAGGCACACAACCCTTGCTGCCTCTGCCCCTCCGCCCTTCCACTGCCCTTTACCCACTGTCCTCCCATTAGTAGGACATGCCTAAAACGAGAAGGAAGCAGTTCTCATAAAACAGTCTGAGGTTCCCAACATTTCCCTTAACCCCCAAAGACAAAAAGAAACCCAAAGATGTAAAAGAAAGTGGCTGAACCCCAAATGAGCTGTAATCCTGCTTCCAGCCCTTGGTCTGGATGAAACAGGGCAGGGATTTCCTCCTGGGTCAGGTGAGAGATGCTGAAGTCCCTCCCTTACCCTCATTTTGACCTGAAATTCCATCCTGAAGCTCAGGAAAAGCTTTTCCTGTTGGAAGCGATACTGGAAAAGTTATTATGTTAACTGTTACACTTTTATAAACTATTAAAATTATAAGCTAATAACCAGCAATAATTTGATCAGGAAATTCCTTCTCGAGTGTTTTAAATGGGCTTTTTTAATGGGCTCTTGTGCAGCTGCACCAGGACCAGCGTGGAGAGGGGAACATCTCTGGCCATGGCACTGCCATGGGGGGACTCTGGTCTGGAGGTGGCACTTTTCTCTCAGCCCTGATGGGGTTTGAGGCACCAGGCTGGGGTGGCCCCAGATGGGAGGAGCATTTTTGGTGCCAAACTGCCTTCCCAGCCCTGCCCAGAGAGAAGCCCCTCACCTCTTGTGCAGGTAGGCAGGTCTGCCAGGGGTCAGGGTCTCCAGCAGCTCCGGGTCCGCTCCCTCGCCGCCCGTGTACACGAAGGCATCCAAGAGGCCAGACTCTGGCAGCGCCTTCCCTGGGGCAAAACTGCTGCTGTGGCCTCTGTAGAGGGCGATGGCACTGGGGCCACCCCTGAGGACAGGACGGCTGGTGTTGTCCGGGAACGGCAGCTCCGCTGCACACCAAGGGAAGGAACAACAAGGGCACGTGAACAAGAGCTGGGTGATGCTCACCAGGTAGAAACCAGCCCCTCTTTGGTCCTGGAGAGCAGGACACAGGCACTCAGGAGCTGCCTGGGCTTCTCTTCTTCTTCTTCTTCACATTAGTACAAATGTGGCATCTGATGTGCCAGTTTTCTGCTCACTAACAGTTCCCCTGTTCACTCAGCCTGAATTTCCAAACCTGCGGGAAGATCCAGAGTGTGGAGGAGGCTGGAGGGGAAAGCTGAGCAGTTTGTTCTGCTGTTTGGGTTCTGTGAGCAGGGGAGCAGATCCGTGTGTGATCCAGATCCAGATGAAAGCCAGCACTAACATGGCTTTGTCTACAGGAAAGTCAATTTTTAATTCTAAAGGAGATCTACAAACTTCACTAGCCTTTCAGGTAGTTAGTACACAAAAGTATTTCAGAATTTACATTTTATTCTAGATTTTAACAGTCTGTGGCTTTCAGAAACACAAGCTACAAACACACATGTATAGCCAAGGCCCAGGGCACCAGCACATAAAAGGAAGGTTGAGGTTTGGTGGAGTTTGGGAATTTCATGAGCTTCTTAATTTCTTCCCTTGTGCTTACTCTTCCCTTCACAAGGACATTCAGAAGCAGACTGCTGGTATTTCAATGCTCCTCTGTATTGAAACGGCTCCAGGGAACAAACATTAAAGGCAGAACCACATGAGAGGCAGAAGGGTGAGGAGAAGTGGTTACTCCTTGAGAAGTGCCACCAGGACACCTGCATGCCAAGGGAAAGCCTTTTGTGCCTTAGTCCTCATGTCCCCTGCCCAGGGAACTACTTTTCACCAACCTGACTACTTTGGTGGCCTCCCACTGCCCTGGAAGACAAGGGAAGAGCAGCTGATGCCATCTGTCCTGACTTCTGCAAGGTCCCTGATAAGTCCCACACAATACCCTTGTCCCTAAATCAAAGAGGCAGAATTTGAGGGATGGACTATTCGGTGGATAAGGAATTGGCTGAAGAGCTGCATCCAAAGTGTTCCAGCCAACATGTCAATGCCCAAATGGGGATCAGTAGCAAGTGGTGGCCCTCAGAGGGATCTGTGCTGGGGCTGCTGTGGTTCAGTATCTCCCTTAAGGACACGGGCAGTGGGATTGAGGGCAGCCTCAGCAGGTTGTTGGCTGACACCAAGCTGCAGGTGCAGTTGGTATCCTGGAGGGAAGAGATTGCATCCAGAGGGACATGGACAGGCTGGAGGAGTGAGCCCATGGGAAGCTCAGGAAGTATCACAAAGCCAAGCACAAGATCCTATGCCCAGGTCAGGGTAATGACCAGGACCAGTACAGACTGGGGGGGAATGGATGGAGAGCAGCCCTGTGGGGAAGGACCTCGGGGCACTGGTGTAATGAAAATGAGACAGGAACTGACCATGGGCACTGGTAGCCCCCCAATCCCCCATGGCCTGGGCTGGTCCCACAGTGTGGGCAGCAGGGGAGGGGGGGATTCTGCCCCTCTGCCCCCTCAGGTGAGACCCCACCTGATGTGCTGCCTCCAGCCCTGGAGTTCAACATCAGAAGGATGTGGAGCTGCAGGATCAAGTCCAGAGGAGGCCATGGAGATGCTCCAAGGGCTGGAGCCCCTCTGCTCTGGAGACAGGGTGGGGGAGCTGGGGGTGTTCACCTGGAGAAGAGAAGGCTTTGGGGAGACCTTACTGTGGCTGGCCTTTCAGTGCTTAATAGGGGACACACTTTTTACCCCTTCTGACAGGATGAGGGGCATTAGTTTTAAATGGGCAGAGGGTAGATCTAGATTAGAAAAACAGGGAATAACAGTCTTATGATAAAGGTGGTGAGGCCCTGGCACAGGTTGGGCAGAGAAGCTGTGGCTGCCCCATCCCTGGAAGTGTCCAAGGCCAGGCTGGACAGGGCTTGGAGCAACCTGGGCTAGTGGAAGGTGTCCCTGCCCATGGCAGAGGGTGGAACGAGATAGTCTTTAAGGTCCTTTTCAACTCAACCATTCAGGGGTTCCATGGAAAGTTTTCACAGTGGCATCTCTTAAGGGAGATCTCTTAAGACTTCTTCTCCAGTGCTCTCACAGCTTTAGGGTCTCTCAGTTAAGGCAGATGAGCTGTACAAAGACAGGACAAGAAGCTGGGACCTTTTTAAGACCTTCTGTCCCAAATCTGAAGTGATGGGGTTAAACCAGCTTCTCACAGAGCACTCAGCACGGAGCCACTATGGAAGTAACCTTTTAAGATGATTAAAATGCAATCATACAGTGTCATCAGATGTTTAGTGGGAAAACCTTCCCCAAAAATGAGTATGATTGAGACATCTTGACAAAGCCTCATCAGAAAGAAATGCCAAAGCCTATCTCCAGTCACCTTCTTGGGTAGAAAGAGTCTTGAAGAAGTGCTAAGCATAATCCTTACAAATTTCCTGTTTAGTCTGAAAACTGGTTGTGATTTCATATCACTTTCCTTGACCCCCCCCTCCCTTAGCTGTTTGCTGCTCACAGCCCAGAGGGAAAATCATTTTGCCTGGGGAGAAAAGCAGAGCTGAAGTGGACAATCAGCTCTTCTATGTGTTGAGAGGGAATATTTGGAGCAGTTTGAATTGTAAGAAGGAGCTCAACTGCTTAAAAAAAAGAGTTTTGATTGCCAAAGTATTTTTATGGGAACCAGCTTTGCATGGGGTGAATATATTCCCAGAAACCATGAGTCAGTGAGTTACACAAGACATCTGCAGAGTCAGCACCTCCAGATGCCAAACTCTTCTTCTGAGGTGCCCAAAAGAACAAGATATTTCTTCTTTCTCTGGTGGCACTGAAAATTGGGAGCACTGGGGGGAAGTTCAGCTGGCAGGTTCACACAGCTGGCACTCATGGGAAGAAAAGCCCCTGTGGTTTCTCGAGGGAGAGTGTCTATGTGCTGTGGGTGACCACCAAGCTGCACACAGAGAAGGGGGACACTTCCACAGGACGTGGCACAGGGCCTGCAGCAGGGTGGCCACAGGGCTGGGAGCAGAACTGTGTCCTCCCAAGAAGCAAAGCAAACATGGACTTGTGACCTCCATGGGGTCCCCCCCCTGGGGCTCTGCAGGTCATGCCACCTCTTCTTGTCTGCCCTCAAACCACCTCTTCTGCCTTCTTTTGCTGCCCTTTAGCTCTTATACCAGGAGAAAGGGTAAGCAATCAAGCCCTGACCACTTTCTTCAGGCTGTTCACATCTAGGTGAACATCTAGGTTTCTAGGTGTTCTTCGTTGTTTCTTCTGGGAAAGCATTTCCACAGCACTCCCCATCCTGCTGACCTCTCTCTCTGAATGCCTCCAATTCTAACACATCTTTTTTGAAATTGAGGTATTGAACCACACAACCCACAATTAAAGAGCCAAGCAAACTATGAATTTGTGGCATAAAAGATGCCCTCTGTTCTTTCCTCTTCTCTTCATAACTCCCAATATTCACTTTACTTTATACAGTTCCCTTTTCAATAATTTCTAACATTGCTTTTTTTCTTTGCCACTGAGTTCTGAGCCACCTTTTCACTGTTCTCTCAGAGTGCCAAGCCACAAGAAGCACAAAGAGCACTGTGCAGCCCCAAACCTGGCTGGTCACACCAGCCCTGAGGTTGTCATCACCATGCAGTCCTTACCTGGGGTTTCACTGTGCATGGGGCCGATCACGAGGAGTCCATCCAGTGAGGTTTGCCCAGAAACATCCATGGTGAAATACACATCCTTGGTCTGGCCATCGATCAGCACCAGGACAATGTCCCTCAGCGTGGTGGCGTGGGGACCCTGGAGCTCTATGAACTCGCCCTTGCTGGAGGGGGTGGCAGGAAGGACCTCACTGATGAGGACGTTCAGCTGAGGGGTCAGGAGGCAGTGGTTGTCTGTGCCCGGCGTGGGCACGGCCAACTGGAAGATCCACTGAGAATCTGCCCCACGACACCTCTCTATGGACTCATCCACGGCCCTGAAGGTGGGGTCCTCCAGGAAAGCCTCTCTGCCAGGGGTCAGCACCCTCACGAGCGTGTCTGCTCTGTCTGTCTTCTTAGTCTTATGGACCAGGGCATCCACGAGCCCGTAGCTCGTGACACTCATGCCCTCTTTGTAGCTCCCTTTTCCATAGTAGAGAGCAATGGCATCAGGGCCGTTCTGGATGGTGTTCTTAGGGATCACCATGGCAGGGTTCACCGAAGAGGAGCCAATGAGGAAGAGCCCTTGGCTGTTGGTAGCTTTGCCCTGGAGGTTCAGCACCTTGTAGGCTCGGTTGCCATTGCCATTGTAGAAGACCAGGTAGTAGCCATCGAGGCGGGCTGTTTGCCCACTGCTGTGATAGAGCTCCACAAACTCAGTCGTGTCCTCTCCTGGGCTGTCAGCATTGACCTCGTTGATCAGGAGGGTGTGCTCAGTTTCCTGGTCCCTGGGGGTTTTTATGAGGTTCTGAGCAGCACCCTTGGGAAAGCAGATGTACCCAAGTACCATCCATCCAACAACGTGCCAGGTATCTGCCATGGTGAAGGCTGGGATTTTGGTTACAGTTCAGACCTAGAGAGGCAGCCTGTCCTTCTCACAGCCACAAACAGAGCTCAGGAAGAACCTGCCCCAGGCTATCAAGGACAGGAACGTGTGGGCTCTGACCTGGGTGCTCACTGGCAGAGGCACTGGCAGAGGCAGGCACCTTTCTTCAGGGAGTTCTGGTTTGCCTCACAAAAACCTGGGTTTTTACAAGAGATTTCCCAGCTCAGCTCCTTTAAAAACTGGGGGGAAGGGGTGGGAGGAAAGAACAATCCTATTAGGAAACATAGAAACACACTGGTGACATTCAACAGCCTTAAAACCCCATCGTTTTCCCACTGTTTCTTGAGGGGCTTATCAAGATGCAGTGGGGCAAAGCCAGATGTTTGCAGATGTTCAACACTGAGACTTAGGTGAACTTTGGAAATTGTAGGTGCCAGTGTTAATAGCCATTTTCCTGAGTCCAGTTTATTCCATGGCAATTAACACGGAATGGCACACAGATGACAGTAACCATCTTCTCCATCAGGGTGAGGGTGGGGAGGGAGAGAACCAGTGGGTTTGGCTGGAGTCCTGTCACACATGGCAGAGCAGCTCCACTGCCCTCCCCCCAGCCCACCTGGCTGCACCTCCAGCAGATGCAGAGGCTGAGAATACACAGTGGGGAGGAACCAGCGATTTAAGAGATTTGGGGGAAAGTGAGGTTTGTTTCCCATTTCTGGAGCTGCTTCCCCAAACATCCATATCATCACCTGCTGAGTCTGGATGAGCTCCCTGCAGCCCCTGGTCAGTTGAGGTCAGTCCTGGGGGGTTTCCAGCCCATGCAATGGTACCAGCACAGATCCCAGGGTCCTGTTGCCTTCCTGTGCTGCAGGGCCACATCCACACGAAGCAGACAAAGAATGCACCCAACTCTCCAGCTGCTTAAAATCAGAGCTGCTGCCCACAGCAGACCCAAGGGGGGACACCTGTGATCTTTTCTAGGTGTGTGCCAGCTGAAGGGCACAGAATTACACGTTTCAGCTATGGCTGCAAACACCCGTGCAGGTGAGGGACTCTGCCCCCATCGTGGCCACCGGAGCCGATGCCAGGGCAGAGGTGTCTCCTTACAAACACGAGAATTCCAGAGAATGAAGCTGACAACGATTCCCCAAAAGAACAGGCTGTGATGGAGAGGTGCCCCTGAGCAGCCCTACCTCGAGGTGCCCTCCCTGCCTGCTCTGCCCCACCCCACAGCCCTTCGTGTGCTGTTCTCGGGCTACAGAGCATGGACAAGCCCCCACACACCTCCTGGGGCTGCTCTCCCTTCTCTGGGATGGGCACTATTTAAAAGGTCCCCATTCCCTTTCGGGCACAGCTCATGCCCCAAATCACCATCAACATGCCCCTCCTCTTGTTCCCACCCAGCCTCCAGTGGACAAGGAACGCTTCTCTCCCCAAAGCCACCCCTGCAAGGTGCCCAAATTCCACCACCCCTCCCTACTTCAGTTAAAGGCAGGAGGAAGGAGAAGGTTGTGCTCCTGTCCAGGGGCGGGCTTGGGACGGAAGGAAACCCATCAGGAGTGGGAGAAACAGCAGGAAAAACAAAAAAAACCCAAAGCTGGGCAGGCTGGGACGGCAGGGCAAGACTCCCGAGGGGAGGGGGCGGAGGGTGAGGAGGGCTGGGGATGGGGACGGGGACGGGGATGAGGACGAGGATGGGGACGGGGATGAGGATGGGGACGGGGATGAGGACGGAGACGAAGGACGGGGATGGGGACGGAGACGAGGACGGGGATGGGGACGGAGACGGGGATGGGGAGGAGGACGGGGATGAGGATGGGGATAGGGACGGGGACAGGGATGAGGATGGGGACGGGGCTCAGCCGCACTCACCGCCGCTCATCTCCGCCGACGGGGCCGGTCCGGGGAAGGCGGGGCAGAGGGAGGAGGAGGAGGAGGAGGAAGGGAGGGGAACCTTTCACGGGCTCCATCCCCAGAGTGAGTCCGGTCCACCGCATGTCCCAGAAGATCCCGCTCTGGCTTTTCCCAGCTCTTCTGCTCAGGTGGGCTGGCTGGCTGGCTGGCTGGGTGGATGGATGCGCTCGCATCCCAGAAAGCCAGCTGTATTCTGGCTGCATCCCTGCGGCGGGGGCAGCAGGGCAAGGGAGGGGATTCTGCCCCGCTCAGGTGAGACCCCACCCCACCTGCAGAGCTGCCTCCACCTCTGGGGCTCAATATCAGAAGGACCTGGAGCTGCTGGAGCGACTCCAGAGATGGCCATGGAGATGATCCAAGGGCTGAAGCCCCTCTGCTCTGGAAACAGGCTGGGAGAGCTGGGGGTGTTTATCTGGAGAAGAGAAGACTCCAGGGAAACCTTAGAGCCCCTCAAACCCAAACTATCCTGTGATTCTATGGATGGATGGGCACAGGGATGTTCAGTGGTGTCCTATCCCTCACTCCCCTGGACTCCCCAGCCAGGACTAGCAGTCCTGCCCTTGCACCAGGCTGAGCCAGGAGCCAGAGGGCTGCATGGTGGGGCCGGGAGGTCGTGCCTGGCTTGCCCAGAGCTTTGCCATGGGACTGTTCCCTGCAGCCTCCATGAGCTCCTCTGCTGTTTCTGGTGTGCAGGATCCGGTGCCCAGCCTGCCCGGGAGCAGAGGGAGGAGCAAACACCGCTGCGCATCTCCCAGAGTGGGAGCCTGGCATGGGAGGGAGTTTTAAACCCCCTCAGGTTGCGCTGGGATCCTGTTCCCTAAAAGATGAGGAGGGGGCAGGCCTGGCCTTCCCCTTCCTCCCCATCACCTCTCAGGTCCTGCTCCCCCAGCTCTGCTCATGGGGCTGCCCAGCCCTCTTGCAAATGGGAAGGTGTGTGTGGTTGTTGCCTCGCTCTGCCGGTGGTCGGAGGGGGTCCCTGCAGATCCCACTCGGGGCTGCACTTGGTGCCAAACACCCCTCTGATGCAGCTATCCCAGCTCTGACCCCTGCTCATGACTCAGCAGCCTGCTGTCTTCCTCTTCCTTCTGACTGGGAACCAGCGCTTCAGAGCAACAGGGGGAACTCTGCCAGAGGGGTCGTTTTTGCCTCAGGTCTTGCCACCTGGGCTGGGGGCACCCCTGGCACCGCAGCCTTGGTGTCTTCATGGGATCCACAGCCATTCCTGGAGGACAGGCTGTGTCACAAGAAGCAGAATAAGCTCCTTGGAGTGTAAAACAGTGTGAAGACATCTGGCCCAAGGGAGGGAGGAGCAGGATGAGCTTTCCCAGGGCCCCCA
>JAWWMO010000035.1:314111-329304 GCA_035047845.1 Dendrocincla fuliginosa
GTGGGCACTGCCCAGGCTCCCCAGGGCAGTGGGCACAGCCCCAAGGCTGCCAGAGCTCCAGGAGGGTTTCGACAACACTCTGAGGGACAGGGTGGGATTGTTGGGGTGTCTGTGCAGGGCCAGGGGTTGGACTGGATGATCCTTTTGGGTGCCTTCCAGTTGAGGACATGCTGTGGCTCCATACATAGATCAGAGGCACCCTGGAACACTCCTGTGGCAGGCAGATTATCCTTCCTGAGAGCAAATGATACCTTTGAGGCAGAGAAGCTGCACAGGGGTAAGGACAGAGCTCCTCTCTGCCTACAAACCTCCCTGCCTGCAAAACAGCAGCTGCCACCCAGGCAGGGCTGAGGGGATTACAGAAGCAGCCTGGCAGTATTATCTCAGGGAATGCCCTTTGAGGTGTCTGCCACTGCAGCACGAGACCCACAGACATTTAATCCTGTGACTGTCTCAGCCATCTGGGTACTTTCAGGGCCTGTGATGGGCTGAAGGAGCAGACTGAGCCAGGTGATGCACTGAAGGTGTAGATGCTCTTGCAGCATAAATAAAACCACCAAACCCCTCCAGGAGCACACTGCAGGAAGCCTGCAGACCTGGAGAAGGGAGGAGGCCACGGATTACAAGGCAGGAGCCAACCTTGTGTGAGTGAATAGCCACTATTTTTCCTCACAGCTCTGCCTATCCTGCTGCACTCACGTGAGCTGTGGCTGTTCCACCACCAACACATCACCACAAGGATTGCCATGGGTACAGCTCCAAGAAGATGTGGCTGCCCCTGCATCCCTGGAAGTGTCCCAGGCCAGGTTGGATGGGGCTTGGAGCACCCTGGGCTGGTGGAAGGTGTCCCAGCCCATGGCAAGGGATTGGGACAAGATGAGTTTCAAGATCCACATCAACCTAAAGTGTCCTGTGACTGTGACTCTACATTGAGGTTCAGGACATCACTGGAGATTGCTGGCTATGGGAAGCACTCCCAGCAGAGGCACTCCTGGGTCATGTCATCCTCTGCATATCCAGTTACAGGTCCATCAGCTCTGGGCAAGCCACCATAAATGTTCCCAGCAGGTATCTCCCAGCCCCTGGTGACAGACACCCCTGACACGCTCCTCTGAGCTCCAGTCCTTGCTGTCACAGGACACACACCCTTTGGAAAGGACTCCTAGCTCCCCCTCAGCTGAAGAAAGGCACTGACCTCCCCTCTGCTCAGCTCAAAGCTGGCACTGTGGGTTTTCTAAAACCATGCCCACATTTGGGCCTTCCACCCTGTGCCTTGTCCCAACAGGCACACATGCTCTGCCACCCCTGGCACGTCCCACAGACTGGCTGGCAAGCTATTTTTCAGGGTGTGGGTGGCCCACGCCTCTCTGCCATCTGCCACCATTCCCTTCTCGTTGCCTCTGGAAACAACCTGAAAAATAACCCTGCCCTGGTTAAATCTAACAGAGCAGGGAACCCTCTGAGTGCATTTTCCCCCAATAATCTGCTCCCTGCTCTGTCTCACCTGCTGTCTTCACCCACCTCCTGCTCTTCTGAATCCTTTCGTTTGCTCCAGTTTGGCTGTGACAAGTGGACTGCCCAGTTTCCATGAGAACAGAGTAAGTGGGAAATGGGGGGAAATCTAGAAATCATTCTTAGATCATAATGTATGGTAACAAATAGGAATTCTTAAGAAAATATGGATTCTCCCCTACTAGGCAAAAGCCGAGTGCAATGAGTGACAAAAAAAAAATCCTGTCTCCTTCTAACCATGTTTTCATGACAGAATTGCTTCTTCCAGTGACAAATGGGATAATTGAAGGTGTCTGACAGCTGACCAGCTGTGGCCAAAGTCCACTGAGGAAGTCCAGTGTCCCCTGAGAAATCTGCAGCTAGGACTGTCTCTTGGCAATCCTGGTTACAGTCCCCTGCCTTCCCCCAGGTACTGCTCCTGAGTTGCCACCTCCAGCGTGGTGGTGTTTTCTCTTTGTCCATCCCTCACAAATCTCTGTTCCCTGCACAGCAGAGCCAGCAGAGCTGGGCAGAACCTGGAAGCAGAGATCCTCATGGGGCTGGAGGAGAAGATTGGCACACTTACAGAAGAAGTTTTTGCTGCAACCCATCCTCCCTCTGCTAGACAATGATTTCACTTTCCAGGACTCCTCACTTGGCCCATCCCAACAACCTACATCCCCCAAAAGAGAGACAAAACTCTCAGAAGGAGGAAGGGGGTGCTCTCCCCTCCCTGATCAAAAGCATCAATGCCCTTGACCTGGGAGAGATCTGAAAGCCTTTGGACAAAGCCACATGTTCTGCTCCCAGACAGCACGTTCTGCCTTGGCTGCATCTCCCTCATGCTGTGCCCCCAGGGAACCATCCAAACCCAGCTTCTGAAACTGTCCCAGCTCCTGGCCTTTGCCTGAGCAGGAAACACCTGCCCCACCCAGCAGTTTGGGCATTCACACTGTTCCAAGCAAAACTCAAGTTCCCCATTTCACTTCAGTATCCTGACAACTTTTTGGCAAGTGATTTTTCAGGTTTGGTTGGGTTTCTTTCTCACTGGTCCCGAAACAGAACATGAAGGGCAACAAAAAATTAGTTCTGCTGCTCTGCTTCTGCATGGTTATTGCTCTTTCCAGAGAGCAAAGGAGCTCATGTTGAAGTTTCCAGCTGCCCACACAAGCATCACCTGCTGCATCAAGGCTGAACATAAAGGCAAATGCAGGGTTCCTGAACCTGTGGAGGAGTAACCCTGTGCCCCAGCCTGGGCTGGGGGCTGCCCTGGTGGGCAGCAGCAGCTCAGTGGAGAAGGCCCTGGGGGTCCTGGTGGACACCAAGTGCCCCTGGCCAGCTCTGTGCCCTGGGGCCAGGGTGGGGGATCCTGAGGTGTGTGAGGAAGGGCATCTCCAGCAGGACAGGGAGGGGATCCTGCCCCTCTGCTCAGCCCTGGGGAGGCACATCTGCAGTGCTGGGTCCAGTTCTGGGCTCCTCAGGTCAGAACAGACATGGAGCTCCTGGAGCAGGACCAGTGGAGGCTGCAGAGATGCTGAAGGGACTGGAGCATCCCTCTTATGAGGAAAGGCTGAGGGAGCTGGGGCTGTTCAGGCTGAGAGGGGACCTCCCCATGTCCATCAGTGCCTGCAGGGAGGGGGCAGAGCATGGACCAGGCTCTGCTTGGGGCTGCCCAGCAATAGGACCAGAGGAACGGGCAGGAACTGATGCCCAGGAAGTTCCACCTGGACAGGAGGAAGAACTTTCCTGTGCAGTGGAACAGATTGCCCAGAGAGGGTGTGGAGTGTCCCTCACTGGGGATATTCCAGAACAGTCTGGGCACTGCCCTGTGCCATGTGCTCTGGGATGGCCCTGCAGGAGCAGATGACCCACTCTGTGGTCCCTTCCAACCTGACCCTTTCTGTGACTCTGTGTGTGAAAACAGTGTCCTCCCCTTTTCTAAGCAGCTGAACATTCCCTGAAGGAGATAGCATTAGATTAAACTGTGTGAAAATGGTGATCACAGCACCTTTTCTCCCCAGTCTGCATTCTGCCAACATAGTCATCTTCAACCACAGCAGAAGAAGAAGCTAACACTGTTATTTTGCAACACGGTTCATTTCCTTCACGAAAAATCATTGCTATTGTTTGAACTGTGGCAACTCTAATAAACCAGCTCATTCTTCAGTGAAATGAAATTGGCTGCTAAATAAATGTGAATTACTAAGTAAGCTTGAATTCCTCCTCCTGCCCATGTGCTCTGAACAACAGCCTCACTTTCTGTGTGTCTGCCCCTCTGCCTTCACCTGGCTGTACTGATTTCCTCAGGTAGCTCAGGCAGCTCCAGAAGACTTCAGAAATTAAAATGTCCTGGCTCACTGCAAAAGTTGTTCACAGCAGTGCCTTCCTCAGCAAGAAATCCCCCTTGATTCCTGGGCAGGACACCAGTACTGCCATCAGGGTCTCCTCTACAGTGAGGGCTTGGTGCTGGAGCTCCTACCAGGATGTGGCACATTCCCACATCTCAGGAATGAAGAACACAAACAGCTGCCTGCATAGAGTGACACAGCCTTGCAGGGCTGCCATGAAAGCTGTCATCTCCAGGGCAAAATCTGATGTATTGCAATGAGCTTCGTGATACAAATATAAAGGTCTGCGTCATTTTAGCCTCTAAAAAAGGGCCTTGGCCAAGGCAAGGGAGTTTTTGCAGGTTGCCAGCAGTGCCTTTCATGGTTACATAGTACACTGTGTGTGATCATCATGCACAGAAGAAAAAATCCAGAAGTAATTGCCATGGCTCAATCCCATGCAGTGATTTCTAGACAGGTGTCTGCAGAGCTCCTGTGCCCTCCTGGGGCAAAGTGGCAAAATGCTTCTGTATGTGGAGACTCTGGGAGATTTATAACAGCTGAGGAGCTGCACAGTAATTTCATGGAGTAAGAAATGATGCCTATTGCTATGGGAAGGAGTAATTTACATACCAGACACACACAGATGCATAGATGGTAATGCCAACATTTACATCTTTCACATGTAACATGCACACCACACTCGTCACAGAGAGCTGTCTTAATGTTGAAATAAACAGTGCAAAACCAGGAATGTATCACCTCCAAAACAACAACCCCCACCTCTTCCAAGTTCATGGACTATGCAATTCATCAGGATTCACCACCCCAGCCAGGAGCTCTGAGTCTGACAGTCTTTCTAAGGCTCATACCTGCACTTTTGTGTAGCCTGACAGATGCTGAGAGTGTCTTGCCTCCGAGTGCTCCTTCGTTTCTGACACAACATCATCATTTCTGTGCTGCTGGGACTTCTGCTCATGGTGGCCATCCCTTTCCCTGGCTTCTGTGCCAAACAAGACACGGTTAAGCCTCTCCAGATACTTATCCAGCTCTTCCTGAGTGTGTTCCAGTTGTTTGCCAGCATTACTGGGGTAAAAGGAAGGGGAAGGTGGGATGGGTTTGCTCTCCCTGTCCTTCCTGGCCTCTTCCACATGCGGGTTTTGCTTCATGAGAACAAGCACGATGACCACCAAGATCAGGCAGAGATACACAGCCCAGACTTCTTCCATCGTGGTGGTGAGATCTCAGGAGCTGCCCGTGCCTGTTGCTGCACTCACAGGGAAGAAGTCAAATGGCCCAAACCCAGCCCGTGGTCAGCAGTGCCCAGGGGAGGACTGGTGCCAGGAACCAAACCACTGGGGCAGCTGATGTCAGAGCTGGGTTTTCTAAAGCAGTGTGTCTCACAAACCTTCCGTGGTTCTGAACATGAAAGCAGCACAAACAGCAAGCAGAAATTAAGATTTAGGCAGCAGAAATTAAAATTTAGGCAGCAGAAAAATACAAGATCATCTGTCACAGCTTCAGATGATCTTAAAACAGCAGTATCTCCTCTCTCTTTGCTATGGAGCTGCAGGTTCAGTGCTCCTCACTCTCCAGCCTTCCTTTACAGTGCTCCACTTGTTGCCTTGCTTGAAGTACCGAGTTCTTCTTCTTTCTAATTCAAAGAGAAGGTAGGTTAAAATTGGGGCTTCCCTCCCCAAAGAAAGATATTTTATCCTTTAGGTGTGATCAGATGCTGAGTCCACAGTCCACCCTCAGCACTCTTAAAAATCTGAGCCAAGGCAATATCAGTCACCTGAGTTACAGGTTCAGTAGGACCATTTTGTTGGCTTCTTTTGCCTTTGCTGCTCTTGGGAGAGAGGGAGTCTCCTCCAAGTGGCTGCTGGGACTCTGGAGGTAATTCCAGCTGAACTTTGTGAGATCCCTTAAAGATCCTTTGTGGGCTGCTCCTTGGTAACTCTGCCCCACCATTACTCAAAGATGGGCAGCCCAAGGACCAATAAATGCATTTTGACTGACCAAGCCCTGGAGAAGGGGTTGGACAGATGTACTGATTGGTGCCCAGCATCCAGGGTGACAGCCAAAATGCCAGCAGGGATGGGAGGGGGCAGGCTGGCCATCCCCTGCTCTCTCCAACTGGGTCTGTCTGGAATGGGATTGCTTTCCCTAACCTTTGGTTGGGGGATCTGTTTACAGAGGAGGGTGCCAAGTCCAAAAGGAGCAGAGATCACACCCAGGTTTCTGCTGCCTCTCTATGGAAATATTCTTGGCCTCACCATGCCACAGAAATAACTCTAAAATCCATCCCTTTATTCCCAAAAGTGAGACCTTTCCCCTGCTTTACTATGGTGAATGGTCTGAGCCTGGTTACAGCATTCCTTTACCCCATTATTCACTTCTGGCTTTCCTAGATGGGTGCTATGAAGCCAGGTTTGCTCTAGAGGCACTGTGGTACTTCACATTCCCTTCTGCCTGTCCTTAACTCATCCCTGAGGTCACAGCGGCACTGGAATCTCCTGTAAGCAGTTTGCTGCCCATAAGCCCGGGGCTGGCACTGCTGCCCTACATTTAGGTGAGCAGTCACCAGATACGGGATCCCAAATCCTGTCACCCTGCTGGCACTAAACTCAAATGCCAGGCACAAAGCTGGAGGGAGGATGCAGAGACAGGCAGGTCAGAACTGAGCTCAATTTTCTACCAAAACCGAGCTACATTTCCTTAAAGCAAGAACAGTGAAACAGAGACATCCAGGCAGGTGAAACTATGTCCCTTCTCCCTCACTGCTGTACATCATTAATGCCTTGGGGCATGGACCAAACCTCCAGCCACAGGTATTACAGTGATGAGCAAAGCCCTGCCCCAAACCTGCAATAAAAGACATCACTGAAACCCCAATGAGCACTGAAATCCTAAAGAAATACTAAAATGAGAAAACACACACAAAAACAATGTCACTAAGACTACACTGTGGCCCCTGCAGAGGGGAAAGGATGGATGGATGGAGGGATGGATGGAGGGATGGATGGATGGAGGGATGGATGGAGGGAGGGAGGGAGGGATGGAGGGAGGGAGGGAGGGAGGGATGGAGGGAGGGATGGAGGGAGGGAGGGATGGAGGGAGGGAGGGATGGATCAGCCCACAGCACTTCCTAACTCCTAATGACACTGCTCGTTTCCTTTCAAACAAATAGAACACAGCAGAGCCACTTCAAGCATTGCAAAGCTTAAAAGTCAAGTACAGACTGCTGCAGTTTCAGATGCAAAATACCAGTGTAGCCTCTCCAACACACAATCACTAAAGAAGAAACTTGGGCACATCTGTCAAAAACTCAGGAGGCAGCACCTTGACTATGAAAACAGGGAGTGCACAGAGAAAGGCAAAATGCTTTGTCCAAGATGCCCATGTGGAACTCACACTCAGGGATCTGAGGGGTCACACCAATGAACATTTGCCTTCCCACAAACACATATGTCAGTCCTCCAATCACACAGCACAGGGAAAAGAACGTGGGCTGGATTTGCAGGTCAGCATTATCCAGACCCCTGGAAAACCACAGGAGTTGTTCTCATATCAGAAGGTGTTTTTCTGTGACCTCTTTTATCTGAAGACAAACTCCTGGCTCAGGTTACACCAAACACACACCTCATGGTATCTTTATTCTAATTGTCAATGCCCAACGAACAGCACAAGCACGAGGCAATTATGTAAGAATGCTTCCCAGAATATTCCTGCAGCCTTCCACAGCAAGGATTTTAGGATATTTTAGCAGCTCTAGCTTTACCTGAGACATGACAAGGGAAAAAAGAACTATTTCCCAGATATCTGCTGCATAACCAGCCAGGACAGCAAACAGCTGCAGTTCCAAGGTCACGTCCAAGATGCTCTTTAATCTCAGTAAATGGCATGAAAACACTGCAAGTTTGACAAGGACACATCTTTTGGATGTTTAATATAAAATTCTGGAAATCAGAAACTAAAATGACTGTATCAGGTTGTTTCATACAGTCCAAGCTGTGCAACATGGCAAATAAAATAATCATGTGCCAACCCTGATTTCCAGTTTCCCCCACTGACTTCCACAAGACACAAAGTCATCTCTGCATATTTTCCCCTGTACATCTTACCCATGTTCAACTTCTCTTCATGCCCAGGCAGGAATTCTTTAAAATATTCTTTTAAAATATTTAAAATTAAAAAACACTCTTGCAGGTGCAACTGCCTGCATCAGTAATAAAATACAAATTTTTGGAGCCAACACCAGGTTTTTTCAAGTCTTTGCCAGCCAATATTCCCCACCATCTCTCAGCTGCTCTCAGCACTCCCTGGAATCTGCCCACACTGCCATTTCTCACTTCTCACATGGGCTGGCTGGACTATAAAAGGAGGAAAGCACTGCTCCCTGGGGACACCTGATACCACAAAGCCTTGTACAGCACTTCTCTTCCTTCAGCTTTTCCAGGCTTGGAGGGGAAGATCTGCTGCAGGAACGTAGGAGGTGGGTTCAGTGACTGAAGCTGGATGGGAACTCTGGAGACATGCATTCAAAAGGCCAAAATTTGAAACAAATCAAGTGGGAGAGAGTCTTTGGGCTCTGTCAGGTCATACCACCACCCAAGGTTGGCACGCAGCTGATTTTACCTCTGAGTCACCGGTGGTGGCAACTGGACTACACACAAAGTAAACTTTATTTAAGAACTGATTGTCCACCCTTCCTAGCTGGCCAGCACCCTGCTGCAGCAACACAAATCCTTCCCTGGCTGGAAACAGCAGTCCTTACATCCCTAGGCTGGATTCAATCAGTGTTGGCAGTTTTATTCTAAGTCTGTAGCTGTGGCTGAAAGAGATGAACCAGCAAAAGGGATTCTCACTCAGTGTCCCCCCAGCCCCTGAGCTCCACTCCCTCCACGTCAGTCCCCCCACACTGCTGGTGTCTGCTGGATGCCAGGAGCTGCATTCACAGACTCAAGGACTGGAAGCACCCAAATATCCACTGCTGGATCTTCACAGAAGCTGGATCTTCCTTCCAAACCATTCCCCTCTCTATGCATGGCCACCTCCAGTGCTAGAAAAGCTCTGCTCTATTTAAAAGCAACAGGAGAATGGGGAAGTCTCATGGTATTATAGACAGATTTTACAGTTAATGTCAACTCTACAGGAAGAAAAACAGATCCTTCCACTGCTGACCTTTCAAAGGTGCCTCTCTACAGTGTGAGCACAGAGGAGCACTATTAGGCTGAGTCTTAAGGTCATATGGTACTAGGCAGACCTGGTTTAAACTTCTAGATAAGGCACTCTGAAACAGGACCCAGGGATTCATTCCTGCCCTTTCCTGCTGCACAGCCTCTCTGCACTGTTCTGCAGTTTGCAGGACATCTGCCACAGGGATTTTTTGCCTCAGTTTTAGTCTACGAGACTTTCCTCGAAGAAATTGAAGCGAAATTCTTCTTTGGAAGTGGTGTCACTGAATAAGCCTCCATAAAGTGTCCTGGGTGACTCTGAAGGGGGTCCTGCTGCATCTTGGCTTTTCCTGCAAGCTCCTGAGCACTTCCGGATGAACTGGCCATTCTTCCTGGGGACAGTTCCCTTCATCCCCACGATCCTGGCAGACTTTGCAGCTTAAAGACAGGAAAAAAGAGGCGGGAGAGATGTTTAGTCGTCTCACATTGTGAGGCACCACCCTGCAAAGCACCAGGCAGGGCAGAAGGGAATCCCTTTCTCCTACCTGTTTCCATGAGCTTCAGCTCTCTGCACAGCTCCTCCTGCATCTTCTTCCTGTAGTCTCCAAACATGGCTCTCATGAGCTGCCGCTTCTTCACCAGGGGGGCTTTGTCACTGCGCAGCGTCCTGATGGCCCGCAGAGCCTCCTCAGCTGCAGCAGAGGGGAAACAACACACAGCTCAAGGCTCCCTGCTGCCTCTGCCCCTGCACTCCTGCCAACCCTGCCCCCAGGAGGGAGCTCTCCTCGACTGGAATGCCTACCCTGCTTTGGGGTGGGTTTCTGTGTCTTCAAGCCGAGTTCCAGCTGTCGCACACACCAGGCCAGCTCCTTCTGCAGCTGCTCCTCTGACTGCCATCAACATGGGGCACAGGGAGCAAGAGGAAATAAGTCACCCAAAAATTAAAGCAGCAGTTGCTACACAAGATAAAGTCAGGACTACTGTGGTGATCAGTTTATAGACCCCATGACATTTTCCCTCTAGTGTTTTTCACTGGATAAACTAAAAGCACCTCACAAATGTTTAGTTGCAACTCATTGTCCCTATTTGATGGATTTAATATGTGGCTGCCATTCAGAGGATGCTGTTTTCTGGAAAGCTGTTCAGTGCCTTTCCTCTGAAAGAAGCTGTCAAATAGATGGGAGGAATAAGCACTAACAACAAAAAAACCCTATCTCCAAACCTGCACAAAATCAAAAAAAGCAAGCAATGGACAAAATCAGCAGCTGAGTCTTTTTTCTCAGCTCCTGTGTGCTTGCTGAGCCAGAAATGCATGAGGAGAAGGACACTGAAGCCCATGGAGATGGAGGAAGTCAAATCCCATCAAGCAAAGCCAGCTGGCTAACTCAGACACGGAAACTGGGCTGCACCCTGGGACTGAGCAATTCTTAACTGTTATGTACATGTAAACACAAAAGTCTCCACACTGTCTCCTTTCACCTACAACAATCTCCTTCCAAAGAACTGGAAGGGCTTTACCTCACCTTCAAATCTTCCCACCTCTCCTGTACTCAGCAGTGTTTATTGATATGAAGGAATGTTCCAGAGGCTGGTGAACACTCAGTGACATTTCCTTGTAGAATATTAAGAAAAGAAAGGGTTTGTACAATCTTGTATGTCAGTATTGATCAGCTGGCACTGTTTGTTGGTAATATCCACACCAGTGCTGAGAAGTAACATAAAATGAAGACCTGGACCCTCAGCAGAACAGAAAACCTCAGGGTGTGCCTTAAAGGTGTGTTGACACATAACTTGCAATTTCAGTGGACTCCTGGGCCATGCCCTACAGTGGGAACCTTCTGGGAAGCACCTTGAGCTTCACTCCAGACCCCTGGCTACACCAGGTGGCAGCTCTGTGCCTTGGCTTTGCTGCTTGCCCTGTGTGAACAATTCATCCTGCCTGGCAACAGGTGCAGGGCCTGGTTCAGCACCCACGGGCACAGCTTGGCACTGACTGAGGGCAGTTACCTCCATTTCTTCTTTTCTTTTTCTTAAGAAAACATGGCATCCAGCTCCCCAGCATTAGCTGGCACAAGCCTAAACCTGGAATGTTTCAGCACAGGTCTGAAGGACCCTTAACTCCCTGTGAGGCTCCTCAGCTGTGTGGCAGAGAAAGCAAACAGCTGCTGGAAGAAGTGAGCAGCAACCTTGGTCTTTAGGCTTTTATCTCAAGGCAATATGCTAATTGTTCATCTGTGCAAAGGGATAAAGTGGCTCTTTAGCTTAAGGGTTTATAAATTATGGGATCCCATCAATATTTAACTACCTGAGAGGCCTTCTCATCTTGTTGGGAAGTCTCTGTATTTTGACAGCTCTTAGCCTCTGCCTTTGCATTACTGCTGGTCTCAGTTTTTTCTGTCTCCTTTCTACTGACAGGTGGTTTTTGTTTCTTCTTCTTTTTCTTCTTCTGAGCAGCTCCATCTCCTGTTGATTTCTCTGTCACTGCTTCATCTGCAGGAGCAGTCTCTGGTTGGGGGATCTTTGATATCACAGAGCTGCTGTCCTTTTTGGGTGCACTCCCTGTAGCTCGAGTCACCTCAGGCTCCTGCAAGGCTGCAGCTGCTGATCCATCAGGCAGTGTATGCTCTGTGTGTTGGCTTGAAGGAAGCAACTGAAGCTGAGGACAATCTTCATCTGGGATGGCAAAGTTGAAAGCAAACTTGGGTTCTTGTCCAGAGGCAGCAAACCTCAAGGCTCCATTACAGCTCTCCTGCTTGGTGGCTTTGACACTGCTTTGTACCTGCTCAGCTCCACCGTCACCAGGGTCTGCTCCTGGGTCAGTCTCAGAAAGTGCAAAATCAAATTGGAAGCTGCTGCCAGATGATGTGAACAGCTCTGGCTTTGCCTCAGGGATTGGGCCAGACTGTTTTGCACCATCTGCAGTCTGCCCATTGCTTGGCTGTACTTCCACACCACCAGGTTCCATGCCTAGAAAAGACAAGGAATATTGTTTCTATCAATACACCAGTTTCCTACCACGGGGATGTCACTGCAGCTCTCTCTATAAGGCACTGCCCAGAGAGGTGACTCAATCAAAAAATGCAACCTAAGAAATCTAGAGAAAAGAATCCAATCCCACTATTCCCTGAGGGACAGCTCAAGCTCACCTGCTTTCTGCATGCTCTCCTGACCCTCAGCCATCCTGAGATGATAATCCCCAAACACATCACTCATCACTTGTTGCTTCTTTGCAAGAGGAGTCTCAGGGGAGCGCAGGACCCTGAGAATGTGCTGTGTCTCCTCTGCTGCACTCAGAAAAACACCAAGAGAGACAAGAAACAGGTTATGCTGGGCCTTAAAATCCCCACTGTGGGATGCTGATGGCTGAATCTTCTCTGAACGTGCTCTGTGTTCATATCACCTCTGACTAATCCACAACTGGCTTGGTTGAAAGGGAACTCCAAGTGCTTCTGGAAGCTGAAATACTGTGAAATACTGTGAAATGTTCTTAGATGGCAGGAAAAAAAATCTAACTGCTTATTATATACAGTCAGATTCTGACACTGCAGTAAGAGCACTGCTAATGGCACAGAAGTTGCATAGGGCTCAGCAACCCTGCTCTCAAAGTAAAGCCAAATCCCAAGCCCAGCTCTGTGTCTCTTCCCTGGAAAAATGGAAAAACTCTGAGTAGAGAGCATACCTGAAAAGCAGGACTCTTGCTTGACTCTCATACAAACCAGCCTGACCACAAGAGGAATCAAATTTTTTTGTGTCACAGCAAATTCTTTGAAAAGCACAGTTGTTCTTTTGACAGTGGTCCCCAAGACCTCAGTTTGGGAACCCCAGTCTTGTAGCATTTGTCTCACTCATTTCAAGCCACAAAAGATCCTGATGTACTGCACTCTGTAATGGACACATCCCATCTCTCCTGGCTGCAGTGCCTAACCATTCTCTGGGGGAAGAACCTTTCCCTAATACCCAGCCTAACCCTGCCCTGACACAGCTCCAGCCATTCCCTGGGTCCTGTCACTGGTCACACAGAGTAGAAATCACAGCAGCCCCTCCTGAGGAAGCCACAGACCCTGCAAAGGCCTGACCTGTCTCCTCCAGCTAAACAAGCTAAGTTCTCTCAGCAGCCCCCCCGAGACCCTTCACCACCCTCATGCCCCTCCTTTGGATGCTCTCTAATAGATCTTTTTATATTGTGGCACCCCAAACTGCCCCCAGGACTCGAGGTGAGGCTGTCCCAGTGCAGAACAGAGCAGGACAATCCCCTTGCCTGGCTGGCAATGCTGGGCCTGATGCCCCCCAGGACATGGTGGGACACAAGTGGGGTGTCTCTTCACATCACCTGGGTCTCAGGGTCCCAAGCACATGTGTACCCCTGTTTCAAGGGGTTGGATTGGCTGCAGCCCAGGCCTGCTGGATGACAAGAGCAGAGCTCCAGGGGAGCCACCCCTCTTCCTAACCTGGGCATTTACCCTGAGCCAAGGATCTCAGGCATCTGCTGCAGCCAGATAACTCACTGATCCAGACCCCAGATTCCTGGCTAGAGCTTGGATCTGCCTCCTCACTGCAGACTTCTCCAGTGACTGGGGCTCCAAGCAGAGCCTGGGTACCATCAGCAGGGCTGCCCTGCTCTCCTGGCTCAGGTACTGTGCAAAGGGGCTCTCTTCTGGCCAGGCCACTGCTTCTGCTGCCTCCCCTCCAGGACCTGCTGAGCACCAGGAACCAGCCCAGGACACAGGTGTAATAAAATGGTCTGATCATAGAATAGTTTGGGTTGGATGGGACTTTTAAA
The DNA here is from genome assembly GCA_035047845.1 of Dendrocincla fuliginosa. Taxonomy (NCBI): domain Eukaryota; kingdom Metazoa; phylum Chordata; class Aves; order Passeriformes; family Dendrocolaptidae; genus Dendrocincla; species Dendrocincla fuliginosa. Next base: position 327,887 of record JAWWMO010000035.1, read on the forward strand.
CTCATCCACCCCCTGCCATGGGCAGGGACACCTTCCACTAGCCCAGGTTGCTCCAAGCCCTGTCCAACCTGACCTTGGACACTTTCAGGGATGGGGCAGCCACAGCTGCTCTGCCCAACCTGTGCCATGTCCTTCCCACTCTCACAGCCAAGAATTCCTTCCCAATACCCCACCTATCCCTGCCCTCTGGCAGTGGGAAGGCATTTCCCCTTGTCCTGTCATTCCAGGCCCTTGTCCCAAGTCCCTCTCCAGCTCTCCTGGAGCCCCTTTAGGCACTGGAAGGGGCCTAAGGTCCCTCTGGAGCCTTCTCTTCTCCAAGGCTGAACAAACCCAGCTCCCTCAGGTTTTATTCTTCTCAGAGCCTGATGCTCAAGCACCGTGTGTGGGCACACCTTACTGCTACATCCTCAGGTGTCCCTGCAAACACTCACCTGGGCACCTCACAGAGGGTTCACACCCCTCCTCTACAGGTTAAGTAGTGGCCAGGAGCAGGAGCAGGACATGTGTCTGTACTGCTTTACAGGTTGGACTGATGAGACCAAACTGTGACCTTATGAAAAGTATTTTATAGGATTTTATCTTCTATATAATTTCTCCCTGGAACAAGCTTCACAAAAACAAACCTACTGGTGTTTAAGGGTCAGACACACTGGCATAGTATTTCCTGGAGATGGAAAGCAAAGGCAGAGCTGCAACAGAACCAAACAAGCCATTAGGTGGGAAAATATGAGGAAGAATACAGAAAAGAGGGACAATGAGCACTAGAGGAATGAAAGATAAAGCTACTTCCAGACAGACACTCCCTAAAGTTCAATGCTTTAAGTTGTTTTGTATTTAGAATAAATCCCAAATAACACAACAGGGCATCCCCCTGGCAGGGCACAGCCTGAAGGGTGCCCGGGGCTGCATTTCACACCGTCCCCCCCTAGACCAGGGGGAATCCCAGGCTTGCAGGGCAGGCTGCAAGGGGCAGGGGTATTGGGGATGAGGGGTGAGGAGGGGCAGGGATATTGAGGATATTCCTGAAGGTGAATGGGTGAGGAGGGGCCGGCAGAGGCCCCGGCGCTGCTCTGGGACCAGGCCAGGCCCAGCCCAGCCCAGCCCAGCCGCCCTTACCCACTCCCAGCCGCTCAGTCCCGCTCCAGGATACTTCCAAGCCGCTTCCAAACCGCTTCCAAGCCGTTTCCGAGCCGTTTTCAAGCCATTTCCAAGCTCTCCATGCGGCCGAAGGAAGCGGCCCGGCCGCACCGCCCACCTCCGGTGACGGGCCCGAGTGGGACGGGCCTGTGGGGAGCGGGCACGGCCTGGGGTGGGGACACACCGGGGACATCCAGCCCAGCCCAGGAACATCCCCAAGAGTCACCCCCTGTGCCCCAGAGCATCACCCAAACCCTCCTGGAGCTCTGGCAGCCTCGGGG
>JAWWMO010000035.1:339576-356287 GCA_035047845.1 Dendrocincla fuliginosa
CGGCACGTGACCGGCCCCGCGGGGCCGCCATCATGGGGAGGGCGCCGCCATCTTGGGAAGGTCGGAGGGGATTCCCCTTCTTGGTGCTGTGCTGGGGCACCCGGCCTGGGATGCGATCCTGGCATATCCATCCTGGGATATCCATCCTGGGATATCCATCCTGAGACACCCGGCCTGGGATACCCATCCTGGGATATCCATCCTGAGACACCCGGCCTGGGATACCCATCCTGGGATATCCATCCTGAGATAACCATCCTGAGACACCCGGCCTGGGATATCCATCCTGGGACACCCGGCCTGGGATATCCATCCTGGGACACCCATCCTGGGACACCCGGCCTGGGATATCCATCCTGGGACACCCGGCCTGGGATATCCATCCTGGGATATCCATCCTGGGACACCCGGCCTGGGATACCCATCCTGGGATAGCCAGCCAGGGATACGATCCAGGGATATCCATCCTGGGTTACCCATCCTGGATATCCGTCCTGGGATACCCATCCTGGGACCCCCGCCCTGGCACACCCAGCCTGAGATACCCACCCTGCCATCCCTGTCCTGGGACAACCCCATCCTGGAACCCCATCCTGAGACTCCCAACCTACCACTTCCTGCCACCTCCATCCTGGGATCCCATCCCAGGACTCCCGTCCTGAGACCCCTGCCCTGCCACCCCCATCCTGAGACCCCCCTGTCCTGAGACCCCCATCCTGAGACCCCCCATCCTGCCACCTCCATCCCGAGACCATCCTGAGACCCCCCATCCTGTCATCCCTGTCCCAAGACCCCCCATCCTGCCACCCCCATCCTGCACACCCCCATCCTCTGCCCTCCTCGTACCCGGGGGCAGCTGCAGAGAGCAGGTTCCACCAGGCTGAGGTGGCTCCGCTGATGAATCACTCCCAGGAAAGATAAATGATGGGGAATGTAATTGTGCAGGAGCTCAACCTCCCCGTCTGGCCGGGAATCGGATTTTAATTAGGTTTTATGCCGTGCTGGAGGTTCCATGATGTCAGTGTTTGTCCACACTACAAGCTGCTCTCACTATCACAGCGTGCCAGGAAAGGGCCCCGAAAGGGAGGGGTGGGAATGACACTGGATGAGGCCAGGAAAAGGATGTGCAGGATTGTCTGGGGAATTGGAGGCTACGAATGGCTTCAGGGCATGGAGATGCTCCAGGGTGTTCACCTGGAGAAGAGAAGGCTCCAGGGACACCTTAGAGCCCCTTCCAGTGCCTAAAGGGGCTCCAGCAGAGCTGGAGAGGGACTGGGGACAAGGGATGGAGTGACAGGAGAAAGGGGAATGGCTTCCCACTGCCAGAGGGCAGGATTAGATGGGATTTTGGGAAGAAATTCTTGGCTGTGAGAGTGGGCAGGCCCTGGCACAGGTTGGGCAGAGAAGCTGTGGCTGCCCCTGGATCCCTGGAAGTGTCCAAGGCCAGGCTGGACAGGGCTTGGAGCACCCTGGGCTGGTGGAAGGTGTCCCTGCCCATGGCAGGGGATGGGACTGGGTGAGCTTTAAGGTTTTCCTCATCAAATTATGCACATTGGGACACCCAGAATGGTATTGCTGGGGATGATTTGTAGGTTCATACACATGGAGCTGAGGAGACTCCACAATTAGAAGTTTAGGAAAGGAATGCTGAAAGCATCTCTTAGGCTTATTTGTGAAGAAGGAAGGACTTGTCCAAGTTGCTAAATTGAATTTGGATGTCAAAAGGCACATATGGCACCCAAAGTGCCTGTGGCCAAAACAGGGCTCTTCCACAGGAACACACAGTGCTGTGACAGTAACTTTATTTGGCAGAGGAGGAGACACCGAGGTAAAGGCAAACACTGAGTGCACAGACAGCAGCACCCACCCCAGGCCCACCCCAGGGACAGCTCCTGCAGCCTCAGATCCAACCCTGCTCCAGGCTGCCAGCACCAAGCCAAGCCCTGAATCAGAGCACTGGAAACCAGCCCAGCCCTCCCTCTGCTCTGCTGGGAGAACAGAACAGCCTGCGCCAAGAGGCGAGGGATGGAAATCTGCTCATGGAGGCTGCAGGTACGTCACCCAGCCCCACCTGTCTTGTGTACCTGCCCTGCTTAAGTCTGACCCCCTTGGATGCTCTCCTTTTATTTCTCAGTATTAAATTAACCCTGTCTTGCATCGCCCATTCTGCACATTCCTCTAATAAGAGTTCCATGTTCTTTCCCTCCACTGCCCCAGTAACAGGCTGAGGGAATCACAGGCTGTGGTTTCACTTGCATTTTCTTTAGGAAACGTGTATTTTTTTTTTTTTTTTCTTCAGGTTGAGCTATTTTTAACCTGGCTCAATTCCCAAATTAGATTCACTGCCTGGCAGCAGGAGCAGTTGTACCTGCACTCTTGGGAAGAGCAGGGGAGCACATGGAGCAGCTGTGGGAGCAGGGCTGGGTGTCCAGAGGGAGCACTGGGGGCTGGTGACATGCAGCCTTGGCTTCTGATTTTCACAGGCATTGACAAGGAGGTCTAACAAATTGTCCCAAGGCACACAAGAGCTGAGGAGGCTGCTTAGAACACACTGCCAATCTTGGGAACATCCACGACTTCCGCAGATTTGTCCTCAGCTTACCTCATGCAGACAAAGCCAGGAGGTGTAGGTGGCTGAACTCTGCCACTTCAGCCACCCCTTTCCCCAATCCCAAAGGCAAAGGAGGAAAGCACAGGTGTAACAGCATAGACAGGGCAGTTGGAAGTGCCCAAAAAGGCTCCAGGGCTGAAACAGCCACTGGTGTCCCCATGGTGAATCCAGAAGGGCCACTCTTGAGCCCGTGGTGAGGGCAGCTTGTCTCCTCAGCAAAAGGAGAATGGCAAACAGGAGCCCCTGGCTCTCCAGGAGCCCTGCCCTGCCCAGCTCGTGCTCTCTGGGGGCAGTGAGAGCTGTCAGGGGTCTGGAGGCATCTTGTGGCCCCTGGGAAGGGCTCGGCCCTGTAAAGGGCAGGGCAGGATTTTTCCCTGTGTGCTTTGGTGTCGTGACACAGGAACCAGCTCAGCAAACCCTGTGATAGGAGCTGCAGAGCTGTGGCTCTCAGGAGCTCACTGAAGCGTGCCTTGCAGAGAAAGGAACAGCATTCATTAGCTAGAGCAGGAACAGAAATGGAGAAGCTTTTTGGGACACAATGACACAATCCTTTGACCCTGAATCAGAAAATGCCCACTCCAGGATAAGTGGCTTTGTAAAAACTTACTCTGGGTTTGATTTAGTCATGCCAAGGTGGTCAGTAGCTGTAGAACTAAGAGCAGAGGTGGCAAGTTGTGTTTGTCAGACACAAACATCTCTCACCTGAGCACAACAATGGTTTGCATAGTAAGGTAGGTGGAAACAGCAAAATGCCCTAAAATCAGTATCCCCATGGTCAGCTTGGGAAGGAAACAAGGATTACTGAGGGTTGTAGTCATTAGCTCTGCTGTTACTCCATGGCTGGAAACAGCAACCTGGTTTCTGGGATCAGTTTCTCATAAGGAGGTTTTTATTTCCCCAAAGCTTATTTACTTTTCCGGGTTACTGTGCTTCTCTGTAAGCCAGATCTCTTCTAGGAAAGCCAATCCCCGAGGAATCAGATAAAATCCTGATATTTAACAACACTTCTCCAACACAGCAAGGGGGAAAAAAAAGGGAAAAAAAAAAAATCTCCATCCTTTGAGAAAAAAAAAGAAACCCACCAAAAAAGCCCAACTGCAGTGTGAAAGAGTTAACAGAGAGCAAGGTCAGCAGGCTGTGGAGGCATTGTGTGTGCTGAGTGCTGCTGCTGCTGGTGCTGGTGCAGAGCCCCTCTCTGCTCTCCGCAGGGCTGACTCACTCACTCTGCAGCGCTCCCAGCATCGAGCACCACGGGTGTGCCAGCACACACCGCCCTGCCAGGCTCCCAGCCTGCCCCTTCCCTTCTTCCCAGCCAAACACAGCCCCTCCCTGCCACCCCGCACTGCTCTCTGAGCTGCCCCTGCTCCTGGCAGTAAAGGAATTCCAAAAACCCAAAAGGCCCCTGGTTTTCTTCATCACTCGAGAAATTTGCTGATGCAATAGCGCCAGTGAAGGACTTGAAATTCGAGTTTTCAGCTGGGAGTCATCACAGAGGATCCAGAGCATGGCTGTCAGAAAACGCCCTGGCAGAGGCAGCATGTGCAGACTGTTAATTTGATTCCGGGTGTATTTGCAGGTACTTGGCACAAAGGGATCCTCCCCCATCCATGCTCCCCCCAGCTCTGTTCTCCTCGCCTGGGTTTGTATATGAATGACAAAGGCTTCATGTTGCAAGGCATGAAGCAAAATGCCACTGAAGGGATTTTCCCTGCATGTGGTTCCCTAAGTGCCCATTGCCCTCCCGAGCCCATGAACTGCCTCTGCACGGTGTCACCAACCTAAAACGGGGCCTTTCAATTGCTTGGTGCCCTTGGAGATGAGAGCTGCATCTCAAATGCAAGGCACTGCTGCCTTTGTAAGCTGGCAGAAAGGCTGGCATGGCAGCAGACTCCCCTTAAAGAAGGTAAAACCAGAAGTTAAGCATATTTGCAGCCCCAGCTGGGATCCTCTCCTGTCGTGCTGCACAAGCCAAATGCAGTGTCTCTCACCAGGACTGAAGCTGTATGTGGCATGTTCTCCAGAGACCCTGGAATCAGGATTCTACCCCCAAGTGCCCCCACTGCAGTCAGTGAGACACAATTACTGCAGATTCCATAAATGTTTATGACCCTTGGGGAAAGCCAGAGGTTCAGAGTCTACTACTGTTGCTGAAGAATGACCAACACCATGCCAACCAGGAAATTCCCTTTACCCCAGGCCCTGTTTCAGCAGCCATCCAGGATTCTCCTTTGGCCACCACCTTATGCCTCTGTACAGCCCCAGCACCACCTCTGCTCACACTGCCATGAGGCAAAGCTTTCCCAAGAAAAACCAGCCCAGCCCAGCCCAGCCCAGAGGTGACTACAGAGATCCATCTTTTAGCAAACAGAATGAGCCAATGCATTTGTTAATAATTGTTTGTCAGCAACTGTTAAAACTACTCCTTCACCAATGACTGTGAAAATACATCCCAGCAGAACGATTGGCTCATAGCCACAGTCCCCTGAACTAAAGTCCCCATTTGGAGACTCAGAGGCTGCACGAGGTGCCACCAGGCCTGTGGAACACCCCAGCAGTCCCAAAGTTTCAGTGAATTCCCTATGCCCTGGCCACAGCTCTTCATGGTACTTGCACCACTCAGTGGTCAGGTACAGGGATGAAAGACGTGTACAGCACACCTCCCTTCCCACCCAGGGGGACAGATCCCTCCATGGTCAGCAGCTTTGTATGACCACAAAGGCCCTGCTAAGCACTAGGTGTCTGTGTAATAGTAACATTTTGGCTTGAAAAAGAGTTTGGCATGTTCTCCATGTAGGATTAAGGTGATGTACTCCCCATGGGAAGGGTCTAACACCTATTTCCCATAGGAGCCTTGCAGTACTCAAATCTCAGGACAGAGAAGACAGCTCCAGCAGGCAGCAGCAGCAGAACATCCCAACTCAAACGCTCCTGATTTGCAAGTTAAAAATACAAGTTCTTGACTGAAGCCATTTTGTTGATGAGACTATTGTTGAGGTACTTCAGAGGCAATTACTGCTCAGAGCACAGCTTCCAACCAGCTCAGCTTCTGCGGGACCAGCACAAGGACAGGACAGGCAGCTCCTTCCCTTGCCACAGGCTGAGCCTGCACCCTCCCTCCCTGACTCTCCATGCAAGCTCTTACAGAGCATTACCACGAGCCAGATGTGCTGACCAGGGCAAACACAGCCCTGCATCCCTGCTCACCTTGAGCTGGGAAAGGAGTGCCACTGCCCAGGAGAAAGGGAAAGGTGTGGCAGTGCTGGAAGCACCACTTCTGCAGGTATCCAGCCACTGCAGAAACCTACATCCCACCCCAGGAACCCCTCTCCTCTTCCCAGAGAAATACCCTGAAATCAGAGCCAGAGGACTCGTTACAGCAATGTAGTGAGGGATTTTTATTTGGAAACATGGTAGAAGTTTGTAACCCAACACTGGGTGCACGACTCTGATGCCGGAGCATACGCAGTTACTACTGAAACACAGGAGTGTTTCGGACAATTGCTGTAATAAAACACGAAATTCTCATACTCCAATACCAGGACACTACAGCAATCTTTAGATTCAAAGTTACATCCAAGGAATTCTCTGCACTTACAATTGACCCCACAGTGTAATCTACCTATATATAAGATTAATATATATAGCATGGGAAATTGAAAATCCTTGCTCCATAGATGTATGAACATGTCAAGTCTTTTATAAATAAACATCCAGTGAAGAGAAAAAATTACATTTCTAGTTCATATTTATACATAAAATACTAACAGCAATGGGTGGAAAATTGCACACGGGCCACCCCAAGCCATGCAGCAGGCTTGGAGCAGCCCATCCAAGTTAATATTGAAGTACACACAGGACAGACGAGTCACTAACATACATTGCGCATTTACAAGAGATCAACTACCAAATTGGGACAACTGTACACATTGGAGAGACCATTTTCATTCTGGAGCTTTTTTTTTTTGTTAAAGGTGGATTTGTTACATCTCTTTACATCATACCGCAACATTTACTTCGTGGAGAGGATAAGGGCAACGATGAGGCCGTAGAGACCCAAGACTTCAGCAAAGATCAAAATGAGGATCATGCCCACAAATAACCTGGGCTGCTGTGCTGTCCCCCGGACACCCGCATCGCCCACGATGCCGATGGCAAAGCCAGCTGCCAGACCACTGAGCCCCACGCTCAGGCCAGCACCCAGCTGAAGGAAGCTCCTGCAGGACAGAGATGGGCAGAGTTTCAGTGCAAATGAACAGGACGCATAGCTTTAAGCTCCTGACTGAACAAGCCCAGTGTGTCTCCCAAAGCAGAGCCCTCCTGACACTCCCTGCTCTGACACTTCATTAAATGGGCAGCAGTAGAGGATCTTCACCTGCCCTTCAGGTATGAACTGTACTCCACACTGAGCTACTGGGCCTGGAGCTCACGTGGCCACCCAGCCAGCTGCAGGCTCGGTGTGCTGTCAGAGCAGCACTGACTAGCACTTGCAGCAAGGCCTGTCCCACAGTGCTGTGTAGCCTGTTAGTAGCTGCTCATCTCCAACCTTTAGCAACCTTATATACACAGCCAGAGCACATCCAGGTGGTTATCAGGTGTCTTGCTCTGCAGGAGTTGGGCAGGAATGGTTTTCCAGGCAGGATACCTGAAGAGCCATCCCTGTCAGTATCTGCCCACCTGGTAATTGCAAAGGAGCATTTGTACCTGCTGTTTTAGACCATGGCTTGGTTAGGCCAAGCACACTACTCATCACGTACAGCCACACAGATACCTGTCACACCTCAGCAGCACTGTTTTATTCCAAGAGGTCTCAACCAAGCCAGTTCCAGCTATTCTCTGAAGCCAAGAACAGATTGAGTTTCAGACTGTACCTGCTGTAGAGGCCCAATGTATAGCTCAAGGATTGATTTACCATCACATAAAGCAGAAGCGATATTAATTATTCACTTGCATCTCCCAGGCAACAGCAGAACTTGGACACTCTTGCCTGTGCATTCCAGGTCTAGAGTCTGGCACAATGACACAAGCTGTGCCTCCTATTCCAGTGCTGCCTGTACATGGCTTCTCTCTCAAGCCACAGCCCCCAGCATGAGATGCAGCCTGATCGATCTGTGCCAGCCAACACAGCCAACTGCGCCGGCAGCACAGCTGGAACCCAGCCCGTGCTCCTGAGCCCAGCACTCAGCACTGACAGCCCTTCCGGGCACCTTTAGCCAACCCCACCCACACTCAGGGCACCACAACAGGGCCAGGACAAACTGAAACACAACTGCCACACACAGCAACTTACTTGAATAGCGTGATGGTGGGTGAGAGGGCGTTGGCAATGAGCACTGCCACTACGAGGCCATAGATCGCTATAATCCCCGCCATGACCACGGGTATGATGGACTTCATGATCAGCTCAGGCCTCATGACAGACATGGCTGCAATACCTGTGCCACTCTTTGCTGTTCCATATGCAGCTCCCAAGGCTGGAAGAGAAAAAAAAATGCATTAGCACATCTTCAAATACCACTTCCTTTGCTAGGCTGCAGTGTGAGAACAGCTGAGCCAGCACAAGGAAGGATTGTGCAAAATTACCACAGTCACTTGACAGCCAGGAATACTTGCCTAAGGGTGAGGAAGGGACCTATCCCAGTCCTAGATCAAAGGCAGATCACCAAGAAGGTGCTGTTCAAACACTATTGCTAACAGAACACCCTTTCCAGGCTGGCTTCACAGCAGGGCACACCCCCAGCAGCCATCCAGCCATCCATCCATCCCTGTGTAGGGACCAAAACCCAAGGTCTAAGGTGCAACTCATTTGTGCCCTCCCAGGGTCCACACTGCAAGGCTCAGCCAAGCAGAGCTGTCTGAGCCACATGAGCTGAGTTCAGATGCACAGGTCACCCTCATGGGGCCTCTCCTCCACAAAACCCCTCTGCCTACACTTCAGTCCTGGGGTTAAATGTGCCATTGCAGCTTCATCAGCCACACTGAGATAAGGAACAAACTCAGCCATTACTGCTCCATGTCATTCCTTGGAGAAAGGTACACTCTGCCAGAACATCATCTGTGAAGGATTCAGGCCCAAACACTTGTTAATCCAAACATGGGAACCACAAAGTACAGTTTGGCTTGTGTGTTATAGAGGACCACAACCAACTTACCCCTAAGGCTTGCTCATCTGTCAACACCTGAGCATGCAGACACCCACACAGGATCCAAAGCAGAGCATGGGCTTCTCACCTGTATCTGAGACCTGCTGGAAGAGTCCAAAGCACTACCCCAAAAACTATCTTCTGCCTTGAAAGCTTTGTATTAGTCTCACAAAAGCTTCCATTAGTACCTCATTCCTTGATTCTGCAGTACTTAAGAGACCCCCTTCCTTCCAGCCCTCCTGGGGAGTACCCTGGGAACTTCCTAACTTCAGACTGCACTCCCCATCACCCCAACACAACAGTGCAGGGCAGCTGCCAGCCAGGAGCAAGTCCCTGGAGCAGCAGTGCAAGGCACTGGAAGGGGAGGCAGTTCCCCTTTCTGACTCCATTCAGAATTAACAGTCCTATTTAGCAAGACAACACTCTTGCCTGCTCTAAAAGGCTACTGTAGAGTATTCAAACCACAGAGATTTTCAATCTTGGTACTGTTCTGAGACTTACTAGTTGAGTGTGCTCCTGCCACATAAAAGTCTAAGGTTTCTCCAAGGGAGACCTGCTTGTTTCACAAAGATCTGTAGCTGCCTTACACCAGCATCCAAGTGGTGCATCTTGTCCCAGAGAGCTGCTGGGAGGTATCTGGAAGGGTTTGGATAGATGTGCTTTCCTGCTCAGCCTTCCCATAAAGCTTGTCTTTGAGAAGTCATCCTCGTGGCTTGGCACTACATCTCCACACCATTCATACAGGTAACATAAGGTTCATTCTCAGAAGGAAGTCCAGTTTTAGTTATAAAAACCTGAAGGGAAAACCTCATTATCAACAATCAATTTGTTCTGTACTAGCAAAGCTCTTGAACTTTGACTTGCCAAGGGCTGCTCAGGGCAATTCAGAACGAGAACCCAGCTTAGAAAGCCTGAGCCAGGAGCAGGTTTTACCTGCAAATGTAAGCTGAGCCCAGAAACTAGCACATGGACTTAACTAGCCATTTCAGTGGTGGCTCTGTTTAAGGGTCTAGCCCTTAGGAAATCTAGAAAGAAATCACTGTCTTGAACTAGGAACCCTTTTTGTTGGATGAAGCATTTTTCAAGGGCTAGTAGTAAGCCTGGATCCTGGTTCCACTATCTGCCCTGGCTATAGCATTTAGCAGAAGCCACTTCCCCTGTCTGCAACCATTTACAAACCTCTCCAGTAACACAGAGGCTCACGAAGGAAGTTCCTTATTTAAAATGAGAGAAGGCATTATTTCCTCCAAGCCTGAAGCTACTCCAAGGTGTTGCAATTAATGCAGCGATGGATTACAGAAGATGATTTTGTAACCCCATTTACAGAAAGTCAGCCTTCTGTGGAGGGGCAGAGCAGCACGAGTTTGTCAGTTCCCAGTTAAAAGCCCACGAACAGGCCAGACCTTTTGTCTTGAACTTGGTCTAGACAGCTACAGAGAAAGCCTACGTGTACCAGTTTTCACATGACAGTTTTGGATGTCACTGAAGCTCTACTAACACTCCCATTGTTAGACAGTCACCAGTGCCACACACAGAGCTTCAGAGGTTGGCACATCTGCTCCCTGACCAACAGGCACCTCCAGCTTGTTGGTCTTACAAGGCAGCTTTAATTGCCCTTCACCAGCCTGACAAGTTCTCCTTGCACCTTTGACAGTACCTCAGTGTTACAGTCAAGGTGGCAAAGACAATGCCTGCTTCCCACCACGACCCAGCCTCCAGTGGCACAGCCCCTCAGTTCTGGGCTATGGGCACTCAGGACAATGCTCATGCACACTTCACTTGTACCTTGTGGCAGCTCTGAACATCTAAGCACACATGTTTCATATGGTACATTTAAATATCCCTGATGCACGGGAAGGACATGTTTTCCAAAATCTGTGAACAGGGTTTGAGGAGATCTGTGGCAGACAGTGGAAATGGGACAAGAGTTGTGCCACTGCTACACACTGAGACTCCATGTTTTTGTGTCAGATTATCTAGCTCCCTAACCTGTAACACACACACTAATCAAGGTCCAACACTACCAGAGAGGGAATCCATGCTGGTCTCTAAGCAGGAACTGTGCCATTTAGATTTTCAGTGGTGTTATAATAAAGAGAAGTTGCTTGACACACCATTCAAGACTTACCCCCAAGTAAGCCTGTTTCAGAAGTTAACTCCATTTTGAAATACTCTGGAGTTATTCCTTGAACCCACAAGCCAGAGCTGATTTAGCTGTTCCTGGGGGCAAAACACCCTCCCCTCAGGGCTGGGGAGATGCTGCCTGTTACCTTACCATAGCTCTTGCTTTATTAGTCCAAAGAGGTAGCAGGGGGAGTGAGGCTGTGCAGCTCCTGGATCAAGGATGAACTAGAAAGTCACTTGCCATGTAGACTGTAGTGTCAAAGAATGAAGACAAGTCATAGTCTTGCCACTGCCAGGACTTGCAGTAGAGCTCTGTCTCCAACACTCAATCAGCACTTGAGCAGCCTGCTCTTCACATCAAGTGCCAGTTCCAGCATCAGGACCAGCTCTTTGCAGCTACAGAGACAGCTCAGTCAGGTCACGCACTGAGAAAAGTAACCCTGCAGGTGAGTCAGGCCAAGTCTCCCCATGTGACACCCCCTTGGTATAAGAAGAGGCTACGAGGAGCCTTCCAGTCAGGGAGATCCAGTAGCACAGATCCAGTTTCACCAGTTGATACATTCAGACAGGACCAGCCCAGGAACAGAGGCTCAGAACCAGCCACATGCACTCCAGCAGCATCTGGTCCATTCAGAGCCAGGATTCTCCCATGTCCCACCATGGAGAAGCAGGTTCCCAATTCACCAGCACCTGTCCCCCCCTGAGCACACCATTCTTGAATGGCTGGAGAACTGTTAGAGGTGAAACCCAGGTCAAGTACAGTCCTTGCTTTGCCATGCCAGAAACATGGGCACTTCCAAAGAAACAGGCTGCTTCCCACTGGTTTTCCCTGCCCCCCCATTTAACACAGCTCCACCTCAGGTTACAGAAATAGATACTCCACAGCTGCTTTGGAAAAACCCTGTTGCTCTGTTTAGGTGCATCTCCACAGAACAGCCAGGGGAACTGTACCTGGAGCCTATGCAAATTCTCATGATAGTGGCTGAAGCCAGTTCCCCACTGAAACCCCAAGGGGTAAACAGGGAAGTTGCCCTACAAGACGTTGTAGGCCTTCAGTGAGTCACATGTTACAGGATTAGGGCCAGCATTTTGTTCTTCCCTCATGTAATGAAAGGGTGTGGGGATTCCCAGCAAGCCTGGCACTGTCAGCCTACAGCATTATCAAAAATCCTGCAAGGCTGGCAGGCCTTTTACTTTTACATCTGAGACCTCAGAAGTCCACCAGCTCCTTGAGAAGTTGTTGCAATAGCAGCAGTCCAAGGAAAAGAGGAGCTGCCAGTCTACTGTTCAAGAGCTGGGACTACTGCAATTGGCACTCTGGATTGCCTGACAGAGCACACGGGAACCCTCTGATTTTCTAAGTATGGTAAGGCTGGCACTTACACCAGGACACAGAGTCCTGCCCTTCTGAAAGCAGTAAGGTCCATCCAGCCACTTGTTATTCATCTTTAGCATCATACAAGCTCCCCCCTACAACCTTAAAGATGACCCATTTCACAAAGTGGGTGACAATGGCTCACTGGTGAAAAGCACACCCTGATTTAACCCACTGCTTCAAGCAGCACCCAAGAGCCTGGTCAGGCTGGGACATCGTTCAGCTTGCAACCTCTGTGTGCAACCAGCAAGGCTCTGGAGAGATGGCAGAGGCCAATTTTAGGAACAGAAAAATGGAAGCTGACCAAGAGGTCCCGAGACAGCTGGCATCCATGTCCACCACTGCTCCCAATATTCCCACCAGAGGGGAAAGCACCTGAAGGCTCTGCAGAGACTCCAGGGTGAGACAGATCCATCAGGAAGCCACAGAAAAAACTGCAGCATAACTGCTTGGGCCATGTTCTGAAGAGCCAATGCTTTATACTAATCCTCCATCTCATTTTCAGATGTTCCTGAGACTGGCATTTACTGAGAAGAAATGATGCCCTTGTTGAGATGCCATCCCTCAATCTCAAGCTGTAGAAACACTGCCTACCTCACTTCTGTTACAGCATGTAGGTCTTAGCAGTCCACTGCTTTACCTGCTGTTAAGGATGAAGGCTTAAGCTAATCTCTGCTGCAGACAGTCTGGGGTTCACACACCTGCCCACATCACAAGGCCTTTGAGGCAGAGACCAAGGAGAGCTGCACTCTGCTCTGCCATTGCCCTTTACCGGCAAGCTCCTCTTAGGATGAGGTCCAGAGCTCCTCACTGAGAAGCAAGCAGCTCTCCTGTTCCACCTCCCCACCTCTCAGACAGGATTTCAGGAAGCACAGGTGCCATTTGCCTTCAAGGCTGCAAGTTGTTTATAGTCACAATGCCTTCTAGAATCAGACTGTGCAGGGCTGTCAGCTGCATCAAGCGACATGTTCTGAGCCAGCAACTCTGCCATGGAGGTCCCTTAAGAGCCAACCAACTGCTGTAGTATCTGCAGCCCCAGTTTAAAAGAAAAATACTATTTCCTTAGCTCTGCAGCAGCAATGAGAAGACACAGGACTAATTTAACAGTGCTGGTTAGAGTTCTCTTCATGAGGAATCTTTCAGCTGCTTGACAGTGCAGCAGGTACTGAAGGCAGTGGATGCCCAACTGGAGTGAAGGTCTAAGGACAACTCCTCCCTGCACCAGGCAGGGCACAGTGGGCACACCTGGGACAGCAGGCTTGACAGAGAGCACCAGCACACTCACAATCAGCCAGCTTTGCCCAACACCACACTCGTCCCTTCTGCAGCTCAAGTCACATGGAAAAGCCACAATAATTTAACCACTCAACAGCACCTGACCCTGAGCCACCACATTTTACACAAGAAATAAGGAACTGCATCAATAAGAACAACTTGTAATCTGCAAATAACCAGACAGGCTCAAAGATGGCCAAGGTCACAGCAGCCTGCTCTTGTCTCTCACTGACCAGAACAAGTTCTGCTATCTATTTACCATCAGCAGGTAAGGATCACAGGTCACACAGGACTGCACAAAGTCACTTGTTTTCACATCAAACCAGCCTCGACAGTACAGAACCTGAACATGTTTACTACAAACAGATCTCAGAATTACAAGCTCCACAAGAATGTGTTCTTTAGATACAACATGAGTCAGACATGATCACTGCACTAATTAACACTGATCCAGGACAAATTTTAGAGAGCTTTATGCTGCTTGTCCAGACTTAGATCCTTTCTTCTAAATCAGGGTGGGTCTTTTAACAATATACAATTAGTATCAGAACATGTCACATCCCCACTACAAAAGCTACATGACACTGCAAGTTTTAGTTAATACGATATTGACACCTCTGCCATATTGCCTTAAAAATCCAAACTGCTTCACTAAACACCCACATCTAAGAAATAATTTCTCTTAGCAGTATCTATAACCTGTTGTTCAGTGACTGGACCCAGCAGGGGCCCTGGCAAGAATACCTGCATGGCTCAGACCTGCTGGAATTACAGCATCACTAAGGCTGGGAAACACCTCTGATCTCATTGAGTCCAGGACCACCTGACACAGACTCTGCATCAAGGACCAGTCACATACCAGCAGCGACACGACAGATATACCAAGCCTGGATCAACACAGCTTAAGCACTGACTGCATTACCCTACTCAAACCTCCTCCTTGCAATCCCACAGCATCACATTGTCAAACCATGCAGCTCCTAGGAAAGGCTCCACTGCTGGTTCAGACACGCCAGCACCACACTGAGTTGCTGCTGAAGCACTGACTCAAGCCTGCATCTCCCACTGCTGTTCCCAGTGAAGCACACTCCCATGTCACAAGCCTGGTGTCTAAAGCCATACAGCCATGTTCTTTTGCTTCCGAGTTTGGCTCTGCAAGGGGAACCCAGTGACTCCTTCCTTGGAAAGAACACTCAGTATTTAAGACCATTTCACAAAAGGCTGTGAACTGCTGACTACTCTTTCCCAACAAGTAACTAGGTCTTAGTTTCTTCCTCCATTATCTTCGTTAGGCAAGAGGCAGGCAGGTCAGCAGTCCCAACACTGGCTCCCATGGCATTCCAACCACTGAGTTTTCAGGAAACCCTCACATGTCAAGTGGGAGGACAACGATTGAGTTCCAAGGTGTCAGGCCACCCACTGCCCTAACCATGGGTATCTGCATCCCACCACCAGGTGCAAACTGAGCAAGACTAAACACAGCCAGCCAGGCTTTTGTTTTATCAAGTACTAAAGCCATGAATGTGGCTAGTGTAAAACACCAGGATAGCTAGACAGCTTGTTCCCAAACACTAGTTTTAATCCACTGTCTCCTTGGCTGCCTCTATAGTTTATTCTACCACACTAATCAATCAAGAGCAGCTTCCCCAAATCTGTCCTGCAGACCCAGCCACCATCCCAGAGGCTCTACACAGCTCAAGCTACAGCCAATTCAATACTAGAGGGTTTTGACTGCTCAACTGGGAGCCAAGTAAGGTGGCAGATGAAGACGAGTCATTATGCCCGTGCCTGTGGAGACACTGGCTAAGACTTCAGAAGAGAAAACCAGACTGACTCCTACTTATTTTATTCCCAACTACCGTAATTATTTCAGGAAAAAAACAGCTGAAGCCTTTGCCACCCTACACCCCAAAGGGAACAGCAGGTCTGCCCGCAGCGGGGAGCGGCCAGCGCCGTGCAGAGCAGCAGTCCCCGTGTGCAGGGGCTTCACCCGGCCCCGGGAGGGGGAGGCACTGCAGGCCGGGGTCCGTGGTGGGAGGCAGCACGGAGGGTCGGGCCGGCAGAGCGGTGCCGCAGGATGACCCAATTTACAGCGCGCTCGGCTCGCAGCGGGCGCCGCAGAGGGCCGGGCCCCGAGCGGGGCCATCCCCGGCACCGGGAGGTTTAACCCCGCGGAGAACCGGCCCGGCGCTGCCCGGGGAACGGCTGAGAAACCGGGCCCGGTCACAGGGGCATCGGCTCCGGGCCGGGGGGGCCCTCCCGGTGACACCCCCGGGGCCCGGCCTGGGGAGGGGCGGGGAGGAGAGGGGGGGATCTCTCCCGGTGACACCCCCGGGGCCCGGGTTGGGGATCTCTCCCGGTGACACCCCCGGGGCCCGGGTTGAGAGGGAGGGGGGGATCTCTCCCAGTGATGACATCCCCGGGGCGGAGGGAATCTCTCCCAGTGATGACATCCCCGGCCCAGCCTGAGAGGGGGGATCTCTCCCGGTGACACCCCCGGGTTTGGGGGGGATCTCTCCCGGTGACACCCCCGGGTTTGGGGGGATCTCTCCCGGTGACACCCCCGGCCCGGGGGGCGCGGGCGCCGCCGCCGCAGTCACGTGTCCCCGGGGGCTCCGCCGGCGGTGACGTCACCGGCGGACCCTCCGCCGCCGCCGGGAGCCCGGATGGAGCGGCGGGAGGGCCGGGCGAGCCGGGCCCGGGGGGTCCATCCCCCCCATCCCCACGGCGCTGGAAGGGGGAGCCGCCCCGCCGCCCCCCCCGCCCCTCCGGCGCCGCACGGAGCTCACCGCTGAAGACCATGGCGGCCGAGGCGCCCATCACGGCGAAGAAGGAGGCGTACTCGGGGCTGGCGCCGGACGACATGGCTGCGCGGGCCGGGCCGGGGCGCCGCTGGAGCGGGAGAGCGAGAGGGCGGGAGGGGGGGGGGGAAAGGCGGGAGGCTCCGCCGCGGCGCCGGTCCTCAGCGGGCAGCGCTGGGCCACAAAATGGCGGAGGCGAGGCGGGAGCGGGCGGGGAGGGAGGGAGGGAAGGAAAGAAGGAAGGAGCCGGGGCGGAGGCGGCGGCGGGGACAGGGGGGAGCGGCGGCGCGGAGCTCCGTCCCGGCGGGAGTGGCGGCGGCGCGGGCGCTGCGCCCTAAATACGGCCTCCGCAGGACAATATGGCGGCCGCCCGCCCGTCACGTGA
>JAWWMO010000035.1:359625-418797 GCA_035047845.1 Dendrocincla fuliginosa
CCACACCACAATGCTGCCATCTCCTTGATCCATGAGCAGCTCCATGACCCCACACCACAATGCTGCCATCTCCTCCTTGATCCATGAGCAGCTCCATGACCCCACACCACAATGCTGCCATCTCCTTGATCCATGAGCAGCTCCATGACCCCACACCACAATGCTGCCATCTCCTCCTCCCGTGCCCAGCTCTGTGCCCACTGTAGCCCTGGCCCTGCTGCCCCTCACTGACTGGAGGCTTCCCACAAACCATCCCTGCCTGTCTCCATCGCTCCATGCGCCGGCGAGGGACCATCCTGAGAACAAAGAGCCTCCTTGTAGCAGTGAGCTCACGAGTTGTGGTGCTGGTGACGCTCTGGGGACGCTGTGTCTCTGTAGTCTGAGTGGTGGCTCCATCAGACCCCATGGGCTGAGCTGTCCTCCTTCCATCCTTTGGGATGCCAGGAGACTCCTTGCCCCTGTGTTGTGGCTGAGCACCTTGAGCCAAACCCTCTTGTCCTTCCTCTTTCTTCTCCCCCTCCCACGCTCTTCATTTGGGACTCACTCAATGTCTCTGGGTCTCAGTTCTCCAGCACTAAAGGTCTAATAAATTGTTTGGGTTTCACCAGAAATTGCTGATTCACAGAAAGGATATTTGTTATGCTTTGGACAATGCTTCTTTTCAAAATATTGCATTTTGCAGTTTCCCTGTGTCCTGTATTTATTCAGCCTCCCCCTACCCAGGAGGAGCTCACGGTGGGGTCAGTGCCATTCCTGCTGCACATCCCAGTGCCAACACTCTTTGGGGTACACACACAGGGAAGGTGCTGGAAATGGGAGCATCCATCTCCTTCCATCCCCCTGGGACTGCCCAGTCCTCCTCCCTTCTCCCCACACCAGCCAGCACTGACCAGGCCAGCAGTGTGAGGAGCATCCTCCTGGGGTGCCCAGGGAGCCACCCCGGCGGGCCAGGCACGGCTGTGAGGCGTGGAGTGAGTGGGCACAAGGATGCACAAAGCCCACACGGGCCAGGGGAGGAGAAGGATCCATTGGGATGCTGGTGACAGCAGGTGTGACCTTGCCTGGCTCCTTCTCGTGCCTGGGAGCCAGGTGAGCTGCAGGAGGGAGCCAAGAAGAATTTGATGCTATGAAGCCCTTTGCACACTATCGCTGTTTAAAAGCACTGTGGCATTTCCACCATGGTATTCCCACTGTGGCATTCCCACCGTGGTATTCCCACTGTGCTATTCCCACCATGGTATTCCCACCGTGGTATTCCCACTGTGGCTTTTCCACCATGGTATTCCCACTGTGGCATTCCCACTGTGGCATTCCCACTGTGGTATTCCCACTGTGGTATTCCCACTGTGGCTTTTCCACCATGGTATTCCCACTGTGGCTTTTCCACCATGGTATTCCCACTGTGCTATTCCCACTGTGGTATTCCCATCGTGGTATTCCCACCATGGTATTCCCACTGTGCTATTCCCACCCTGGTATTCCCACCATGGTATTCCCACTGTGCTATTCCCACCATGGTATTCCCACTGTGCTATTCCCACTGTGGTATTCCCACTGTGCTATTCCCACCATGGTATTCCCACCATGGTATTCCCACTGTGCTATTCCCACTGTGCTATTCCCACCATGGTATTCCCACCATGGTATCCCCACCACCACCAGCTCTGCTGCTGCAGCTGTGGCCCCTGGAGTGGTGGCACTGCTTGGCCAGGGTCTCTCACTCAAATCCGTGTCTGTTCTGTCCCCACAGGACCTCCACCCTCTTAGCCAGCCCTCCCTGCAGTGTCACCGTCCCCTGCCGCCCAAGGGGGGCACCGAGGCTCTCTTGCCACTGCTGGTTCTGCCTCCTGGAGGTGCAGGGATGTTTCTTCCTCAGGGAAAGGGCAGCAGAAGGAGGGAATGAATGCAACGTCAAAAGCGAAGAGCCAGAGCCCGGATAGAGAACAACCCCAATTCCTGTTCCCACAGCAACCAGGAGCTCGCCAGGCTGGCACCGACACCCAGGGGACAGGGGATTGTCACCTCCTGCTTTGCCTCTCATTTTGAGCTGGATTAACCCTCTTCTGTGTGTGTCAGGTGCGCACAGCACCACTCCCAACATCCCAAGGGGGATTTCAGGTTGCCCATTCCCACCCCAAGAGGGATGGGGTGATGGGGGAGGCAGCAGGTGCAGACTCTGTGTGCCACCATCCTTTGGGGGGCACTTTCTGAGCGGCCTCCTGGCAGGTGCCTTTCCCACCGCCCTGGGCCGTGCACCTCTCCGTGCAGTGCATGGACCAAACCTGCTGGAGAGCAACTCCACAGGTCTCCAGATTCTGTTGGAAAGAGGACTGGCTGCTGGCTGCTCCACGCTGCCCTCAGGGACCCCAGGGCTGCTGTCCTGCCCTGCCCCAGCTGGTTTTTGGCAAGCTGGAGCTGCTGTTTGCCAGGGCATCTCTTTCTAAATGCCACAGCAATGCTGGTGGCTTCGCCCCTGTCATGCAGAAGGGTGGAAGGGGTCTGTGGAGCCAGCTGGGAGCACCCTGCCCCTTCAGCAGGTCCGAGCGTGGAGGTGACAGCGTGGAGGGGAGTCAGCCACGGAGCAAACCCTGCGGAGCATTTCCTCATTCAGTGGCTCCTGTGGTGTCTCACCAAAATCACACGGCCAAGTCACGGGGCTGGGGGGCCCATCCCCCAGCTCCTGGCTCCTCCCCACTCCCTGAGGCCCTGGGGTGACACCATTGCCCAGCAGATCAGGACCTTGGGCCATTTATAAGTGTGCTTTCTCCTGCTCTACTTGGGTCTCAATTAACTGATGCCCACCCTGAGCTCTTCCCTCCTTACCTGACTCATCCCGGTGCTGGACTTCGTGATGAGGCAATTGGGGGCCTCTGATTCTATTCTATTCTATTCTATTCTATTCTATTCTATTCTATTCTATTCTATTCTATTCTATTCTATTCTATTCTATTCTACTCCACTCCACTCCACTCCATCCTATTCCCATTCCCATTCCCATTCCCATTCCCATTCCCATTCCCATTCCCGTTCCTGTTCCCGTTCCCATTCCCATTCCCATTCCCATTCCCATTCTATTTGCACTAAGCCCTTTCCCTTCTCATCTCCCTATCCAGGACTTTCCTGCCCTGTATAAACCCTCTGATCTTCCCCTTTTCCACACCACACTCATGGGTGAATGCAAGTGGGAAATCATCCTTTTTTCCAACAGTTTCTTCAGCTCCTGGAGGTGGAGCAGGTTTTTTTCCACCATCCTTTTCCTGACATACCCTGTCAGGGGCCTCTCCAGGACCACAAACTGTGCTTGTCTGGTCTTCACCCTTCCCTCCCCAGGGCATCCATGCTGGACCCCAGCACTCAGCTGGCAGTGAGGATCAGCCAGGGCTTCCCACGAGGAGGTTCTGCCTGGGGTTTGAAAATAGCATTTATTTGCTCTGGGTTACCATAGTTACTGGTGGAAGTCGTGCCGTGCCGCTCCTGCTGCCTGGCTGGGAGATTCTCTCCAATGTGGCACCACCGGCTGGTGTCACCTTCACCCATGGAAAGGGCAGGAATTTCTTGGGTGCTGGGTGGGCTCTCTGTGGGATGCCCCTGCTGCCCCTGGCACCCTTCAGCAAGCTCCTCTTTAAAGCTCTGGCTGCACCCACGGTGCTGCCTCAGATTTTCAGTCCCCAGTCACAGGGTTTGCATTGCTGGGAGGAGCCAGGGTGGTTTGCCCAGCACGGTCTGTACCTGTGCTGCTCCTCAGAGCTCCTGCAGGCAGACACTGAGAGCCAGCATGGCAAACCTCCCACCACATCCCATGCCTGATTTTTGGGAAGCTGGTCTGCAAATGAGGGCCTGGAGCAGCTGATGTGTCCTGGAGAGGCAATTTTGGAGAGATGAGGCTTGGTGAGAGGGGGATGAGGTGTGGGAAGGATACTCTGCTGCTGGGGGCCACGTGGGCTGTGCTCCCAATGCTGCCCTGCAGAGACACCCAGAGAGGTGCAATCCCAAAGCACAGGTTGGTCCAGCACTGGAGTCTCCCCATGATGGGATTTTCCTGTCAGAGGTGTTGGGAACAAAGTGGTGCTTGTCCTGTAGCCACAGCAGACACCAGCGCACAGGGAGAGCCAGCCTGGGATGCCACTGGGACTCTCTGCCTGTGGGTGTCCCCCTGCTGCCCCAGGGACACAGGAGAGGTGAGATGAGGGCTGAAACTTTCTGCTGCCTGGGTGGGAGCTGCTTTGGAACCCTGTGCTGGGCTGCCCTGAATGTGTCCTTCGTCACTGGGCTCAGAGCTGGCAGGAGGGGAGGCAGATAAAGCCTTGGCAGAACTCAGCTCCTCCCTGCAGAGCTGCCACACACGAGGCACTGAGGGATCCCAGCCCTTCTGCTCCGAGCTGTGCCAGCCCAGGAGCCTCCTCTCCCCTCCCTTCTGCCCTCCCTGCCTGGCTCAGCTCACATCAGAGCGCCCCACTACCAATTAGCAAATTAAATCCAATCCCTCTGGCGCTTCCCAGGTATTCCTGCTGTGCTTTTGGCTCCTCCAGCCTTGGCTCCTGCACTCTGATGGAGCAACACCTCTGGCACACCTCTGCCGTGCCTTGCTGTGCCTCCAGGCTTCTCCTGCCCATGGACCCCTCAAGAACCGGAGATGAGACTGAGCTGGTGTTGGTGCTGGTGGCAGCTTGGTGGCAGCTGGGTGGGAGCGCCCAAATCTCCTTGGGTGCCGTGTAATCCCCACCTTCCACACCCCTCCTGCACACATTCCCTGCTGGGCCTGACTAATGTGTTTAGAGAGGGATATTTTTGAGTGGGTGAAGCAATTTGCAAAAACAGGGTCAGATTGTCCCTAACAACTGTTCTGTGCATGAGTTGGGGTGACCAGCTTCTGGGTGTGGGTGCTGGCAGTGCCCCAATCCTGCTCTGCCTGGCTGTGGGGACCACGGGCACTGGCCCTGGCAGCCCCTGTTGGCTCAGAGTGGGGCAGGACATCCCCTGGGCTCACCTCCCTGCCCTGTTGTTGGGCAAAGGATGTGGCAGCTGGCACTGCCATGTCCTGGCTGTGCTCCTGCTGCCAGGAGCACCCAACCCAAAATGCTGTGGGTGAGCCAAATTAACCAACACTCAGTTATCGCTTTGCTTGAGCAAAGACAAACTGAAAGGGAGAAGGAATGTGTTTCCTTTGCTTTGGCTATTTCCCTCTCAGCCTGCTATTTCCTTGCTTGGTTTGCTGGGGAATGGGAGCTGCCTGCTAAGCCCTGGCTGGCCCTGGAGCTGCTGCTGGGCAAGGCACGAGGCCTTTTTATTTTAAGAGCCATTTTTTTTGTTTCATGGGTTTGGCGTCTCCCTTGCAAGCAGCTCCTCTCCTCCAACACCCACGGTGAAACATTGTGCCTGTGGAGAGAGGACAGTTGGCTAATCATGGGGACAAGGTCAGGTCTGCTTATCTGAGCCTCCTGGAGCCCTGGGCTGGGCCAGCCACGGGGTACACACTGGTGGCTGCAGAGACCAGCTCCTGCTTCCCAAAGGCACGGGTACCTCCTCTGGAACGAGCATCTTATTGGGAACGAGCAAGACCACAACAGTGCAGGAATGGCTGTGGCAGTAGGAGGGAGTTTCTGTTCCTCTTGGGCTGGAGGAAACAGTCACCCAACACCACGGTGCAAAATTCCCATTCTGAGATGGGGTGTGCTGTGCTGAGCTCTCAGGGTCTGCTTCATGGGCTGCCTTCTCCTCTAAATCTGGAGAGAAAGCACTGGTGCCTGCAGCCAGAGATGCACCCAGCTCCTGGAGATGGAATTCTAGAGTATCTTGACAGCAGAGAGAAGAAGAAGCACCAGATGTCCACCTCGGTCCATCCTCACGGCTGGGATTTGCCAGCCAGGGTGGCTGGGGCAGCTCTGCACACACTGCAAAGGGGAATGAGCACTGGATGTCTCCAGCTGCTGCAGCCAGGGAAAGAGGAGGCAAGTCCAGGAGGCACCATGGGCTGGGGCATCGTGGGGCTGTTCCACCTTCCTCTGGGGTGCTGGAGGTGGGCTGGGATTTCCTCTGCCCATGCTCATCCCTGACTGTGCTGGGCATGGCATCCAACACCCTCTCTGGGGGATGCTCCATTGTGCCCAGTCAAAGATGGCCTTAATCAGACCCGTCCTAGCGAAGAGAACAGACCACAAGGAAATTCAGAGACCCTCAAATGCTCCAGTGCAAGTTTTCAGTAGAGCAGGAGCTGTGGGGTTCCTACTTGTGCTTTTATATTTGCATTACAGGTGCCCCCCAGCCTGTGCCCACCACTGCCCATGGGCTCTGAAGGCATCACCTCCTCCAGAGAGAGCTTCAGTCTGGGCCCCTTGTTGCATTAACCACCAGGTCTTGGAGAAGACACAGCCAAGACAGCAAAGTTCAGCAGCTGCAGATGAAAAGGGCAAGAGCGTTTGCAGATGACAAAAGATCACACAGTGATGTTGGCTCAGAAAAGGGGAAGAGGGAGAGGAGACTCAGTGGAAAGATGTGGGGGCCATATGAAAACAATCAGTTCCTCTTTCTATCACATCCTCTAAGTACAGCACCAAAATTAAAGGGCTGCATATGTGGAACAGATTAAAAGAAGCTGATTTAATGCATTTTATTTACCATTTCAGAAAGTTTGGGCATGGTTCAGAAAGCTGGAGGTAAGGAGAGACACAAAGCCCAGGGGACAACACAGGTGACAAGGCATCTCGTTTTCCTGCCCTGCTTTGAGGGTTTATAAAACCAAGAGGTTTTAGAGTGGGAGTAAATCCAGCTTTGTGATACCTTTTGAGAGAGGGGGAAACACCACCGCCTGCAGTCCCTGAGGGAAACTGGGGACAGCTGGGGTGAGTGCAGCCCCCATGATGTCTCCACAGCCTCGTCCTGCACTGGACTCTCCCTCTTCATCCTCCTCTCCCTGATGTGGGAAAGTGGCCAGGCACTCCTGGCATGTGCCAGGAAAGGGAGGACACCCCCCTTCAATATGGGGGAGTGTAATCAAATTGCAGCTCCTTATCCAAAATCAGGACAGGAAACCTCCATCCAGCCAAACAACCGAATCTCAGGTTGGTCCCTCCTCCATGCTCCCTGCAGGACACACACTGCTCTGCCCACACCCATCCCTCACACACAGCTGGCTGGGGGCTGGCTGAGCCCAGAGCAGAGGGGTGGCCTGCACAGCCCCAGATCTCTCCGAGGGACACGCCGTTTCTTCCATCCAGGGATTTTTTTCCCATCAGCTGACACAGTCAGGATCACAGGGGGCAGCTGAGCTCGGGAATATCTCGTTCCTTCAGGATGCCTGTACAGCTACACGTGTATTAGTAATATCTGCTGAGGCATCAGCTCACCCAACCCAGTGCTTGTCCCTGGGCCCTTCTTATCCTCCTGGTCCAGTCCTCCCTCCCTATTTCCATGCTTGTGGGGAAGCTCCCATGTGCTCGAGCAGCCCTGGCAGAGATGGAGATCTCTGCATCCCACCAGGAGCTGTGGGTGCTGGGTGGGGGGTGACAGTCCCATGCTCTGGATCTCACTGGGGGTGGTACAGCCTGCAGAAAGGGCAGCAGGGAGCATTTGGGATTGTGACATAGACATTTTTGAGTCCCAGGGGATGCTCCATGGTGGTTTTGGTGAGGGACCAGCAGCAGGGAGGATGGGCTCGTGATAACACTGGGGCTGTTTTGGGTCAGAGCAGAGTTGTTGCTCAGGGGACAGTGGTTGGCTCCAGGAGACACGTAGGACCTACTGGGTAATCCCCAGTTCTGCAGCCCCGGGAGAAGGGAGACCTTGATCCCACGTTTGAGGAGGGACAGAGCTGGTCCCACAGCCTTGGTGTGCCTAGGGCCAGGAGGGCTCACTGCTGGACTCGTCTGCTCCTGCGTGGCTGAGAGCGCCGTGCTTCTGCACAACACTGCCCAGAAATGCAAAACTTTCTTGTTCTCCCTCTTCCTTGTGCTCCCAGTGCAGCTCTCTGGCCTGGAGGGGGATGTTCATCATGTGCCTTTCACCAGCCCTGGCAAGTGGCTTTTCACATGGATTCACACCCCTGGCTTTCTCATCCCTGGGCTTCCGAAAACCTCCCAGGCTGGAGCCACACAGAGCCTGGGAAGGAAGAGGACCTTGGGCAGCCATCTCAGAGCCTCCTGTAACCTCTGCAATTCTCCTTGTCAGGAGGGTGCAGATTAAACATTAAACCCTTAAAAACATCCTCTGCCTCAGACAGCCAGTGTAAAGGCAGGCCAGGAGTGCCTGTGTGATGCCACGAGTGCGTACCCTTGTCGTGTGTACAAGGAAACACGGATCCAGCCCCTGCAAGAAGGTTCTGGCTGCACCAGAGACGGATCACAGCAAAGGTCATGAGACACGGTTCAGGCCAAAGGCTCTTCCTGCAGCTTGTTTGTGCTGGTTTACAGGGCAGGAGCCTGCCCTTCCACTTCCTTTGGGCAGCCCTGGACCCCCTTCTTTGCAAACAGCTCCTGGGACAGTCCAGGAGCTGGGGGGACACGAGTGGGAGGTTGCTCTGACCAAGGGTGTGGGCTGGAGGGAACATCTGCTCCTGCCAGCCAAAGAGGCAGCATTTTCCCTCCTAAATGCAGGTTAGAAATGCTTCCCAAGAGGCCAGTCCGAGCTGGAGGCAGCTCCAACACTGTGAGGAGGCTGAGCACAAGGCAGGCAGCTGGTCTGGAAAGAGAGGTGCTCTGACTCCTCCTTGGAAAGCCCTGGCTTGCCCCTACCTCCACCCCCAAGGTTCTGACAAACCTCTTAATCAGATGTCCTCAGCGAGTCAGTTACTCCTCGTGTGGTTTCCACTTCTGCAATTTCAAAAATCTGTTCATGAGTCTTGCTCATTAAGGAAGCTGACCTGAGGAGACCCACCCCCTTGGGAATGCTGGCAGTTCTGGCCCTGCAGTCCTTGGAGCTGAACTGCAATGAGTTCAGGTTACGAGTTGGAGTCAACACCAGGGGCACAACCCGTGGGGATCTGCAAGGAAAGCCCTGACTCTGGGACATGCTTTGCCCCACATGAGTGCAGAAACACGTAGGAGCTGTGGCTGATGTCCCTGGAGTGCAAGAAAAGCCCAAAGAACTCTAGAGAGAGGTTATGGCTGTTGCTGAGGAAAAAGAGCATCCACCAGTATTTCTGTGAGCTGTGGAGCTGCTGAAATCCATTTTCCTCTGGCTTTGTCTTGAGGGTGGGAAACTGCAGGGACTCTGCTCCCAGCAGGGTCCCAGCCCTGCAGCAGCCCTTCCCTGTGGGAAGCAGTGCTGGAGCTCACCTGGTTCTGTGAAACAGGCAGGCAAACCCAGGGAAACGGAGCACCTCTGAGGCACTGCTGCCTCTTCCCCTGTTAAACTGGTGTGAGTGTGGCCAAGGGGAAGGTCCTGCAGCATTCTGGCTGTGGAGGCAGCCTGGAGTCCCCTGCCCCACTGCCCCTTCAGGTGAGGGGAGCAGGAATGCAGGAGTGCTGCATCCCAGAGACACAGCTGCATGGGGCAGAGCTCTGTGGGTCCTGATGCAGATGTACCCCTGGTGCCAGCTGGCTGACAGGACCCTGGCTGCAGGGCACCACAGCTCAGCATGACCCCCACAGCCTCTGGAGCAGGCAGAGCTGCCCTCAAGCAGATATGATTTCCCATGCTAGAGGTCCAGGGATAAGATATCAGCCTGGATGTACATCTTGACCCAGCTCAGCAGTGATAACTTGTGGAGTTTCAGCCCTAAAACTCCCTTGAACAAAACTGGGTAAGTTGTTCCTGTGCAGGATTCACAGTAAGCAGACAACCTGATTAGATTTGTGGTCTTTGTTGGGCTTGACTTCAGAGCCTCACCAAGCTGAGTGTGCCAAGCATGGTGTACTCAGAACCCCAAGGCAGGTAAGGGATGCAAAATCCCAAGTGCAGGGGAAGGGACTGGCTCCTTGTAGCACAGCCAAGAGCTTCCCAGAGCAAGGGAGCAAAAGTGGGTCTTCACATGAACCTGGAGGGATTTAAGGCTGCAGGATTCTGCAGCATGAGGAGGAATGTTTAAGGAAGAGGAATGGGCTGTGTCCCAGAAGGATAGTGCTGGCTGCATCCAGCTGGGCCTGCTGAGCTGGTGGAGCCAACACTGGTGCTGCTCTGGAATGATCATGGGTCAAAAATGTGCACTCCCAGTCACTTATGGCTCAGAGGATCCAGCATCAACCAGGCTGAGGTATGGATCACTGGCTCACTGGGTTTCCTCTGCTCCCTACAGGTTTCCAGAGCTGCCTTCTCCTCCTCCCAGCTGGAGGGATCAGGAGGACAAGCCCAGTCAGAAACCCTCCAGTCAAAGGCAGGTGGAGGGCACAGCCATAACTCTGGAGGACAACTGAACCACGGAAAGGAAGGTGACTCACCATGAACTGAAGCTGTGTCAGCAACAGGAGGCACGTCCCCAGGTTCAGGGACAGTGCAGACACTCCTGGTGCCTTATCCACACTTGCCCAGGAGCAGCCAGCAGCAGGACAGCAAAGTGGGAGTGGAACATGCTCAAACCTCCCCCAGAGGAAACCTGGATGCAGCTCCACGGAGCAGCTGTTTGTGTGGTGTGACATCAGTCAGCAGCAGCCCATGGCACCAGAGCACAGTCAAGGAGCAGACAGGACCCTCCCAAAGCAGTGCTTGGGAAGGGCAGGTCTGGAAACACCCAACAGGAGGGGGCTTGAAAAGGCAGGAAACCTTTTAAGTTTGTTGCCAGAGGCAATGTGGTGCCACCAGCTGGTTATAAAACAACTCCCAAGGATATAGGTAATTGTGAGCCATTTACAGAAAAGCCTGTATAGAAAATCCAAGAAAAAACCCACAACTAGCAAACATCAGGCTCTTCTCACACCGCAGCAACACAAGACAGAGCAGAGTCTTCCTCTTCCAGGAGCTCTGTGAGACATCACCCACCTTCCCACATCCTCCAGGCAGGACAGAGCTCCCTCTGTCCGATGAAGTCAAGGACATTCCCCTTTCAGGTCTCAGTCCCTGTGAGGTCCCAAATCAGTCATTGCACTGCTCAGCTCCTCACGGCCCCTCAGTTACACCTTCCTGCTACTAAGCAC
Organism: Dendrocincla fuliginosa; assembly: GCA_035047845.1. Lineage (NCBI taxonomy): Eukaryota > Metazoa > Chordata > Aves > Passeriformes > Dendrocolaptidae > Dendrocincla > Dendrocincla fuliginosa. Next base: position 370,689 of record JAWWMO010000035.1, read on the forward strand.
CTTCATCATTAAGGCCCTTAAGGGAGTTGTAAAACTGTGATTTATGGTGTTTAAGGCTAAAGTCGCTTTTGGAGACCTCGTGAACAAAGACTGTTCATGCCACTTTCCCCTGCTCCTGTCTCGTTTAACAAAGGACTCAGTCTGATAGTGCTCACTAAACGCTGGGACTTCTGGCTTGCAAGAATAGATTTACTGGTGATGGAGGGACAAGAGCAGGCTGAGAGGAACCTCTAGTGGTCACGGGCTTTTTGTGCAGCAAAGCTGGCATGAGAATCCTCTGGGAATTTTCCAGCTCAGCAATCCCTCTTTTCCCCAGTCTTAAACCACAGCTCTGCTCTTGGAAACATCCACACACAGCAGCACGAGCTCCAAGGTCTCTGTTTCAGGGTGCTTTTTGCTACGAGCTCTGCAGGAAGGAAAAGACCCAAAGGAAGGACAAAGTCAGCAGCCCCCACAGTCAAACACCTTTAATATGATCCAAGATTCTGCACAGTGACAAAAATACCATCGACATAGGGTAGCGATTCCAAGGAAGGATGGAAAACCAACTCAGCAGCACATCACCTGCACTCATCTGAGAAAACATCACCCCAAAGAGTGCACACACTCGACCTGACTATGAATAGCCTGAGATTCAGGACAGAGAGGACTCTCAAAGCCAGGTGCCCATGCCTTGGATGTACCCAACAACCGGACTCAGTGTCACTCACCAGAGCTGCAGGTCAGCTCCTGGTCCCTGCTGGCCCTGGCATCAGTGTCCCTGTGGTCACTGGGCATGATCACTCCCCACCAAAAATGAGGATAGATTTCCAAGGACAAAGCACACAATTTCAACGCACACACACACAAATAGCAGTTGATGGATCTGCATGTGCCCCCCCTCCGTGGGTAACCACAGATCTCTATTGGCATGGATTAACTCTTTAAAGAACAGTACTGGCCTCCCTCCACTTGGACTTCAGATATGTCATCAGAGAGGAGAGTTTTTCTCATCCCTTTGTTAACTTGCCTCCATTAAGAGGAGGCTGATTAATGTGCTTCAGTCAGGAAAGAGAGTGCTAAAGTGCAGGAGCTGCAGGAATGACAGCTGAGCTGCAGCAAAGTGTGTCCAGCCTGGCTGCAGCTGGAAACAGTTCCCATGGCCTGCCAGTGGCCTGGATGTCACTCACAATGAAGTCACATTTCTGATGTCAGGGGTTTTGAATCTTTCCTGCCTTCAAGAGAATATGCCAAAGTAAACGTAGGCCCTCAGGAAAGCACACACACTCGTGGAGGGCTGTGGTGGCTGAGGCCCAGCCCAGCTCCATGGAGGGCTCATGCCCTGCCTCTGGCACTCTGCTGTCACTGCCACCACGGGGACCACAGAGAGGGACTTGCCAACTGCACCAGCACTCGTTCAGAGCTGCAAGGAACGACTGACTGAAGCACTTCACAGCTGGAGCACTTCAGATAACTTCGACTTTCTGATAAGGAGCCCATTGTAGTCATTGTCTTCAAAACCAGCCTGTGGCCTCCACCTCAAGAGTTTGCACGTGACAAACTGTAAAAACTTTGATAAACACTTGGTCAGAATCGCCACTAACTACAGAGAGGAAAAATGCCTCTTTTCTGCAGGAAAGAAGCCCAAGCCATGACATTGTTCCTTTAAGGTGTCTCACAACCACAACAGCAAGGACAGATGAGGATTTGCACATGACAAGGAACACCCATTTTTACTGAACACAAGGATGGTGTGAAGAGGCAGCAGGACTGTACAACTCCTCTCCCTGGGTTATTGCAGCCTCTTGATTATCCAGGCTATTCCATTTCCAACCACACAGACCAGTCCCACAGGATGCCTTCACCAAACCACACCAACCCCGTGCCTGGTGCCCAGCACTGCTCCTTGGATTTTCACACTGATAAGGAATTTCTGAGCAACCAGGAGTTATTTCTGAATCCAAACACTCAAATCACTGTGCACTAAGAACAGGGCATGGAAAGGAACGTGTTTCTAAGGAGTGTTTCTTAGATATGGCTTAAGACAAGGTATTGCCATAGTTGCATCCAGTGGGGTGGGAGTGAGGAAATCCCATCACACTGCTGAGGAAATCCCATCACACTGCTGAGGAAATCCCATCACACTGCTGGCTGCAGCAAAGATTCTGCAGATAAAACCTATTCATTTGGAGTGTAATATTCAACTCCCACAAATCCTGCTAACACACAGCTTCAGGGGATTGCTGACAACAACCACTGGAAATTAACTCTATTGTGTGTTTGAGTTGGTTTTTTATCCCAAGGGCACCTCAGACAAGCTCAAAAGAGAAGATGCAAACAAGAGTGAAATCCCACCTACCCTAGGGAGAACCTGCTAGGTGGGATACTTGTTCTGAGTATTTTCTTTTGTCTGAGAAAGCTTGTGGGATACCTGCAAGGGCAAAGTGTCACAGGTGGCTTTGAAAAATATAACACAATAAGTTATATCTGCAAAAAGTCGGATATGACTGAGTTCTTCCACATCTAAATACATCAGTATTAACTAATTATCTCTCCCAGTTCAATCAAGCTTACGGTAAAGCTGTGAAAAGAGAGCTGGACAGAACTCCCCAAGTGGGAAGGAGGAGCAAGGGAGGCCCAGTGCTGACCCTCAGACAGGCTGAGGGAATGCAGCTGCAAACACAAATGGTGCAAAAGGCACCGTAAACTGTTCTGCATACAGGGTAATATTTCAAAGTTATTGTGACAAATTCAAAATGGCACCTTAAGCAGCAAATCACATTTTGCCAAGTTTGCTCACACACTGTACAAGAGGCAATCCTTTACCAAGCCACTGGGGATTGTCACTGCTGACAAGCTGGACAAGCCAACACCACCAAAACCTCATCTCTGAACATGAACATGACCCTGTCCAGCCTTGCTTTTAACATTATTAATTTTTAATTTTTTCTTTTAATGAACTTCATGTTTAAGTAGCAGTAACATTTCTCCCACTTTACAACAATATTTTTAGACTGAACACTTGAAAAAATCAGCAATTTCTCTTTCCCTTCATTTTATCTGTTGTGATCTTACTAGTGAGATTCCTACTGAAGCTTTGAACATTCTGTCATATACTCTGGACTACTCATTGATGTTTATGTATTTGTGCTTCATGTGGGAGAAGCAGATAGTGCAAGTTTTGGGTAAAAACACTGGGGAATTGTCTCCAGAGGCCACATGCCTGAAGAGAACTGTAGGAATGCTCAGGAATGAGCAAAAACCTCTTTGCATCACCCAAAACCAACCAGAACATGGTGGCAGAAAACTGTTACCTTTTCCAGGGTCTCTGTCCCACCTTCCTTCCTTCACTTGTGGGGAGAGCATGAAGCTCCTGTATCACCATGTCTAACTGCCCAAACACACAGGGATACCAGCACAGTTTGACTCAGATATAAAGCTCCATTTCAGCCCCCAGGAAGGATGAGGAAAAGGCTGTTTCTGAGCACTGCAGATATGCTCTGGTTTTCACAAGGAAGTCTGAAGTCATCATACTGATATGGAGTAGGAATGTAAACAAAACCAAGCCTTGGAGCTATCACTGTCCAACCTGGCTGCCTTTCTCAGAGGCAGACTCCTCAAACAGATGCAACTGGGACGTGTCAGGGGTTCTGGTACAAGGAGGAGATTAGCAATCATGGTTCTGGTGTGAATTAAGAGCTTCACAACTTAATGGTACTGATTTGTCTGCACAAAGTCTGCTCACAGTAGGGCAATGATTTCATGAATTACTGTTCTACATCCAATCTGAGGTCAGCAGTGTTCCCTGTGAGAAAACATTTGCTATTCCTGGCTCAGGCCAGGTACTGGTGCCAGTGGCTCAGAGCTCTGGAGCACAGCTCAGCCAGTGCTGTGGCTCAGAGGGACTGCAAACTCCACACCTATCCCGTGATACAGACCTGTATCCACCTAGGATGGGTCTGAAATCACCTCATTTTCATTTCTACCTAATCACAGGACCTGAATACAGATCTCTAGAGGTAAAGAGGCAAGGAGTTGACCAGATACATGACTTCACTTTGACTTGTCTAAAATAAGAGTAAACAACTAGGCCCTGTATCCAAGTGCACCACTTAGGAATGACTAACAGCTCTGAGCCCAGCACAACAGATGTTCTAACTTGGCTCCTGCACTGGAATTTGCCTTGGGAATCCTAGGACAACTGAAAAACTAGTTGATTAATGATAGTGGTGTCATCCATTCATGGTGTCCCTGAAGCCCCACACTTCCAGCACAGAGATCTGGAAGCTCTCAGAGCAAAGTGGCTGGTTATTGAAAGTGTTGCAGTGGCTGGTTCTGCCGTGGTTCAGATCTGCATCGAGGTACAGGGCCTGGCCATCACCACCTCCTGGGGAGAGACAAAGAGACAGTGAGGGGGGGGCTCTGCATTTCTTAGCATGGGAAACAGCTGTACAAAACCAAAATAAAACAAAGACTTCCAAGCTTTTCTCATGGAAACACTGGAAATCCTCACTGGTGTCTGTTTGTTGTCTTCAGGTGTAACAGAGTATGATCAGAAGTACAGGTTTTAAATCATAATATCAGAACTGGATGATTTATCTTCATAATAATAATAAAGTAAAGTAATGCAGCTCAGTAAGAGCAAGAAGCCTGACTCAAATACCTGTATTTATTTTTCAGTGCTGGAGGATACTGGAAGCTACCAACTGCAAATTTTCCCTCCAGTAAAGAAAAATCAAATAATTCTGTTAGCAGTCAAAAATCAAAGCTGGGAGAAAAACAAGATCTGTAACTAACAGCACTGGTTTGGTCTTCTAAATCACTACAAAACATGTAAGAGTTAAAAGCATTTTGATTATCTGTGGGTCAAGGTTCACAGAACTTACAGTCAGAGAGTGCAGAGAAGTGAAATAAAGTCAGACAGAAATGTGTTAAGAAAACAAAAGGGAGATTGCCTATTGTTTATAGGGCAACCATCAAAGAAAAGCTACCAAAAACATCTGAAGAATCAAAAGGGTGGGAATTCTGCTCCACAGCAGTTGTGTACAACATTCACTTCTCTGTATCTACTACCCAAGCCTGTATCTCTCTTATTCCTTCCCACAGTTTAGTGAAAGATAAATATAAGTGACTTCCTTGCCTAAGGCTGAGAGGAAGAGCTGGTGGGATACATCACATTCTACAGCCCCCAGACAGGAGGGTAGAGCCAGGTGGGGGTCGGGATCTGCTCCCAAGGAACAGGGACAGGACCTCAAGTTGCACCATGGCAGGTTTAGGTTGGATATTGGGAAAATTTCTTCACTGAAAGGGTGGTCAGGCCCTGGCACAGTTGCCCAAGGAAGGGGTGGAGTCCCCATCCCTGGAGGGTTTTAAAAGCCATGTGGATGTGGCATTTGGGGACATGGTTTAGTGGTGGCCTTGGCAGTGCTGGGGGAATGGTTGGATTTGATGATCTCAGAGGGCTTTTCCAACCCAAACCATTCCATAAGTCTATGATTAGAGCACATGCTGCTAGGTGGGAAATCAGCCAACACTTGACATTACAGAGAAAATCACAGGCCAGTTGCAAGTGTCAAGTAAAGCTTTTTGGGAAAAGGACAACTCTGGTTTTATCCCTGTTCCTTGTAAATCCCATTTAGGTGACAACATTACTAAGCACGTTTTTGCCAAAGCAGCACCACAGATCCAATAAAGTTCATGGAGTATTAACATGTTTTATAGTTTACTCTGTGTTCCAAAAGCCTTGATGTAAAGTGAGTTCCTTTCTGAGACCTAATTCTCATCCTGAATCAGGCAGTATGAAGGAATAGCTGTGCTTAAAGCCATGAGTCTCCTCTAAAATGTTTGAGTGCAAGTTTACTCCCAGAAATTTTTTGTTGGGGAATAATACCAGGTTTATCAATTTTACCTCTACAGTGATACTGAAATAGATACAGGGGTCAGCTGTATTTACCATCTCCCTCAGGTGGATGGGAGGAGCTGGGCAGGATCTGTGCTTGGATCCCCACAGTGACTCACCCACAATGATGCACTCGCTGCTGCCAGCCATGAACATGGAGGCTGTTTTGGAAGGCAGGTTGAAGTGTCGAGCTGAGAGGAAGGGAGAGAGGCGCTCTGAGGGGTCCGAGGGGGCGCTCCCTGAGGACAGGGTGCTGAGGGCTGGGGAGGAGGAATGGTTCTCTGTCTCCGACCCAGCCGTGGCCAGTTCTGGGTGTTTTATGATCACCCACTCGTAGCGTTCCACTTCTGGCTGCAGCTGCAGAGAGGCAGAGGAGGGCAGAGCAATAGTCAATGCACACAGACTGCACAGGGCTCTGCTCAGCAAAGCACAGCCCAGCCCTTCATCTCCATCCAGATGGGCACTGAGAAGGATTGGATCAACCTGTCATTGAGGCCAGCTGTTATATGCTCTGTTCCTTAGCTTTTTCCAGCTGATTGAAGAAATGATGCAGCCACTTCTAAGTTACCTTATTACATCTCTCATCTCTACATTCCCTCCCTCTACAACTCCCTGACAGGAGAGAGGAGCCAGGTGGGGGTCAGTCTCTTCTCCCAAGTAACAAGTGATAAACAAGAGCAAATGGCCTCAAGTTGTGCCAGGGGAGGTTTAGATTGGATATAATGAAAATGTCTTCACTGAAAGGCATTGTCACAGGCTACCCAGGAAAGGGGTGGTGCCACCATCCCTGGAAATGTTCAAAAAACATGTGGATGTGGCACTGGAGGACATAGCTTAGTGGTGCACATGGTGGTGGTGCTGGGTTGACAACTGGAATTGATGATCTTTAAGGTCTTTTCCAACAATTCTATGATCTTTTAAGAAAATATTCTGCACAAGGGAAGAAATTTAAGTAGAAAGGAAGTAAGAGTTACACAAGTACAGTGGTTCTGCCTTGCTACTGGGCAGCAACAATGAGATTTTACTCACCCTAAACACAAAGCACTCTCCAGTTCCAAAGAAACTCAGCTTGTTCCCCCCTCGCCGGCGCTCGCTCCAGTCCGTGGACAGGTAGGCCCCGCAGACCTGGCACAGACAGCACAGTCAGGCTCCCCATGGTAGCAGAAAGTGTGTTAAACCCACTGATACTGACATTTCATACACCAAAACTGCAGGTTTTAGTTTGAGTGTCAGAACCTCTGTACCAGTGGATTAAAGCAGCACAAGTATTTATACCCAAAGATAGATTTAAACTGCTTTAATCCACTAGTGGTTGCCCTTAAATCCAAAGAGTTTCATAAATTATTTCACGTCTCTGAGGCCTTAGGGGAGAAATGTTCCAACAGAACCCTGGATATCAAAGCACAAACCACTCCAAACCTGTACAGTCTGACTCCCACTTCCTCACTTTGGCATACAAAGCAACAGTGTTGTCCCAGATTACAGTATGACCAGCTCTGCTTGCACATTTTCTGGTCATAAACAGTGGCCTTGGTGGCTTTCTTAAATTTCCAAGTGTAGGTTAAAGCCAGCTTAGCTAAGCCAACACTGAACTAGCTCAGATATTTAGCAGCAAACCACAAGGGGGTCACTAGTCTCATCTCTAGTTTCTTCATTCTAAAAAGTAACTATAGACATATGAATAAAGGGTGAACAATCCTTTGAAAAAAACCCCAACCAACAAGCACCAAACAAAACCCTCCCCATTTTTTTAATGTATTTTTTGAGGGGTAAGAAGCAAACCATGCTATAGAAACCAGCACCCCTTACAAAGCCAGACTGTTGACATACTCCAGCACAAGAAGCAAAATAATAAATAAATATTCCTTTCTTTCTCCTTTAGACACGAGGGGCATTCCATGAGCCAGTGGCATGCCAGTGCAGATCTGGCTGGCCTGAAACCACCAGAACTATGAAATGGCCTAGAGTGTGAGCATTAGGCAGCTGCAAATAAGAACAGAAGTTGGGTTGTTGATGGACAGTCATCCTGCAGGGGCAGAGGCAGGAATAGGCCCACAGGCTGCAAACAGCTTAATGTTACATACAGGGTATTTAGAAGTCATGCACAGTGGCAGAGACAACCAGCCCCATCACAGGAGGCTCCTGTGTGCCCTCCTGAGAAGGTTCTGGGAAGAGCTCTTGTTTTATATGTTTTTAAACAAGCAGGAGATAAAGTTGATGCTGCTGTTTTCACTTTACACTACATGACTCTGTCACACACAGCAGAGCAGAGATAAGGCACCTTGTGTGCACCCCTCCTCAGAGCTTCCTTGGCTTTTTTTCCCAATAATGAGACGAAGCTAAGGCTTTTGCTTTCAAGTTATGTAGTCCAGTACTACTCATACCATTTAAATTCTGCCACTTCCTGTCATACCCTGGAGAAAAGAAAGTATCTTCTATTCATCATGAGTTTAACACTATTCACACTCTGTCCTTTTGATTCTGCAATTCAGAGTCTGTCCAAGAGCAAAATGACTGACTCTAGTCCATCATCCCACATTACTCACAAGAGAAAAGGCAGCTGACCAAGACTTGGTTTACAAGATCTACCCAAGAATGCATAGTCCTATAACCAAAAAATGGATTCATTTAAGGCATGGATTGTTAAAAACCCCAAACCAACCCTTGCTTATTAATTTTCCTATAAACACTTGTGTGTTGCAATACAGCATTCCACACTGCCCAAACCCCAGTTTAATCACTTGTCTTCCACTTCACTCACCTCTTTTGCTGTTGTCTTGATGAGAAGAAGAGTTGGTTCGTGTCCCTCGCTGTGGGAATAGAACCTGAAGTGCAGAGCACACAAAAATGAGCACTCAACTACCACCAACTGCAGCTTCTTTCCTCCTCAATGTCAGGCATCACCTCCTCCTCCAACTGATGCCACAGCAAAAAAAAATAAAATATCTGAAGACTAAGAATATTCCTACAAATGCTTTCTACAGTCCATGTAAATAATACAGCTGAGTGGAAACTGGTATTATAAGCACTTGTTCTCCACTCTGCAGTTCTTTATGTCTCTGCAGAATAATGGGAAACCTGTCTATCCCAACAGCAGCATTTTACAGCATTTTGAATTAAAACAACCTAGAAGGCTGATGGCTGTGTCTGGAGGGCTTTGGCTCTTCAGGGAAACCAATAATGGTGCATTCTGTTTGCTTGCTTTTGCTCTTCCTCAGGCACATGGAGCTAGGAGAGCAGGTCACTCCCCACCTCGGTACCTCACCTGCCAACGACAAAGTCATTTTTAGGAGCTATAGAGTCTTCTGTGCCAAGTGCAAGGAGAGCTCATATCTAGTTTATCCCACTTAAAAAATAATGACAGTCAGAGCCACACAGAGGAATCTCCCGTTTCACAGAATCACAGAATCAGCTGGGTTGGAAGAGACCCCTGAGATCATCAAGTCCAACCCTTGATCCAACCCCACTGTGATTACCAGACCATGGCACTGACGACACATCCAGTGTCATTTTAAACACCTTCAGGGACAGAGAATCCACCACCTCTCTGGGCAGGCCATTTCAATGCCTGATTACTCTCTCTGTAAAAAATTTCTCCCTAATATCTACCCTAAACCTTCTCTGGCAGAGCTTAAGCCTGTGCCCTTGTCCTATTGCTGGTTGCCTGGGAGAAGAAACCAACCCCACCTGGCTACAACCTCCTTTTAGTCACTGTGGAGAGTGATGAGGTCACCCCTGAGCCTTCTCTTCTCCAGCCTAAACAACTCCATCTCCCTCAGCCTCTCCTCACAGCACTTGTGCTCCTTATTCCTTGGATCAGTTTGAACACACTTTTCTATCAAAAGAGCCCAAAGAGCAGCCATTGAACTGAACCATTTGAGCCAGTGAGGAATGAACCAGTCTCTGACCAGCACAGCCTGGGAACTGATGGAAGTTTGAGACCTTTGAAGGTTGTCCTTACCTGCTCAGACTACAGCCATGTTCCAAGGTGGTGAAAAGCAGGAGGGGCTGGCACAGTGCAAATCGCTCCGGGATCCACGACCAGATATCTCGCATCTCCTTCACACTGACAATTTCTGACTTGAAGTTCTCAGCATGAACTGCCAAGTGCACATTCTGCCTGAGAAATACAACACAAACCATTGAGAAACAATAATTTAACAAGTTTTGGATTCCTGGACAGTAACATGCAAAGACAGCTGAGCACTAACAGACTCTGGTAGATAAATTATTCTTCAAAGCTCCAGCCCATGGGATTAGAAGGCCATGGCCTAGTGAAGGTAATACACTACTGCAATTTAACATAATCCTCAGAGGCAGAGACCTGGCCTGACTGAAATACCTGCAGCTATTCCTCTGAATGGCAGCTGTGGCCTGTACCCTTATACACAGAGGACACACTGCTGGGCCAGCGAGGATGACCATGACCTTAAATAGTACAAATTGTATTTGCTGCTTGAGACGGTCTCCCTCAAATTGCATTAGTATTTAAGCACAAGAACAAACACCTAAAGAACAGCCGGGGTCCAAAAGGAAGGGGTAGTACTTTTCCCCACCTTCTGCCTGTATTCTGAATTCCAGACACCTCAGAAACCTTAGAGGAAAGAGTATTACCAGGCTAGGCAATGTTAATCCAAGGAAAATGTTTGAAGCTGTTTGCAAAGCTCCACCTCTTGGAAACATGTCATTACCAATGACTTACACTTCTTTAAGAGCCAAAGAAGTTCCTGGGCTCATGGTTGCAGATGGGACCTGAGAAATGAAGGAATGCTGGACGCTGACACTGGAAAGGAAACCCCACCTCCCCCAGAAGGGTCTGATACAGTTATAAGGATTAATTCAGGGCTTTTAAACACTGGAGGGTAACAATTGTTATCTTAACCAGCCTTCATTTCATAGATTAAACAAGCACACAAACCCAGAGCCTGGGGATTAAACAGTGTTATTGCCCTCACAGCCCACGGTACCCACTTAAGATGCAAAGGTGACAGCCGAGGACACGGTGCAGTGACACAGGAACTCACACGAGATGCTGAATGACTGGGCAGCCAGGAGGTAAGTGAAGCTTTAGCAGTTTGCTCTGCATGCAAAGGTTCAGGTGCAGGTATTTGCCTGTTTATGATGGACTTTTTTATTTATAATTATGCATTTCTTTCCTCTTAGTTTCACTGACCATAAAGAGCCCCTCAATGCTGTACACCTGCATGGATCTGGACAGCTTAGCTCACTCCCTAAAAAACCACAAACTATAATTTTTTATTATTTTTCATGCTTGTAGTACCAAAAATCAGCAGCATTTGCACTGTATTTCAGAGTGGTGCTTGCCTGGAGACACTGGGAACTGGTTTCTGAAACTCACTGTAGCTGCCTTAGTGTTAACATTTCTAAAGAAGTGCTCCTTAGGTCACTTACAAAAAATTAATGAAATTACTGCTTCCTTCAGCCAAATGAACCAAATGAGTCCCTGCATTGCTACCCTCAGTTATTTAACGAGCAAGAAACTTCTGTGGGCACCTATGGAAGGAACTTACAACTTTTAATGGGTTTTAAAACTTTCAGTATTACTGACTAGGGACATTATTTTTATTTTTGAGCAGCAAGCTGGGGCACAGGAGAGATCCACTGAAGCAAAGAACGAGCCAAGCCTCGAATCCACATCTCCAGAATCTTACTTTAGGTCTCATCCTCTGGACCCTGTCTGGTCTGCAGCTAAAACTGGTGGCACTCTGGAACAGAGCTGAGAGACAAAGCCTTGGTTTCAGTCCAGCAGAAATGAAGATTTTTTTGTTTTGCACTTAAGTAACTAAAAAGTATTGAGGGCAATCAACTAGTTTATTAGAGTGAATTTCTGGAGGAAAAGTAACAATGATAAATAGGGTAAGAGTTAGTAGCAAATATCAAAAGTTTTAAAGTTACACCTCAGGGAAGCCTCAGAATTATTTGTATTTCTGGTCTGTACATTTCTCACGCTCCTGTGAGCTCTTTGGGCAACTAAACCTCAGCTCTTGCTCCTAGAAGGCTCTCACAGGCAGGGTGCCTTTGCTTTTGCCTTTGTTGCTTCTGCTGGCTGCTCTGAACTGCTGGTTTAGGGAGTTTCCTCCCCAAACCCCACTCGAAGCCTGTGTTCAGCAGTTCTGACAGGAACACATCCCTTTCAGAACCCTGTGTCTTCCCACAGCTCTGCCATGCAGGCAAAGGATCACCTTTTCAAACAGATCTTTCTGATTAACTAGAAAGCATTTACACCACTGTATTGGCTATTCAAAACTATCCCAGGAATACAATTCCTGCCCTTTGAACATCATGGCAAATCATTTCATATTTAATGTCACCATCTAGTTAAACTTAGACCATAACTTGGCCAAAGGATGTGAAATCAAAGGACCTGCTATTTCCCAGTCACAAATCACAGCTGCAGGTGCTTGAGACAGAAATGTGACCCTGTGTTGAGAACACTGCCCACACACAGCCTGTGCCTACATCAAACCATCCATGCTGGGCAAAAATATAAGGTTTTTCTGGGAGGGGGATGGCCCAGAAAATTCCAACTAGTTGCAAGTATCTAACCTCTCTTGTATTATGTATTACCTCTCTTATTTCTGACAGTATTTATGTAATGACACTGAAAATCACATCCTTCAGTTTGGCAGTTGCTTTGCAAAGTACTAAATGAGTTAAAATGAACAGAACACAAGTTGGTCAAGAAAAAATTGGACATTTTGGTTTATATTCATGGAGGAAAATTAAATTTAACCTTCACCATATTACAGGTCTTTCAGGGTTGTTTTTTACCAAACTAGGAGTTTGAGCAAACAGTAGATTTGGACAACATTAAAGTCTACCATTAGATCTGATCAAATTCAGTAGGGTTTTAGCCTGCATTAGTGTTTTCCTCAGTTACTGGAATGAGCATGACAACTTTCTATTGATTGCTGGTGGTGGAAAGACTTGTTCCACTGCTATTACACCAAAGGAAATTAGATGTAGAAAACCAGCACAATTCATGTTTAATAAAGCAGCCTATTTACTGTTTCCATAGGAATGCTGTTGTTTCTCCAGCTGTATCATTCACACAACGTGCTTCAGACACCTCAGAGGTTCCAAAGACAAAGCCAGTGCTGAGGACATGCAGGAGCAGCTGGCACAGGGGATATGCCCTGTATTATTCCATGACAACAAATACCCCACTCCAAGGTATGACTCACTGAACTTCTTCCTGCTCCACTCTGGTTTGGGTCAGATCTTATAGGGGCTGCCTTAGCCTTAAATTCCATTATAATTTCAGTGAGGGCATAACTGTGTGGTAAAAGGGAGATGTCCTTTTTCAGTCATAAATGGCAATATAAATAATTTGTGGTGCATAAGCCCAAAACCTAATCCTGTGTGGAGATCAGTGTCAATGGAGACCCTGCATTTCCCTAAGCCCCCTCAAACCCCATCTATTTCCTAGCAGAAATCAGGGCCTTCTGCTGCTTTTAGAATTATTTACTTGCAGCAAAATAACACACAGATGTTGAAAAGGTGCTTGGCTGGAATTAACAGCCTGCTGATTTATTAGAGGTAAAATCCTCACCACACAAGTTATGGTAACATCCTTTGACAAGTCTCTTAAGATGTTCTTTCAAACATGAGGAAGTTAATTCTGGCTTTTATTTTATAAATTAGTACAAATGTTAGTGTGCATCACTCACTAAAGTTAACTCAGGGCACCTGCAGCAAGGCCAGAGGCTTCTCAAAGGCATGAATTTAAACCCAAACATCTATGGTATTTAATACTCACAGGGCAGCCTTTCTCCTTTCCAAGTTCTCCTCTTATCAGGCATCACAATCCACTGGGTTTTGTTCTTTAAAATTTACTTTTCAGGCCACGACTTGATGAATGACTTTATTAATCATTAATGCTCTACAGTTGAGTAACTCTGACCTCCTTGATACAGGAAAAGTCTTGTCTTCTTGCCTCTAAAAAAACTCTGCCTACTTAAAAATAAATATAATCTAGTATGAATAGAAACAGGTCACTTTTAGGAGTGTGCCAAGTTGGGGGCAATCCAAAATCTTTCCAATCAACTGCAGAAAGCTTGCAAAGAAGAAAAAAAGTTGAGTATGCCTCACATTTAATGCAACAGCATGTAATATGTTTGGATGTGGACAATACTCAACAGCCCTGAAAACATGTTATTTGAGATGTTTTTAAAAAGATAACATTTTTTCTTCTGAAGTGCTCACTTCCTGGGCCACCACCCCTTCCCTTACAGCTTTGCAGGTGCTGTGAACTAACTTTGCAGGAGTGTGTTCAGGAGCTGTGGCACAGCAGAGGGATGCACCAGTTGCTGCCCTGCTCCTCCTGCCCCAACGTCAGCAATGACAACAGCCTTGGAACAAAGAACCAGCCAAAGACAGGGGAAATGAGCAAAGGTTCAAGTGTTTCAACCTACCTTTTGGGAGGTGCAAGGCTGCAAACAGGAGGGGTGCAGTGGGGATGGAATGGACAGAAGGAGAACGTACAAGGAGAAAGACAAAAAAAGATAGAAAAGATCAGTGACTTCCTACATCCATGACAAAGGGAGTAAAAGGAGCCTGGAGAGAAACAAAGCAAGGTTTGATTTGAGTCACCAAGCATGACAAAAAAAAATCAGACAGGTTAAAACATTTATATTTCTATTTTTTCCTCCCTTTTTTGTACTGTTATTAGAAAATAAGTCATCATCTCCTTGCACAGCCGAAACATACCTGGAGAAGAGAACTCACTGGCATCCTGTGGAGCTCTGGAGAACAGCTCTTCTCTTCCCCTGCACCCACATCTGCCTATGCTGGGACCCAAACTGAGCCAAGCTCCCAGGGACTCTGAGAAGGTCCAGTGGGTTTACAAAAGTACCCAAGAGAGGATACACATTTTTCAGCAGCAACTCTGCCTGGTGTAGCAGTAACTACTGGCTCATTTTGGGTCTATGACTGTATTTTGCTTTGAAGGCATCACTGTTGTGAGGGAGAATTTTTCTGCAACATTTAACACAGCAGGAGCTTCTGGGGTTTTTGTGGTTAGTTGTGTGGTTCTTTTTTCTCACCCTTTATTTACAGCTCTCATTCTGTTTTAAAGAATATACTCAGAAAGGATATTACAACTCTCCTGAACTTCAGAACAGGAGGAAAACACACACATTGGAAGAGTTAATACTTCTGGTGGTGAGTCTCAAATGCAAGGGTCTGAACTCTCCCTGATGTGACAATCCATTGGCCAAAGGCCTTGAAATATTTGAGACTGGCAGAAAAATGAAGAGGCTGATTGTAAACCAAGCTATGAGTCTATAAACTAACCACTGGAAAAGACTGGAGGGAACTTTACATGTACTTAGGCACAGGAAGGAGGTTCAGCTAAGATTTATATTATTTTATAGGCTGAAATGTGCTCAGTATGTATTTCTATACCATGGAATGATACCTGTAATGTAACTAACTCAGCAACACAGTTGGCTGGAAGATTCTATTATATAATCTTTAGAATTTTGAAGATTTAGAGAAAATGAGACTGTGCCTATAGAATGCCAAATTCTAGAGATGGCACTCATTGACCCAGGGAGTGCAAAAGTCACCCTCCCTTCAGAGGGCAGGGCAGCTCATAAAACTGTCCAAAATTTAAACTTAGATTTCAAAAACAGCTGGGAGAAGTTTTCTGTTCTCAAAGGCTTCTGGAGAAACAGAACATGCACCACCAGGATTTACCTGCACATACACATGCCCTTGGCAAGATGCTAATTTTGATTAGATTAAAAAATTGCTGCCTTTTCTATATCCATGGAAAGGTCTTTCAGCTAAACTTGCTATTAGTGTAGGTTTTACTATGACACCTGGAGCAGGTTTTCAGTCCTAGTTTTACAGCTGGTGTTTCCTCCCCTCATTTCTGAAAAGGAATTGTGATGAAACAATAATTTTCTTGATCTGCATGCTCACTCTTCTCTCCCAGTCCTTTCAAAATCATTATTTCTAATAGCAAATTAACCTGTCACAAAATAGGCCAACTACCTGTGACTGTCATGTTCTTGACTTCCAGGAGGCTTGCAGTCAAATGAATTTAAAAAGTAAACTGTAAAAAAGACTCTTTTCTTCCTTGCTCTGTTAAAATAACTCCCCAGTTAGGCAAAATATTCCCAGCTGGGACAGTGCCTACTTACACTAAAGAAGCTGCCAAATTCACAGTACTGGGCAGCATCAAATGGGCATTTTATACAGATAATCTCATAGTTAAGAATTAGTTTTCACATTTGTTTGGATACGTTTCTTCCAAGTATATTATCAGTGTTTTTTTCAGCTTTGCTAAAACGCCGTATGAAAGACACTTTTGAGATGCAATACCTGTGATTAATATATATGTGCATAAATTCATCACTGAGCAGGCTATGAGAATCTCTCTGTTCCTCCTGTATCACAACACTTCAGCTACACTTCTCACTACAGTGGTTACAGTTTTGGGGCTGCTGGCTTTTTCTGCAGAGAAAAACCACCAGCAGGCACTGGCACAGAGGAGCAGAGCTGCCCCAGCAGTCCCTCCACACGCTGGGAAAGCCCTGGAGGTGGCTCAGGCTGCCTGTGGGGAGCCCCTACCTCTTCTGTTTGACCGTGATGCCCTTCTGCTGCAGAGCCTTCTCGTTGGCCATCTGCAGCAGCTGGATCTCCTTCCGGGAGAAAAGGCGGATGGCAAAGGCTTTTTCCAGCAGCCTCTCTGGAGACACCGACTTGGCGATGTCCCTCACGAAGGCTCGGATGTCCTGCTGGATGCTGTCGGACTCCATGGGCTGCCCAGCTCGGACTTTGTGAAAGAATTTCAGCAGAGCCAGCGCGACGCGATAGAGAACTTTGTAGCCTTCCACCAGGAACACGTCAAAGACCCGCGCCACGTAGGCCATGGGCAGCTCCCCGAAGAGCCACCGCTGCCAGTCCGAGTACACCTCCAGCACGTCCTCGGACACTGCCACCATCAGCTTGTGAGCCGCCTGGCAGTACTTGTTCACCAGGTCCCCAAAGGTCATGCAGGACGACTCAAAGGCCAGGAAGGTCTGGTCGATGAGCCGCTTCGAGGGGTCGTTGCAGGCCAGGATGCGACAGACCTGCTCGAAGCACTCGGCCTCGTCCTTGCTGTAGTGCAGGAGCAACGCGATCACCGCCGGCAGCGCCGGGCAGAACGAGATGTCGGGGAACTGGTTGGCGATGCACAGGATGATCTTCCTGACTGCCCCGATGCCCTCTGCGTTGAGGCAGTACGTGGGCACCAGGCTGTTGTCCACAAACTCTGGCAGTGGCAGGGAGCTGCTGCTGCGTTTGCCAACGATCTTCACCACAATGTCCCGGTAC
Organism: Dendrocincla fuliginosa; assembly: GCA_035047845.1. NCBI lineage: Eukaryota > Metazoa > Chordata > Aves > Passeriformes > Dendrocolaptidae > Dendrocincla > Dendrocincla fuliginosa. Next base: position 387,913 of record JAWWMO010000035.1, read on the forward strand.
ACGTTCGCGTCCGGGGTCACTGTGCGGCACGGGATGTTGCTGATGAGTTTGTGGTACACTTTGGCTCTCAGAGAGTGGTTCTTGGCCCAGTAGCCCTGGCGGGCCAGCTGCTTGAGCTCCTGGAACTCCGTGCAGGTGAGCTCCTTCGTGTCCTGGCTCTGGGCACTCACATCCATCTTGTCCCAGTCCACAAAGCGGCCGTATTCATCCATGGCTCCAGGAGACGCAAACCGGATAACGCATGAGAACAGAGACCTCAGTCATTGAAGGACTCGCAGACTTTTCTGCAGAAGGAAAAGTGAAAAGGTAGAGGTTTGAGCAACAGGTAATCTCCCACTCAGCTTCTTCCTGCAAAGGCAAAACTGTTTGCTGAAGCAAAGAAAGTTAAAGATGCCTTTTTATTTTCATGCCAAACTTTCCTTGTATTCTGTCAGTAACTTCTACTGCAAGAATCGGTCAACGGCCAGCCAAGAGGCTGATCCTGAGGACATCTTCCCAGGAAATTAATTTCCCTAACTGAAGGTCCAAGCTTAGGCACAGACCTTTATGTTAATATCTCACTTACGAGAACAGAAGACTCTCATTTTAAAAATTTCCATTGTAAAATCCCTCTTTCCAATTCTCTGGGGAAGTGCTACTCATACTAGAAGGATGCAGTCTCAGCAATACTTTACACTGTTCTGAGACTGTGTGGCCAGTGAGAAGAGATGCTGATCTACTAGCCACTGCCATGTGCTCTTGGTCATTTCTTTGTGCTGCTACGAGCTCTTGTGTGACCACACAGTCACTGAGATTAGCTTGTTAATCTGGTATGATTTTTCTTTTTCCTTGGATAAGCAAGATTTCTTCATGGAAAGGGTGGTCAGGTCGTGGAACAGGCTGCCAAGGGAGGTGGTGGAGTTCTTGTACCTGGACAATGTTCAAGAAACATCCCTGGAAATGCTCAGGGAATGACTGGACGTGGCACTCAGTGCTCTGGTCCAGCTGACAAGGTGGTGATTGGTCACAGGGTTGACTCAATCTTGGATGTCTTTTCCAGCCTCGGTGATTCTGTGGTTCTCTGTGCAGCTCTATGGTCAGCCAGATCATCACTAGTGCCACAGCAAAGATTAGTGCAGGACAGAACCCCCCCTTCTGACTGCACTACAGGCTCAAGTCAGCTTCAAACAGCTTCATTAAAGCACTTAAATGTTCTCAGTGGTGCTCTGGACGCTGGCCATGCCCTGTCACACAGGCACACAGCAGCTCTCCCACTAGAGGGCCTGCTGGTCGCTACTACACTGGAGATGTCACAGACACCTTTGCAAACACCAGGTTCTGGCCTCTCCTGCCTCACACCAAGTGTTTGCCTGACCTACCCGCTGACTGCAGGTTCAGAGCACACCTGTGTCCCAGCAGACTGTGTGTCTGGGACCACTGATGGCCACGTCCAAACCAGCTTTAATCAGTCAGTGCAAAACCAGGAGGGGAGACACAAGAAACTCCACTATCACAGCAGGTCTGTCCTGCTGGAACCCCTCTGCCAATGTGCCCTCAGTGCCAGCCTGAAGCTGGGAACAAGAAGGCTGCACACTCTGCAGAGGTAGATAATCCCTATAAAATACAACAGGCCTATAAAACTGTTTTGTATAATTAAGACATTATATAGCAAGATAAAATCAATGAAAGCAGTTACTGAAAGGCTTCCAAAGAACCCTTAGTCATTCCTGTGTTGACAGACTGGAAAATGTGTGGAATTTGACATTCATCAGCATGGTCTTCCATAAATCAGGTACTTTAAAATTACCTGAAACTACTACTAACAGATACACCATCAAGGCAGAGAGCTCACCCTCCTGACTTCCCCACAAGAAAGCAAACCAAACATTTTTCCTGAAGCAGCCATACATTTCATCTTGACAGTTTTAGACTCTGAGTAAATTCTGATCTGGGTATTTTGGAATCACATGCTGAGACTCCAAAATTTATCTCCTCTTTTAAAAGCTTGGCAGCAACACACAGAAGCCTTTCAGAGAAGGCTTTTGGATGGCTCCTCTCTACCATATTTACTTCAGGTTCTTTTTCGAGTCGTCTTCGTACAGCGTAAGAGCAACAAAGAAATGCTCACCATTTCTTTTTGTTCCATTCTTCCACATCTGAAGTTAATTCTCAGACTGTAATTAAAGGAGGCAACACATTGTCCTGACTGCAGCTCTGACAGTGAGATATCTCATGGAGTTCAGTGATGGAGCCCTGGTGTGAGCTGAGTGATTGTCTCCAGAGGATGCAGCAGGACCCCAGTCCATGGCAGGGCCACCGTCAGCTCCAGGGAAGTTAACATTTCTCTGTCATTCTCCACCTGGGAATCACAGAAAGACTCATTATTTTTAATTCAAATCCTAGAATAAGGTCCTTGTGTAGAAGAGAAATTTAATCCTATTTTGCAGTGGCCAAAGCACAGGAAGGTGAACCATTCTGTTCATGGACACTTCAGCATAGAAACTATCACTGCCCTGTGCTTGCTGGAGCTTCCAACAGGCTCCCACCTTCTGCCACCCTCCTTTGGGAGCTGCTTAGATTTGTATTAGGGAAGGTTAATTAAAAAGTCCATCATATAAGACATACCCAGGATTATATCTTGGCTGTCTGTCTTTTTCCTGTAAACTTTCATCTCCCATCTTATTTTCTATCATTCAAAGAAGCAGGCATATTTAGAGGCTGCATCAGACAGTCATTTTTCCCTCTAGCAGTTACTGTCCATTGCAGAAACTTATGAATTTGATGAATATGTGCTCCTGAAGCTCACTGAAATCTGTGGCTAGAGGATGGCAGTCAGGCTGCCAGAAGTTTTGATTTGAGCTCACAGTTTTATACATTCTTTGGCTGGGATAAATCTGCTGGGCCTGCAAGTAGGTCTGGCTGCTTGTGCTTTTCACAGCTCTAGATGCTGCAAGGAAAAGTGACAGCAAAGCAAATGGGCATTGCCAGGGCTGCCAGAGCATGACCAGCTCTTAACTGTGCTTGCAGAACTAACAGAAGTCGTGTGCTCCAGTGTAATGGTGCATAACTCCTGACAGTGTGCCAGCAGCTACTGTAAGCCAGCAGGCCTCAAATGGGGTGGATTTGTTTGCCAAAGAAGAGCCCAAGAAATCTCAGGAAAATTCCAGTCAGCCCTCTTCTCCTCCTCCCACTCTTTCTGAATCTTCCTGCATCCCTCCCTCCTGCTGGGCAAGTTCTCTCTTCTGGCAATCATGTAAAGAGCAATGTTTAACTTTGGGCTGGTGGGAAGAGGAGACAGCAGCTGTCCCACCCTCAGCAGCCAAGGGCCAGTGAGTCAGGGCTGTCTCCTGCCCATCCCTCCCACCACAAGGGAGCAACCAGGCAGAACAAACTCGTTTTTGGAGGGACAGAAGGCTGGAGTTTCAGTTAAGGAGTAAAACTAGAGGAGAATGGCTCTGTGAGAGTGTAGTTGTGTCACAAAGTCCCATCTTCACCTAAACTACCTTGCTTGCACATTTCAAAGTGGGGCAAGACACAGGCAGAATGGAAAAAAAACAATTTCAGAAGGAAATGTTTGTCTAAAGATATGGTAACAGGCAGGCAGAGACACTCACAGTCCCTATTGCAGCAAGCCTCTCTCCCTCCTGCTGAAGTAGCTTTAGAGCAGCATCACGTTTTGGTAAATATCCCCTAACTGGATGTGGGGACAACAGGAGGGATCAGCAGCTGAGCTGCACAGAACTGAACTGCTGCCAGGTATGTGCTAGAACAGAACTACAAGGGATTTGTAAACTCTAGCAGAAAAAAAATTACATTAGTCACAACAAGCATAGAATCACAGAATGGTGTGGGTTGGAAGAGACCTTGAAGTCCATCTCATTCCACCCCCTGCCATGAGCAGGGACACCTTCTACCAGCCCAGGCTGCTCCAAGCCCCATCCAGCCTGGCCTTGGACACTTCCAGGATGGGGCAGCCACAGCTTCTCTGGGCAACAACAAAGCTTTAAAGTTCTGTATTCCTTATTTAGGGGAAGCAGTCATTATCCTTTCTCACCACACTGATTTTTACAAAACAGTAGGAATTAACAGCAGAAATAACAGAACCAGGAGAAAAAGCTTTTCTCTTAGTACCTGCCCCACAATTTGGAGATTGTTAGATCTCTTAGTTTATAATGGAGCTCTTCAGTTAAGTGCAATATAAAAAAAAGCAAACACAGAAGTGAGACTTACAACTATGAAAAGGCATATTGAAGCTCTGCCAACAATGGCTGCAGCAGAGGCAAAAGCTTTTCCAAGGTTAAGTTTAAACTATGAAGCAGGCAAGCAATGATTACAATTCAAACCCAAGCAAGGCCCATGGTAACTGGCATGAGTTCAAGTCAGTGACTGAATTTTCAGGAAATACTTAGCTTGCTAGTCTAGCCACATATTCCACTTCATTCCCTCAGCTCTTCCCATTGTCTTTTGGGCTGCTTTCAGAAGACTGTTGAAAACTGCCTGAATCTGTATAAAATACCCAGCAGTGAAGCCAAGCATGACAGGCAAATTCCCTTCCTGCCTGTGAAGAAAAATTCTGTGGAAGTGTCTAAAAACTCAGCAGCAGGAAAAAAAAGATTTGAATTATGACTTACTTTATGGGGAATATAATGCTTTCACTAAAGATAACATGGCTGGGGACAACTTCAATAATTTTATTACTGAAAATAATTATTTCACTATTGGTTTTTTTTCATTTGCTTTGGTTTTTCTTTCCAAAATGTGGGAACTAGCAAACTGCAATATCTGAAGTACAACTAACCCAGAGGACAATTATTGCTTTCAAATCCAGAGTACACCCAGTACTTTGCAGTAGTGAAACATTTACAGTCCAAACTTCTTAAAAATAAATTCCAACTTTGGTTAAAGCCTGAAATTACATTATTTGATATCGCTTTTGATAAACACAAGAAAGTGTCCAAAAAAAACCCCAAACTACAATTAATCAGAAAACCTTGTCACCTATTCCATTTAGGTATTCTTTCAACTTTGTGTTCTGAAAGTCTGACTACAGTTTAAAAGCTCATTAAGACATTTCATTTAGATCTAGTGTAGCTGCTTTGTATCAGGCACCTCCAAACTTTGAAAATAGCATTTTTCACCTTATCCATGGGCAGTTACACCCTCTGCTATGTGCTGTAAGGACACAGCCAGATACCAACAACCAACATCTTGGCGGGCATTTTTATAAGGTGCTAACAGAAAGCAAATATTCCTTTTGGCTGCCCTGCAAATCAAGACTAATACAAATATCCAGACTGCAGAGTATAATTTGCTGTTTATATTGCTGAGCAGTGATGTAGGCAGGGAAAGGACTGGAATTTACTCTTTTTCATAACCTTGTTAAACTAATCTGTGCAGAAGGCACACGAAGAGAGAATGAGAACTGCTTTCTCAAGACTGCTCACTAGTAGTCCTTATCCCAGTAAGAGAAAATTAACCCCAAAAATCTGAGTGGATGATTTCCATCCATGAGGAATACTCAAATCACCTCTGAGATGTTTGCTTCATACACAGAAGAGTCTGACAGAAACACGAAGCAAGACCTGCAGAACAAAAGACACAGAGCAGGCAGCTTTTCTCTCCTTTCCCAGTATTCCAGGGCATCCTGCAGCTTTCCCAGGCCTGGACTTAGAGCAGCACACCTTGACTTCTCTGCTACACGGATCTGGAAACGAGACTGGACACCACAGCTCCCCTTTGCCCAAACACCCCTGATCAGAAGCACGGCTTGTCACTTTTCCAGGACTGTCACTTTTCCAGCCTCAGTGAGGTCCCCTGCCACCCTCCCCGGGGCAGCTGTGTGCTCCAGAGCTGGAATTAAACACTCCATTTAGCACGAGAGGAGCATGGATTATTGGGAACACACGGCTGCACTCTGGAGCGACCATCCCATCCCTTCTGGCAGAGCACACTGGGATCCATGGATTGCTTTAACTGCTTTAAATGCAGTTCGATCTCAGTGCGGTGCCTTGGGCACTGTGCACAGCACAAGCTGAGTACCAGGAAGAAAATCCCTGATAATGTCATAATAGGAGCTTACCAACAATGTGATAGGGGATTATTAGCTGCTTCCTGATGGTTTTTTTATATTCTTTTAGGACAAAGTCTAGAAACCTCTCAGTTTCCCCAGTAACTGATAAAGAGCTGATATCAGAGCACTCTATGGGGCAAATCCTTTTAGGCATCTCGATGATTTCTCTTGGGATATCAATGCTGCATATGAAGCACAGTCACAGAGGGTTTGTCCTAAAAATCCAATGTTTTCATTTTTAGGAACTTACCACTTTCTTAAACGGTCTTTAAATTATCTGTAATTAATTTGTTGTGCACTTTATTACAGACTAAAGTTCAGACATGTATTGAGCTCTTCAGTGCTGGGCATTTATATTTAGGAGAATGTGCATGCCATGGAATCATGGAATGGTTTGGGTGGAAAGGGACCTTAAAGCTCACCCAGTGCCATGCCCTGCCATGGGCAGGGACACCTTCCACTAGCCCAGGTTGCTCCAAGCCCCATCCAGTGTGGTTTGGAACACTTCCAGGGATGGGGCAGCCACAGCTTCTCTGGGCAACCCGTGCCAGGGCCTGCCCACCCTCTGAGTAGACAATTCCTTCCTAACATCTGATCTAAATGTACCTCATAGCTGCAAGCACTTCAGTAGAAAACAGCCCCTCATTCCCATCTGGGCTGGGATGACAAGATGGTGCTCAATCCCTGCGAGCTGCAGTGGTCAGGAAGATACCACAGACACACAAAATAAACACACAAAACCAAACTAGAGAGAAGTCTGGGGAAACCCACAACACATTCCTGTTGAAAAAACAGAAGAGAAAGAAATGGTTAATGGTCCCACAAAAGGTCAAAAAGACAAAAGAGCAGAGCACTGTAAGAGGATACTGGAGGTAAATGTTATCAAAGCCATAGATCAGCAGCATCTCTCCTCCCTACACCACAAAAACAACTAGTAAAATTCAGGAGAGGAGAATTCCTACCTTATTTCCCTCCAAGCCAAAATAAAACAGCACGTAGCCAGCCAAACTGTTTTATATGATGTATTAAAAATGATCCATTAAAAAATGTATCTGTCTAGTGCAAAAAAATCAATACAAGTTTTCTATTACATTGCCTGTGTTTTCCTTCTGGCTCTTCCAAACTGTCAGACTGAAAAAGTCCCTCAGGTTGTGCTAATTATTCTTCTTCCCTTTGTTTCAAAACTGGAAGTAACTACAAACATGTCTCCCTTCAACAGCAAACTCTGATTTGAATGCAATCTTCAGTCCTCTTATTTTTTTTCCTTCCTCCAAACCCTTCAATTTATACTTTTCTCCATTTGAAAGTACAATCAGCTACATGGAATCAAAGACACACTGTGACTGTCAGTGAAAACCCTGACATGGTATCAAATCCCCACGCAAAAACACAATCCCTTTTCCTGCTCTGTTGCACTGAATGCTCTGTCAATCTGGCACCTATCACCTCTAGATCTCTCTCCACTACAAACATTTAATGGCAGAAAAACATTTAAATAGCTGTGATTTGAAATGTTCTCCTCTTTGACACAGTGTCTGCACTGGTTTATGTTGAACACTGATTTATTTATTGCCCTCTTATCTAAGCCAGCAGTACAGATACATGTACTCTACAGGTACATGTAACCATGTTTTATTTCTTATACACTTAAGAGTTTCTTCAGAACAGCAGCTGAGAGCATGAATGGAACACAGGTAGATTTTCACATGCAGAAAACACTATCTGAGATACCAGGAAAGGGCACTCCTAGGAGAGAAGTTTGCCAAGAAGAGATTCCCAGTCCATGGCAACGTTCCAGGGCTTCATTAGCAGGACAAAGCCATCCGGGGGCTGAAGAGCTCACACCTCCTACACCTCCTCCTCCTTTCCACAGTATGTGATTACTCCTTTCCAACAGGTTTTTGTGACCAAGTGTCACAACAATGTGCCCAGGGGTTTTCCCTATGGATCACTGGGTTTCTACCCAGGGCCAGCCTTTACCCTGTGCAACCACCAAGCTGCTTGAATGCTTTGCACCCCAAACTGCATGAGGTGCAGGTCCCAGGGCTAGCACAGCCCACCCCTCAGCTCACAGGGGCTTAGACTGCCATGGGCATTCTCACACGGAGGGAGAGGACTGGAGCTGCTCTGTTAACACACCTTGTCACAAAGCCCCTCTTTACACTCTCCCACCAACAACCTCAGCAGTCTCCAAGTCATGCTCTGTACAATACTGTATCTGTGGGAGTTTTTGGTTTTTATTCTCCTATTCCATAAAACAGTAGCCTTTTCCATGTAGAATTTAACAATATGTCTGCTGTGCTGGGCCAGGTAGAACCAGGAGCCTTGTCTGCAGGCTCCAGGAAAGCCTTTGTTGCTCACCTGATGTACAAGCAGAACTAGCTCATCACAGTCTTGGCAGTAACTTGCTAATACAAATATATTTTCCATTCAAATATACAAACACACACACACACAAAACATACATTGTGCTGTACATACTGGATATATATAATATATAGACACATATATCCAATTTTTAAAAACTAATGCTCGATTTCCTCACAATATTCATATTTATAAAAAACACATCCACGCAGATGGATGCTGCACATTGTCTCTTGCAAAAGGCTCAAAGTATGAAGTGCCATTTAAAGTCTGCTAAGGAAATAGGTCAATGTCCCAAATCCCCACACCGTCTTTAAAACAAAACAGAAAGACAAACTAATGGAAGCCAAATAATGGATTACCCTTTCCTGAAACAATGTGTAGATTATCCCACACTCAGAAGCTATTCAGACACCAACACCCACCAGTTACAACTGCACTTTTCAACTAAAGGAGGACCTAAGTTCAGTCAACAGCTGCATTTTAGGCAACTGGAACAACACTTTGCTTCATTTTGGTACTGATTTCTATCACCTTTCTAAACTTACCTCTCTTGAAAGCAAAAGAGTAGCTACAAGCACTCCTGGGCAGCAGGAAAGGTACAGAAACAGCATCTCACAGTGAAAAGCTGATCAGTGTAGGATCCCAAACTAGTCCTGCATTATTTTGCTTGTGATTTTAAAATGAAAGGGTGTTTATAAAAACAGATGGGCTGCTGAGTTTATGTTTCTATTAGTGTGTACTGCTAATCTTCTAGTCTTACTGGGGGGAGAACTTTGGGAAGAGTGGCCCTGTCAGGGAGTTCAGGGGTTAGGGCACAGGGTGTACAAGAGGCTTGACTGTTGAGGGTGCTCTGGACCCACAGGCTTGTTCTGAGCAAACCTGAAGGGGTTTAACTCCCCTGGCACTCCTACTCCTCTGTCCAGGGGCACTGCACTGGCCAATGCACTCAAAGTCTCTCACCTGGAGGATACAGGCATGTGGAAAGGTAAACCAGGGGCAGGAATCCTGTCTCCACATGGGATCAGACTATAAAGCAAACACTTTCTGCATACAACAAACAATATTACAAAAAAAACAAACAACCCAACACAAAAAGAACCCCAAAACTCCTCCAATCCCTAGATTGAACTACTTTTATTAATCCTTACCTTAAAACTTGTCCTTGTATAGATCTTCTTGTAGTTTACTCTCTTCTGCTGAGCCTGTTTGTGAGGGGGAAAAAAAGGTTGTAGAAATTAGACTGTCATTTAAACAATGCACTGACTGTGCACCAGATGCACCAGTAACCTCCATACCTTTACAAAACAAAAAATGGTATCTGCCTGCACGGCTTCCAACCTTCATACTTGGAGTTGTGGTATAGAAAACAAGGTGACAAATACCCTCACAGCAGAGAAGAACAGCTAATTAACCACATTAATAAAGTGCTTGCAGCATAAACAGCTCATTTCAGTCTCTAAATTCACAGGCAGGACTACTACTTGTGGCAGCTGTGTCATAAATAATTCTAGATCCCTTTTATACAGGATGTGCAAAAGGCTGCATTAAATAGGCAATCTCCATAAAGTGTCTCTCTTCCTGGGAATAACAGGTGTTTGCTGCACAGGCAGGGGATTTCAGAATTCCAGCTCTGCAGTTTACAGGGTTGAGATCCCCAGTTCTGAAACAAACCCAGCTATGCTCTGAAGATACACAAGGGACTACAGGGTTAGACCAGCTGACTCGCAGAGGAATGATATCTGTCCCATTAGGTAGAAAAACTTGAACTAATCTGAACATTATTTTTCTCTTCAAACAACTGATACTCAGCCTCGCAGATCTGGAAATCACCCAGTACTAGTCTCCTGAAAAGCAGTCACTACAACAACTTTGTGTACCAGTTATTTTTCCCTTGAGTACTTTTCCCCATAAAAACATAAAATAATCCTGTGATTGTGCAGCTACACCAAAGTTACACCTATTTGCTAACATAATCAGGAGGGGGGAAGAATTTTAAACTGAGAGTAAGTTTAGATTAGATATTAGAAAGAAATTGTTCTCTGTGAGGGTGGGGAGGTCCTGGCACAGGCTGCCCAGAGAAGCTGTGGCTGCTCCATCCTTGGGAGTGTCCAAGGCCAGGTTGGACAGGGCTTGGAGCAGCCTGGGCTGGTGGAAGGTGTCCCTGCCCATGGCAGAGGGTGGAATGAGATGAGCTTTAAGATCCTTTCCAACCCAAACCCTTCTGTGGTTCTGTGGTAATGTGGTTGCCTACACCCCAAGCACCATTCTGCACCCTCGTTAACACAGATACTGGCAGTCCACCAGAGTTCTTCTGAGTCTCCTTTCCAAACACAGTGGGAATCAACAGCTCATGGTCCTTTGTAACACGTCTGAAAGCTCAGGTAATTGTCCTTTAACTGCAGAAGTTTAAGCAATTTCACTGCAGATACGAGCACGTTAGTATTGGAGAATTTAAAACGTTTTATTGCAGAGCTGGACATCTCCAGCACATACTCCCACCAACACACATGGACTCCAAGGCAGGTCAATCATTAATTACAGTGCAATGAGGTCTATTTTTATATTATAAGTGGTTGTCTGGTCAAGTCCAAAAGCAGGAAATGGCTGAAGAATACCATTCCTGTGACAAAATCCACTGCACCCCCAACACACCCCATGCAAACATGTCAGACTATGGTAACTAAACCTGACAATAAATGCCTCCACAGACAAATTTAAGAGAAATTGCAGTTAGTCCTCAGGCCCAATTCAAGGCTGTGCACAGATGGAACATGAGGAGCTATTTTTCTTTCAGACCACTAGCAGTTTACCTGTCTGGAGTGGTAGCACACACGTATCTGTGTGTGAGCTCTGCAGTCACAGCCCAACAGCAGTTCTAACAGCCTCTCCAATCTCACAGGCAGGGCAGAGTGGATCCTACAGAGCCAGAAGGACAGCAAGGACAAAACTCGTGGTATGTTGCCACTAATTTGCTTGTCACTGACTGTATGTGCTTCAGCAAAGGCACTCATGACCTAAACAAGTGCCAAGGCAGCATTATCAGATTGCAATAACCTTGGTGTTGGAGATGGTGAGGCACACGTGCAGTGTGGACTGGTTTGCTTTGCTTGCCTGCCTTAAATATGCACACAGGGTCATTTTAGTGCAGGGATAGCTTGGGTTTTTTTCATTTTTCTTTACAGTGCAAGTGACAAGGCCAATCAGGGGATGGAGACCCCTAAAGAATTCAGATTAACAGCATGAATAAGCAAATGGAACCAAGGGGAGAAAACAAAGGTCACGATTAAAGGAGCAAGCTGGGAAGAGCAGAGATGCTTAAATATGTGATGGATCCATAAACAGCCTGCTAGAAACATTTACTTAGCAGCTTTTAATTATTAACAGCAAAAAATTCCAAACAAACAAAAAACCACAAACAAACAAACAGGGAGAAAGCTGTTTTCCTTTGAGTTAAAATTCTAGCTGCAGGAGTACCTCCAAACTTTCAAATATTAATGACAAAAGACATTCAGTACCAGAATTCCCAACAACTAATTATTGTGCAATCCTATCCACAGCCATTTTGCAAATTGCAAAGGATATAAGTATCACATATTGCTTGGAAAGGACAAAGAGCTACCATAAAATGTTGCTGAAGTTCTTGGATTCAAGTTATCAGTGCTGTTGCAGAGTAACTATCTTGGAGAGAAGTTTTTTGCAACAGTCAAACTGCTAATGATTGCAGAAAGCAGGAAATTCCAAGAGGGAATTCCCTTTCCTGGTAATACAGAGCCCTAGATGTGATCCATGGAATTTCTGTGCTCTGACAACCCTACTGGGATTTCCTGCACATCAGAAAAGCTTTGAGATGCTCCAGCTTCCTGCAGGAACTGGATAAATACCTAAAAATGCAAGGATGGAGATAATACAGCCCAACTGAGAAGCTCCCAGTTTTCTCTCATCACCTGTGAGCTGTCATCCCTCCTGCCCTGGGACACCTCCTGGACATGCCACATCCTGTGGCTCTCCTGTTCATGGGCCCAGAGAGGCTGAGGAGCATTTTGGCAGGTTCTAGCTGGCACCCTAAATCTGGTGTTTGGTGGGCAACCACTTGGCAGCCCCAATATTCCAGAAGCAATTTCCACTGCAGGATGTGCTGTACAGACATCCATATATGCTTCACAGAGCAGCTCCTGGAGAAAGATGGACGTGCAAACAAACTCTTCATAAAATTTTGCTTTCATCATAGAAATTTTGAAACGTTGAAGGAAGAGCCACAGGACACAAGTGCTGAAGTCAGAGAGTAGGACAGGTGTAAACTGCGTGTTTGGGTGGGCACCACAGGCGAGGGTCATCTCTGCCCCAGGTCCACAGACACAGCGAGGGTGGCACAGGGATCACTCACCTGCACTCGGGGCACGCTCAAGACATTTTAGCCCCTTCCAGCCCCTCCACACACGGGACAGACACGGCTCCGGGGCCCACGGACAGACACAGCCCAGGGGCCCATGGACGGACAGACGGACAGACACGGCTCCGGGGCCCACGGACAGACGGACAGACACGGCTCCGGGCCCACGGACAGACGGACAGACACAGCCCAGGGGCCCACGGACAGACACAGCTCTGGAGCTCACGGACAGACACAGCTCTGGAGCTCACGGACAGACACAGCTCCGGGGCCCATGGACAGACGGACAGACACGGCTCCGGGGCCCTCGGACAGACACAGCCCAGGGGCCCACGGGCAGACACGGCCCAGGGGCCCACGGGCAGACACGGCCCAGGGGCCCACGGACAGACGGACAGACACGGCTCCGGGGCCCACGGGCAGACTCACGGACAGACACCAGGCCAGGGCCCGCTGCCGAGCTTCCCCCGCAGCTCCTGCCCGGTCCCGGGGGGCCCGGCTGAGGGCCAGGTTCGGGGCCAGCCCCCTCCGGGTTCCCGCCCGGGCCCCCGAATTCCATCCCTCGCCCGGCCGCCTCCCGGAGCCACCCTCATTGCCCTCATCACCCTCTCCACCCTCATTACCCTCTCCACCCTCTCCGCCCTCACCGTCGCCGGGCCGCGTCCGCCGGGACCGGGGGCGCGCGCGGCCCCGCGCCTGCGCGGAGGGAGCGGCGGGGGCGGGAGCGCGCACGCGGCCCCGGCGGGAGGGGCGGGAGCTGCGGTGGGAGGGGGGCGCCCCGGCGGCGGGGGTAGCGCCGCATCTTGCTCCCCGCGGGGAGCAGCGCTGCATCTTACCCCGTGCGGGGAGTGCGTGGAGCCGGCAGCAGCGAGGCATCTTCCCCCGCGCCGGCCGCGGATGGGGGATGTGCGGGGACGGGGGATGCGCCGGGACGGGGGATGCGCCGGCCCCCGCTGTGTTGTGGCGGGGCCGGGGGGCAGCGCCGCATTTCAGGGCTCTGTTCTGGAGAAGTTCAAAGCGGCAGGGGAGGGCGGGAGGTGCGCGGGCGGGGCCGGCCCGGCAGCCTTCCCGCTTGGTCCCGGTGTCCCCCGCCCGCCGAGCGCGGAGAGCGCCGCGGGGCTCTGGCCCCCGGACCCCGGCGGGGCTGGCCAGGGGCGAGGGGCTTCTCTGTGGCCGGCCCGGAAAGTTGACGGCATGGCCCTTTACTCAGCCCTCCCCCGCGAGCCGGGGCGGTGGGACTCCCGCACCCACGCAGTGTGGAAGCTCCGCAGCCGGCTTTGGCTCTTTAAGATTGAGCTCCGTTAATTAAAGAAATATTTTAAAGCTTAAAGGTCTCCTGAGAAGAAACACATTAAGTCGCTCATCAAGCGGGTAGAAAAACAATGATACAGGGCTGTTGGATCAGCGATCACAAAGGAAAGCAGAGATCAGAGAGATGCTAACGGAGCTGCGGTAAATGGTCCCTCTCGCCGCCGGACCCACACGGCACTGATCGCTGCGGTGGAGCTTCCAGTGTCTGTCCAGCGACACAGGAAAAGAGAAATGTTTGCGGTGCAGTCGTTGTTATCGTTTCTCAGCTTGCTGAACAGCTAGAAATACCTTAAAGCATATTTTATTCTTTATTCAAATTTAATAGGAGTTTACTTTGCAATAGCCTGAGTAAGTCTTTGCTTACAAATTATTAGGTTAATGACAGATAACTTTTTTTTTGTGCTGAATCTATGCTCTAAGATAAGCATCTGTGTAAATGCATCTGAGACTGTAGCTTCTTTGTGCCCATATTTGTAAGGTGTAAGATGATCGGAACGGCATGCCTGCAAAAGGCACTCCTTCAAAGCCGCGAAAACAAGTGTCGAAGTAAAAGCTGTGAGAGCTAAAGGAAAAAGATGCAATTTGCTAAATTAAGAGGTAACATAACAAGGATGTGAAAGACAAAACACAGTCAAGAATAGGTTAACTGTTTAAAAACTATAATTGTTGTGATAACACTTCATGCCAAAAACAAATCATGATTGTAAATCCCAGAGAAGTTCATCCACTTGCTTCCATTGAGGAATTTCATGAATTGCAAAGCAATTAATGAATAAAACCAACATATTTTCCTCTCAGTCTAGGGTATTGTGAAAACAAATTTTAAACCTAGACCTAATTTCAAAAGTAAAAAGACCCCCTCATTTATGAGTGTGATATGATGTGATGCAAATGGGTTGTCTTACATGCATAAAGACAACAAAAATCCTATTGAGAGGCACTGTGATGTAGAAATACCCACAAACTGGTTCTATGGGAGCACTGCTGCTTGAGACGTAGTCCTGTATAGCATTCGTTCAAAAATCTAAATTTATAAACATAATTTGCAATTAAGGGATGGATGTTTTCCCAGTATATTTTTTTTTGCCCAGACTTGCTGTCTATAAAATTATATTATATTATATTATATTATATTATATTATATTATATTATATTATATTATATCCTAGCTCATATGTGCTCTATAAGCATGTATTTTAAGAAGCAAAGTGAAAGGTAGTTACTTTTAATTCAATTTTTTTTAAATTATTTAATTAAATTGAAAGTGAAAATCTAAATCTACAACTCTACAGACATATCCATCTGTTACTATTTTAAAATGTGCTGTTCTTTAGTAGGCTCATTTTAATATACAAGTGAAATAGAATTTCAGTTTGGACTATAATGTAAATGAATAGCGTAAATTAAGTCAACATTACAGGGAGGCCAGTAACACCAAGATATTCTACATGGGAATCTGAAACAGTTTAAACACGGTATCAGGACAGCTTGTCACCTGAAGACTTCCCCTTTTTTCAGCAAAACATTTACAGAATGGGCGGTTGGATTGGTGACAAATAATATTGGTTGAGCACAATTTTTATTGACTGCAGTGGGAGTCTCCTCAACACATCTAAATGTAAAATTTATCTGCAGAAGGCAGGAGGAGTTAGTCTGCAATCCAATAAGGTTTGCTTCAGCCTTTGACATTCTGCTTTTGGCTTAGACTCTGAACTCCAAAATGGAAGGACTGCATCCTGTTTATTTCTGACCACTGGCCTGATTCTGCTTTAAATTCCAGTGGAGTAATAAAGAACAGCTTCTCTGGAAGCCAGAAAGTGAATTGTGATAAGGTCTGTGATATCAACATTAGACCCCCACGATGTGGGAGCAGCCTGGGGAAGGATTTGAGATCAGAGGACAAAGTAATTGCTGGCGACTCCAGAATAGTAAAGAATTTATTTTCACACATTCACAGCTTGAGGAATTTGTCTTTTATATAAATTGATAGCAATAGGGCAAAGTTACACACAGTAGCTTTTGCTTTGTTATTGAGTTTGACGATTGATATAGATGCATCTATCACTTTGGTTTGTTACAATGTTAGAGCACTGCATATAAATAAAGGGGATAAATAACCTAATTTACTGTGAGCAAGAGTAACAGTATATTAAAAATGGTGACACAGAGAAAGCTTTTGCCTCTCCTGGAAAAAGTTTTATAACAGATCTTTGTAGTCATCATTTAAACTGGCAGGTACAGTACACAAAGATCCTTAAAGCCCAGGCACAAGCTTATTTAACCTTTTCACCATATATTCTTGGATAAAATGTTTCCACTGATAGAAAAGGGATTTTTTCCATTGACTTGAAATCTGAGTTTCATCCAAGTAATTGTACTTTTATTTCGGAACTCTTTTGGTTATGAACAAAAGAAGTGCTTTTAAGGTTTTGTGAATGAGTAAGCACTGTTACCCACAAATTGTGCATCTCCCACTTCTCAGGGTTCCCTGAGATATTTTTCTGCTATTAATCCCACAGGGCACACATTAGGTGGTTCGCCACTGTCTTTCTGCAAACCCTCAAACAGCTTGGGGAAGTGTGCTCTGCCTGCTTGGGGCAGAGAAGGAAGAGAATTCTTCAGCCTGGTCCCTTCAGCACCTTGTGAGGCAGTGACTTTCCTGGCTCTTCGGCAGTGCTGCCTCTGGGTAAGGCACTTTTGGCTGGGCATTCCCATTCTGCTGCACCCAGAGGGACCTGCAGTTATCACATGCCATGGTTCTCGTTAGTAGTGACCTGCCTTTTGTTTCCAGTCATCAGGCAGGTTTTTAATAATTTGGAGATACTGTTGTTGGCTTCTGCACACATCAGATGCATTTCACTGTTGCAGTTGTTCAGCTGCTGATGTGGATTTAGGATCGGAGCCTGCAGACCTCGATTAACAGCTCTCCCTTAGGAGAGAGAGTGACCTGGTTTCTTTTTCTCATACCATCTCATGGCAAACGAGTGGTAGAATTACCTCCTCTCCAAAGCAAGCTATTTCTTTTCCCTCCAGAAACATCCTGACAAAATCCTCTCTGATTCAGTAGTGGGATGTTTAGTTTCATATGCCTATGTAGAATTGGCTGGGCTCACAGAGCTTGTTGCATCCTGGCTGACAAGTAGTGGTGTGTGTGCATACAAAGATTTTCCAAGGCCTCCTTTTACTTGCACAGAACTGACAGGGGAAGAAAGAAGAATGTTTGCCAGCATGGCATAGATCATCTCAGGAAGAATTCTGTGTGTATCCTGTTGCATGTGTGTCTAAAGAGCCAGCCCAGTTGCTGGCTAGTGTTTGTTGTGTCTTGGCAAGGTGCAGTAGGAAACACAATGAACATGAACCCAGAGTCTGCCACTAAGTGTGAGCTGCACTGTCTCTGAAGCAGCCCTGGGACTCAAAGATAAAATGGACACAATTTCTTTCTAGTTTTCTGTGGTCTTGTGGGAAAGTGCTAATTTACTGCTGACTTGACCTGTATTAATAAGTGATTCTTATCCTTCAGTGCTGTCATAAATGTGGAAGCTGATAAGCAGAGTCACAGCCTATTCTTTGCTTTCCTCTTCCTAATATTTGCCTTAGGAAGGAAGCAAGGTCTTCCACATCAATAGTATGAACTTTGAACCACACCCAGGTCACCTGTCCATTTGCTCCCTTGCACATGCAAGTCTGTTGATCATCATCAAGAATCCAGATTTGTAAGAAACAGTAAAGAGCTGCAAGGAAAAGGCAAAGGTATGGAAAGCTACTTCAGCTTGGATTTTTCTGCCAGTTGTCACATTACTGCAGAAGTCATCCCCAAGCTGTGAAAAAGGGTCAACTTCAGCTGCATTTGTAAAACAAGGAAGTAACAGAGTCGGGACTTCAACGTGTGCAGGGCTGGGAGCTGCTTTCTGTTCCCTCTGGTGCTCCATCCCACTGACCTCAGCAGTCTCCTCCAGCCAGTTTTCATGGCACTGCACAAGCATTATAGGCAGAGTCACACAGTAAAGTCAAAAACATCATAAATCTCGGTTCTTCACATTAACAAGATCACAAAGCCTACACAAGCAGAAGACTAGCACCCTAAGGACATGGGCAGTAAAACATTCCTAAAAGCTGGCTGCTTTGGTGAATTTGAAAAATTATTCTCGTTCACCTTCTTACTGAAGCACTGGAAGATTCTGTCCATTTTGCCCTCTGTTATTTATTAGTACTAGCATCACTCGTAGGGTCCTGTGTGTCTTGACTCCTTGTCAACTTCTAACTGCAGTTGAAGATGCTAAAGTAATTCATGGCTTTGGGGGAATTTTTATTAAAAATCAGACAGTGCCAGACTTCACTGGAATTCAAAACCTGAATTCTGATATGTAAATAAACTTCTAGAGATAGATGAGTTTTAGAGTAAGTTTTATAAACAAAATTACTTTGAATTAATCTCTGCCTGCATTCTGCATATTTGTGATATATGGAGGCATTACTGATGAGCTGCAGTGAGCTGGCTCTTTGGCTGAAAAGGTTAACCAAAATAAACATGGGTTTATGCAGCAGGTTTTTGAAGGAAAAAAATTGTGCTTCATCTGCTGAATCTTCAAGATGGGAGAATGAATTGGCTTTGGAATGACAGTTTTCTCAGTGTACGGTGGCATACTTCTTTCCAAAGAAGAAATACTTGTTTGGCAGAATGGTGTTATCAGCAGGGAGAAAAATACATATTCACTTCTTGAAACCTTTGTAGGCAGTCTGTTCTGCCCAGCCTGTCCAGTGCAGCACATTGCTTGCTCAGAGGAAACCCAGGCTGTGCAGAGAGCAAGGCCAGGGCAGTGTGCAAGGCCAGGATTAATCTCTTCAGTTCAAGCAGTGTGTGGCACCACAGCGAAGTGTGTACCTTTATGGATGAGAAGAGGCAGCTCCTGCTTTGTCACCTCTTCCCCTTCTCTGGCCTTCTGCAAATCACTGTAGGGATATTATTTAGGGCCCCTGTACCCGAAGGGATCTAGAAGATCCTTCTATCTGTCCTGATCGCCACAACCAGTCCTCACCTCTGAAGATTAAGGGTTTATAACCAAGAAGTCAAAAAAGAGTGCCCTCATTCCATTTGATTGGAAAGCTCTCAAAAATTCATCCTTAGTGCCTTCTCCCACTGCAAGTGTCCCTCATAGTTGCCTGGCCAACATTTGCTGTTTGGGGGGCAATGTACAGTGTTCCTGATGGTGGGATTCATAGCCTGATGCAGGATTGCAGTTTTGCAGAAGTCAAATACACCATTTTCACCTGGTTAGGAACTGCCGAAGAAATCTACTTTTCTGACAGGAGTGACTTTATGCTTTGAAAATGGGCCATAATTTTCTCCTTGATTTAAAATGCAAGGGAGCTTTCCCCGGAGTAACTTGGTTGCTGGGTATTCATTGCTCTGAATTGGTTATTGCCAGTACTCTGTTTCATGTAACTTTGTATCTGGCCTTGGAAATACTGCCTTGCTTTCTGCCTTTAATAGACTGAAAAAAACCCACTGCGCCATCTCCTCCGAAGGGACGTGCAGATCCATCAGTGTAGCAAAGCTGCTCTCATCATGCATAGTTTCCAAATGCTTTAAGACAAGTAAAGAAATATGAACAACGCTGTGGTTTAATGACACTTTGCATACAGGCTATGTATCATACTTTAAATATGAAGATACTTTTTTAATTATTTATTTAAGACCGTTAAAGCTGCAATTAAAGTATGGGAAGGTTTAGCCAATTACTGTCACAAAGTGAGTCAGCAATTTTCGCCTTCCACTTTTAATAGGAAGAGTTGGCAAAACCTGTTCTTGTCTTGCTTTGTTGTTTTCAGTTCAGAACTTTACAGTGCAAACATCACCTGGTTTGTTTAAATAATAAAGGCAGGAGTCCTGACATCAATATGGGAAAACAATTCTTTGGCTGGTTGATCTTGTGTTCCACAATTTTTGGAGATACCAAAGATGCCATAGAATTTTATTCTAGTTTACAAGACTCTTGAATGTGTTGTAGTTACTTTTGCAAAGATGTAAAATACGTTGCCAAAGTTGGTTAAATAGAAGCTATTATATGAAAAATGAGAAAGTAAATAGAGACATATGAGAAAAACTGTGTTTTGAAATAGTGTCACTTTTCTGCAAGGAATAGGCATTAAGAAGACAACTTAAATAAAGATCTTTATTCTCCAGCACATTTCACCGTTTAAAGATAGTAAATAGTAAGCACTGTGTCCCCATTTGGTGATAAAATTTGCTCTTTCCCTGTAAAAAAAAAAAATAAAAATTAAGATAATTTTGTGAGTGAACATTCTGCTCCTATATATAGCACCAGGTATATACAGGAGAAGGATTGTCCTGCTGTCAGGAAGTAGTTGGCTTTGGGCACCTGTCACCACAGCTGTAAGCACATGTCCCCTTTCCTGATTCTCTTGCTCCAGTTGAAGTTGTCTTAGTTCCTGTCTTACCCAGGTCTTTGTGCACAAAAGTGAACTTTACTGTTTCTGTTTTCTATGCTCTCGTTGAAGGAAATGGATGCCTTTGTCTCTCTTTCCATCGCCCCTCCTCCAAACTGCCCCTTTTATGTTCCAAAATGTTCTGCAGCTTTCTTGCTGTGCCAGTACCCTTCTCAAATTTGCAGTTTGCTCTGAGACAGAAATATGTCTTTTTTGTGGCAAGCAAGAGGTGGGTCAAGCTGTTAAAAACTTACTGAAAAATTTGGAAGTCCATGTTTGCAAAGCATTGTTTTATTTTCCCTGTTGTGTATAAGGAAATGGCTCAGGTGGAGTCACCTTTGGTTCTAGTCTATAGGACCACTTCCATCCCCTAAACATATATTTTAGCCGCACAGGAAAAGTGGCAGAGAGTTGAGAATAAAGAATTAATGTTAGACTTGACTGGAAAGTGGACTTTTGGTTTGAAAAGAAGAGAAGAAAATAGAAGGAAAATGTCAAGACTTTGTTCTTAATTGAAGTGAAAGAGAAGCCTTTCAAATAAGTTCAAGAGGAACCATACTTCCAGAAGAGCCAGTCATCAGTGTACTTCTCTGGATTGTGGAAGATTTCAGGTGTGTATTCTTACTCTTCCTCACTAGGAGCAGACACTTGAAACCCACATCCAAGTTGGACATCCTGTGGCTTCTGGCTTGTGTCTAGTTAATGCTTCTCTTTCCTTCTGGATTTTGAACACAAGTCTTGGACTGCAAATGGAAATGTCTTTGAAACTGATGTGTTTCTATATTCATTAAATCATAAATTAAATCATAGTTTTCTGGCAAAAATAGCAGTTTGAAAAATTGTTGGCAGGATTGACCAAGAGAACATATATAGCTCTCAAAACAGAGGGGACACTAAGGACAATTATTTGAATCCAATCTCTGTTCTCAGCTTCAGAGGCAAAATATGGGTGCAGCTGAGGGCATACATCCTTTGATTTGCCAGAGAAGTAAAGCATTTCTCCAAACAAGTGAATTAAATATTGTGTTCCTTTTAGTGCAGGGATGATTACACAACTCTGTTTATTCTCTGGGTTTTTTTCAGCTCATCCATCATTCACAGCTCAGATTTCTACAGCAATTTCACTAAGTTGGTTTGCTGTATGATGCAAAATGAAAGTCAAGTTAATTTCGCGCTCTACCCACCTCAGTCTGATTAACTAAAATTAAATTTTGTGCTAATAAGTCTGAGTGTGTGACCATAATTGGAAAGCCTTGAGTTCCTCTGACTGCAGGAAAAGTGCTGTTCTTCCCTGCATCATGAAAACATTTGAATTATAACATCTGGGAAATTTGCAACAAACAATGGTATCAATTTGGGGCCTCCATATAAAGTTTTTTTCTGTTTCTCATCAGGGACTATGAATACATATCTATATCACATTGCAGCTCTTGGAATATTCGGCCCATCTGCCCACCCGAGGAGCAGTGACACACACCTAATAAGGGGAAACTGCTGAACATCTGTGTTTCTCTATTACATGGAAATCCTCTTGGACTTATAGCCGGCTGCTATACCTTAAATAACTGGACAATTGCTTAAATCTGTTGCCAAAGTCTGAACAGGTCAAGTTAGTAGGAAGTCTAGCTAAGGTTGCAATCATTCACCAGCCATTTGGAGGAAGAGGTAAAAAATGTGGAAGCGAGAGCTGAAAAGTGGGCAGAAGGGGAAGGGAAGGGAAGACAAGGTAAGGCTTTGTTCTCAAGTTAAAGAACACTTCAGCATGGCTGAAGAGTGTAGTGAATGTGTTTGACTTTATAGTCCTATTCCATTTCGATCTATCTCTTTCTTGTATTTGGTAGTGAAGGGTTACTGTTTTCCTTAACTCCAGCAATGAGCTCTTGTTCCAACTATCAGCTCCTCCCAGAAGACGGCAATCATAAAACTGAAGTAAAACTACAGCAGGTAGAGTTTAGGGAAAGGTAACGTTATGTTCTGTGAAATCCTGGTATTAGTGAAGGCATGCTCCTGTGTAAGACCAAGATGCATTTTTAAGACCAAGGAAATGTGCCCAAGCACGTGATCCCAGAGGTGATGCAGGAGCATACTGAGATTTCAGTAGTGTAGAAGCACATGAATCATATTGGATTACAAACAGAGAAGCCTAGTGAATGTCAAACAGGAATAAAGGAGTTGTAAATATACCTTCATTATAAAACAACATCTACACTTCCTGACGGGAATTCATGGGGGTGGCTATCTCCCTTAGCAGCAGGAACACCATGATTGCATAGCAAGTTATCTTAAGTACGAAACACGTAAGCAAATCCTTTAAAAAGTAAAGTCTCTTACAACATACCATCCTAATGAAGGGTTGGAGAGACAGAAATGTCAGCACTCACCGGAGAGCTGTTGAGCAGATGTTTTGAAGTTAAGTCCTGCTCTCTTAGCTTGGGATCAATGTGAATTCACTATTATTTTCTATAGAAGCAGGATCAAATGGAGAGGCATGATGAAACACCTAACTGGAAGGACTCTGGCACCACTTTTGTGCGTTTCTATCAGATCTGAATTTAGTTTTAGCAATACAAATCAGACTTCTCCTATTTGTCCTCAGTCTTTCTGACAAACAGCCTTTTAAACAAAGCATTCACAAGGCAGAAAGAATAGATTATACATGACTCTAACAACAACAAGTTTTTTGTCTGACTGCCCCATAATATAGGAAAATAAGAGCACAAAAGAACTGAAAATAAGACTAGGGTCTGAACACAAGCTGGCCTACCTGTACATAATTTCTACTGCAAAATTAAGCAACGGGATCTGGGTTTGTGTAGCAAATAGCCCTAAATTTCTTTCCCCTCTGGTGCCGTGGGAGTTTAATTTAGCCAGGGAGTATTGTCTGTATGTGACATCATCTTGAAATAACAGCTTTAAAAGTGGAGACAGGTAATATTCCCCACTAATTATATTCCACATCTGTAAAGCATATACATTGTACGGTGGATAAATAGAGAACTTTTGGCAGGGAGTTTCCTGGATATCTGTAACCAGGTTTCTCATTTACAGTTTTCTCATTGTTTTGTACAATGGGAGCAGATGGGTCTCTAGCAGTGGATGGGGAAGGGTAGGATTTTGATGAGGTATGAGTGTGGAACAAATGAAGAGTGATTCATCTCCCAATACTTTGCACTGCCACCACTTTAGTGGAAGTCAGCTGTAAAAGCTGGTGTTCAAACATCTAACATACACCCAATATACCAACACTCATGATGGCATCATTTTTTCCTTTTTTTCCTTTTTTTTTTTTTTGCACGAGGTATAGAGAGTATTTTTATTTCTGCAAATAAAACACATAAATCAAGGTCCCAGGGATGGAGTTGCAATATCAGTAGTTGTGGACTGACATATATATGGTTGGTTGTGATTTGGTTTAGGTGCCTACTGAACCCTCACTTTAATACTTATATTTGGCTGCAACAGGACAAAGGCACAGGGAAATCTCTTCAAGAGTAATGATCTCACCTGAACCATGGGAGGCCCTTAAAGCATAGAGATTTTTCTTTTTGGCACAAGGGATAAAATAGGACCTCAAGCATGGTGCAATGTTCTCCTATTGATCTTAGTAGTTGCTGTTGTTAGCAGGCTGCTACAAGCTGGTGGTGCTGTCTCAGAGCCTACCAACCTGTACCAAGTGTGTTCTGTCCCACATCCACACTAACTAGAGAGAAGACTTCTAGTCATACTGCTCTGCTCTTTTTCAAGTGCTCCCACTCTCTGATTCCTCACACTCTTCATGCTAAAACCAGAGGATGAGGCAACAATGGACTTCAACCCACTTAAGGCATGGTATGCTTTTGAGTGGTTTGTTTGGCCTCAATAGATAAGTCACAAATTTTCTTGTCATTGTGACTGGCTCTTGCTACATTATCAGCTTGAATGTTGCTGAGTTTTTGAACTGGGGATGTGACTGGGCTCTTAACAGTCTGTGGCATATGGGAATATGCATTAAGCCACTGAGAATATTTCATCACAAAGGAGATTTTGAAAGAACACGTCATATACACCTGCCAAGAAGCACCTGAAATAATTGAGGTAATGATAGTGGAATGAGTAAAGTGTTCGTGAGAGGGTGACACCACATCCAGCACACAGAGGACTAGCTTTATAATTAATTAATGCTCATAGATATTTCCTTAGAACAGATGCTATGCTTTCCTGTACTTCATCTTTGACAGGGGAATGCAGGAGAAGTGAAAATGCTCTGTCATTTTTGTCATGTCTTCCCTCTTGTTAATGCCTCACACAATTGGTGGTTTCAAGGTCACTTTATTTACTGACAATTGTCCTTCACCAGCAATACCAATTTTGTGCTAAAATGAATCAAAACAGTGGTAAAATAATAATAAGTTCAATTATATGAAATTAAAATCTTCTGAGGGTATATATTTTAGAGCAATGGTGTTTAATGACAAGCCACATTATTCAAATAGGAATGAAAATATTTATAGATTGTGTTTTTCTGATGGTTTTGCAATAAAGCCAGCATACAGGTAATGTATGATGACATTTCACAATCACTTTTCTCCCACACATGTATTGATGGAAACCCTCAGTCAAACACAATTGCCTACTTCTCCTTTTTCAATCTGTGTGTATGTTATTACTGTAGAGGTGGAAGAGCTGCATACATAAACCTCACTGCCCTACCTGCAGTAACAGAGCCACAGGTCATCACTTGGATACATCTATCTGAATTTTTATTATTTACATTATTTGATGAAGGTGTCAGCACCTGCCAGCACCCTACTGGAATGCAATCATCAAAGTATCTGAGTGCTACCAAGAGTTCTGAAAAGTAAGGTTAAAACTTGACAGGATAACTTGCAATCTCTAATGTTTTTCAATTGAACATGCATCAACAGTAACACGTTTTTATCATAAACCAAAAGAAGAGGATGAAAATATTTTACTCTGATGACACACTTGTTTCTTTCTTAGGTGTCTGGAGATGATGCAGATTAGTATCATGTTGTATCCTGACATCTTTAAGGTCTCAGGATTTTAGTACAGGAATGGCAGTTTTACATAACCTGAATATTGGGTCCATATGTACTTGTACTTATGAACACACTGAACATGACGATTAGCAATTCTGTCCTTTATAAAAAAAATCTCTGGTTGACAACTGTGAACGGTTTGGGAGGTGTTACTGCTTATGGTCTTTTGCAAGCATTATTTTGACTGGGCACTGAAATTCTGCTTGGGATTTGCAGTGGCACTTCACCCTAGGAACAATCTCTACCAGAGACACAGGGTTCCTTACTGACAAGGTGATGTTGGTTCTGATGTGGTCTTTACTTTCCTTAACTTTCTTATTCACTAAGGCAGCATACCTGATTTCTTTGCTACCTATGTATTCTTTTGCATTGCTCTGATTTTGAAGAGTGATTTTTCTTTTACTCTGGCCACATAATTTCTTGTAACAGCCACCCACTGGGTTTGTGGCTTCTCATTCATTTGTCACAGACTTTCCCTTCATTTACAGGTGTATATGCTCCACATAAGATGCAAACACCGAAACACTATGTTTCGGTTGGAAATTGATTTATCAGCACTTGCATCATCCCAATAGTTTTAGCAGTACTTTTTGCTTGATTTCAGTCAATCTGAATTAATTCTTATTGATTTGTTTTCAAATATTGACTAGTATTGGATTAATTTCATCCCTATAAATAGACGGAGAATCCTTCATTAACAAACCTGTCATGAACCATTCTGTGGGTTCACTTTGGATCTTGTACCAAGGTATTAAATTCATGGCTTGACAATACTGGTTTAGATTTTTGGAAAGAACTGTTTAGATATTCAGCTAACATCTACTCAAGTGCTGTCCCTGTTCCTCCCTCTTTTTCCTACTCAGGTTAACAAAAAAATTTGCAATTCCTTCTTTGTTGTGACCTCCAATGAAATGAAAGCCAAGCTTTGTCTGTTGCTTGAAGTGCTATTGCTTGTTAGGAGAGCTTCCCTTCTGTCCTTCAGCAGGCATGGGCTCCAGACTACTCTGTCCTCTCAAGGACCATCTTGTCCTTTTGCCTATGTTAAGCCTTATCATATGTTGCTCTAGATCAAAACTTGGAAATTTTGACTCTGTAAAATGGGGATTATGGCAGTGTGAAGAGCTCTAAAATGTGTTGTTGGAAAATGCATATACAAGACCGATATTAGAACTACTTTTCTATTTGTTTTATTATATGTAGGTAAAGAAGGGCAGTGAAGTCAAAACAGAACAGTAACAATTACAGCAAGAGAATATACTATAAATTTCTTTAACAAATTTTACAGCACATTCTTATGATAAAGAACTGTCTCAGTATCATTAATAAATTTTGCTCCTGGTGATATCCTGTAGGCAGCAGCTGTGCCTTTAAAACAAGTATCCAGCGAGAAGAACAACACTGTTTTCCTGCTGGTCTCCTCAGCTTTCAAGTATAACAAGTGAAAATAAGTGTATTTGAAAGAACTAAGCAGACCTTGTGAAATTGTTTACAATAGTATCACAGGATGACTCAATAATATCACAAATTGAGCATATGGTAATTGTTCAGTTGTTCACATCTTACTGTAAGCCTTCAGATGTAAACTAAAGAAGAAACAAAGAAACAAAAGCAAGGTATTGTTCTGACCAATAATTATAAGTTCAGTAGCATATTAGAGCATTAACATATTAATTACATAGTAATCAGTACAACAACAAGTAATTGCTAACTTCGGATAATATTTTCATAGAGACCTTCATTCTTTGGAAACCAAAGCCAAGATAATGTGGGCACCTACATCTTACTGAATGTTAGTTAAGAAATTTTGAGAATGCTATGTCACACTTCCCTTGCATTAAAAGCACCCTTGATCCTAACTTTTTTTTTATTTGTTATTACTAATGCTGTAGTTTTAAATTACAGTATTAGTTGGTTTCTCAGGAGGTTTTGAATGTGTCTGGTAGTCTATCACAGACTGCAAAGCCTTAGAGAAATTCCCAGGAGTGGCACTGTCCTGTAGCATGGTCCATCCATCTCCATATCCCGAGAGGCTCAGGTTGATGCCTCATGTCTAAGCCATTGGGTACAGTTTCACCACTAGATGGGAGCATCGATTGTTTGGCTTTTGCTTTGAAGTGCTGCTCTTCTAGCCTTGGAAAAGCATATTCCCTCTTGGCTCTTGTTTCAAACTTGTGGGAGGCCTGAACTTCCTCCCACCACTGTGCGGCACATTCCAGAAACACTGGCTAACACTGATCCCTAGAGGACATCCCTCTTGGCTGATGCCCTGCATGACAAGCGTTCAAAGTGGTCCCTACTGTTTAGTATGGAAGCACTCAGTTACTCCCCATGTCTTCAGGGACGTGCTGGGAATTGCAGGAATGTTCCAGTAAGCTTGTTTTATGGCTTATTGTTTCATTGGGAAATGGAGCATCTGTAGTTTGCTGATTGTCCTAAAATCACTCTGATCACCAGAGAAAAGTGAAGGTAAAAGGGAAGACAGACTTGACTTTCTGGTTAAAAAACCAGTGGTGGAGTTGCTACATTTCCAGACAGATGCACAGAAAGAAAACGAAACTTTATAGGCTAACCCAGCTCCAGGACATCCACTCGGAACCCTCCAGCTCTGGGATGCTTCCACAACACCTTTAGATGAGATCCAATGTTTAAAGAAGGCCATCGTCCAGTGCCTGTCCCTAACCAAAAGGACCTCCACCTGGGGCATGTCACTCATCCTGTGCATCTGGTTCTTAGGGGGTCTGTTAAATTAGAATATCCACTTCCTCCCTCAAGTCATGCTTGCAATGCTTGAATTTGATAAAGATACTCTGTAACTCCTTTTCCACACAACCACTGCCTGCCCTTGCCTTGCGGCTCCTTGAATAGGAAGATGGCAGACAGAAAACCAAGCTAAGGATTGTCCCTGGGCTCCATTTAATTATAAACAGGCTGTTCATCCATTATGAGGGAAATGCTTCCTACAGAAATTGAATGGAGTACAGACCTCAATACACAACCTCTTTTTTTCTAGTTAAGAACTGCAATGTCTGCACATGTGCATGATTGACAGTCACACTTCACAGAAACAACTAAGAGAAATAATGCATGTGGACTAACTCAGGACTGAGACTTGGCCTGAGTGCAGCCAAAATGCTGCTGGGTGGTAAAGGATTCATTGTGTGGCTCCTGCTCTGGGCTGTCTTCAGCAGCTTTCAATCCATCAGCTTTCTCCCAAGCAGCTATTCTTCTATGAGATGAAAATATGGGAAAGGACATGTGGCTACAGTCTTTCTTGGAAGATAGTGTTAGCCTCTGCAACCAGGAAGAACCTCTTGAAAGGAGGAAGGCTGCTATGCCTTCTAGACCCTGAAAACAGAAGGCAAATGGAAAAGACAAAACTTCAGGGAAAATGTACTTCTAAAACAGTTTTTTCTCTGGGCATGACATTTTGGATGGCGGATGAGAGGCTGGACATGAGCTGGCAATGGGCACTTGCATCCCAGAAAGCCAGTTGTATCTTCGTCTGTTTCAAAAGCAGGATGGCCAGCAGGTCAAGGAAGGTGATTCTGCCCCTCTGTTCTGCTCTAGTGTGACTCTGCCTAAAGTGTTGCTTCCAGCTCTGGGGTCCCCAGCACAGGAAGGACATCGACCTCTTGGAGCAAGTCTAGAGGAGGGCCATGAAGATGATTAGAGGGATGAAGCACCTCTCCTATGAGGAAAGGCTAAGAAAATTAGTATTGTTCCATCTGGAAAAGAGAAGGCTTCAAGGTGACCTAATTGCAGACTTTCGGTACCTGAAGGCAGCCTATGAGAAAGATGGGGAGAGACAAGGGCATGTAGAGACAGAAAAAGGGGGAATGATTTTAAACCAAAAGAGTGTAGGTTTAGATTAGATATTAGTAAGAAATTCTTGTCTGTGAGAGTGGTGAGGTACTGTGATAGTTTGCCCAGAGAACCTGTGATTGCCCCATCCCTGCAAGTGTTCAAGGCCAGGTTGGGTGGGGCCCTGAGCAAGCTTGCCTAGTGAAAGGTATCCCTTGCCCATGGCAGGGTGATTGTAACTGTGTGATCTTTAAGGCCTCTTCCAACCAAAACCAAATCATTTTATGATTTTTTCACATCTGAAGTTGATATTACCACAGGTACACTTCTCTTGGGCTGTGCCAGAGGCTCAAGCTGGAAGTGTCTCATTATCTTAGACTGTAATTTGAGTCTCCTAAGTGTATCCTGACAGTCTGCCTTTCTGAGGCATGACACTGAACCATACTCCTCACCATCAGTCAGCAGCAGAGATGAAGACACACTGAAGTCTGGGATGTGTGAGGAATTGTGTTTCTTCTCAGTAGCACTCATGGAGGTTCATTGTGTCTCCCAGGTCATGATGCACACAGCACAGACTTGCTAGTCCTGCAAGAGTCCATAGCACCGTTTGGGAACACAGGACTACACACTACACAAACAATAAAATGGCATCACTGTTTCATACTGGATGGAGCCTACCTGATTAAAGTGTGACGAACTGTTGAGACTAAAAGCACATAGTTTACTGTTACACACAGATACTATGCTGAAACCGACTGTTTTTTTCACAGAATTATTCAATTTGTTTGCAGCCTTAAAGGACATTACAGTTTATTGACCAAGTGAGTAGTGAAGTGGCTGAGTATCACATTCCATCAGACTTAAGTAGGTTCAGCTAGGAGTAAAATCTGTCTTCAGGTTAGTTTCTACAGAAGATCATGATATGACTAACACTGAGATCAGTTTTCATTGGCAAATCAAGAAGGAAGCAAAGTGAGGTGCAGAGAGCTCATTTTAAATCACAGCTGAAATAACACCAAACGTGCAAGTGAAAAAATTACTGACAAAGTTAATTGCTTTTCTTCAATATTAAAATAGTTTCAAGTTTGCTCCAGTGTGAAAGTCACTGGCAAATACTTTAGGGCATTAAAATTAAGCTTTCTTCTTTTGATTTAGTCCAAGAATTAGCTGCATGAGAAACTCAGGCAGGGACACAGCAAGAAGAAAATCAGAACAGTCAAAGATATGGGATCTGGTATATTAAACAATTGAGTTTCTCAGTAATCTCCTTGCATGTGGAAAAGCCTACAGAAATTGTATTTGATTCTTTCTTTTTTTCTAAATTGGTAGTTTATTTCTCCAGATTTTCATAAGATCCCTCCCCTCCCCTCCCCTCCTCTCCTCTCCTCTCCTCTCCAACGGGTAACCTGCTTTGTTTGAATACAGTTTTTCTGTGAGATGAACAGCAGCTTAAACAGCTGTGTTTAGGACTCTGAAAA
>JAWWMO010000035.1:418897-433854 GCA_035047845.1 Dendrocincla fuliginosa
GAGGGAAGAGTGAAGGGGGGGAATGGGGGCTCTCATGGGGGAATGAGAGATCTGAGGGGGTAATGGGGGTCTGTGAGGGGTGAGGGGAGATGTGAGGGGTGATGGGGGAATGGGGAGCTGTGAGGGGGAGATGTAAAGGGTGATGGAGG
Source organism: Dendrocincla fuliginosa (assembly GCA_035047845.1). Lineage (NCBI taxonomy): Eukaryota > Metazoa > Chordata > Aves > Passeriformes > Dendrocolaptidae > Dendrocincla > Dendrocincla fuliginosa. The sequence continues at coordinate 419,047 of JAWWMO010000035.1, forward strand.
AATGGGGAGCTGTGAGGGGTCAGTGGGGGGCTGTGAGGGTCCATGGGGGGCTGTCAGAGGCCATGGGAGGCTGTGATGGGTGATGTGGGGCTGTGAGGGATGTTTGGGGGCTGTAAGGGATGGAGGTGTTTGAGGAGCTATGAGGGCCTGTAAGGGCTAATGGGGGCTCTGAGGGGTGACAGTGAAGGACTGTGAGGTGTCAGGGGGTGCAGGGCACTGCTGAGGGGCTGTGAGAGGTGATGGGGACTGTGAGGGGTGGTGAGTGGTGGTGAGGGGCAGTGTTGTGATAAGAGTATAGAAATTTGGCAGAAAAGAAACCCCTTTGTGGTTCTGCTGTCTTTAGAGACCAGTGGGGCTTAGGGTGGCTGGGCTTAATCTCTGATTATAACTAATTTGGCACTGTAAGTGGTCATGTTCAATAGGGACTTCCATGAGCAGAGGTCCTCAAACAGGGCAGGTTCAACTCTTGGAGTCTGGTATTGTTCAGTAAGAACTTTCACCATCACAGATTCATGAATAGCGTGGTTTATTGAAGCAGCAGAAATACAAGAGAGAATGGCTTCAAACTGAGAGTAAGTTTAGATTAGATATTAGAAAGAAATTATTTACTCAGAGGGTGGGCAGGCCCTGGCACAGGGTGCCCAGAGAAGCTGTGGCTGCCCCTGGATCCCTGGAAGTGTCCAAGGCCAGGTAGGATGGGGCTTGGAGCAACCTGGGCTGGTGGAAGGTGTCCCTGCCCATGGCAGGGACTTGGAACTGGGTGAGGTCTGAGGTCTCTTCCAACCCAAACCATTCATGAAATACAGATTTGGAATTGCTCTGGATAAATGCACTAGCTGTAGTAGAGCTCTTAACAATAACAACAGTATAGTATTAGTCCAAGTAGTAATAATCTTGTGCAGAAACTGACCAAGAAGTCTCAGGAGGAGGCAGAGGAGAGTAGCCCATCAGCTGCCTCCAAGGTCCTCTTGGGTTTTCCTCCTAACTAGGTGAAATTTTTACCCTTCTTATGTACAATCCAGTCTTATCCCCCTATTCCATTGTCACACATATGATCTAGGCAGAGAGCTGAGTAATACATGAGCCATATATGTGGGAGCATGTGTTTAATTAAGTCTGTTAAGCATATACAGTGTGTGTGTTTTAATATCTAAATGGTATTTAATCAGGAAAAAGTAACTTTTTTTTCTTTTTCTTTTTTTTAATTTCCTGTGTTGTCCTCCAAAGTGCTGGTCATATAACTTTGTTCTCTTTTGTTGGTTCTTCAGAGCCAGAACAGGACCACTGTATCTCCACGGGGTCTCCTGCTTCAGCCAGCTCAGTCTTTCCTGACATCAGCTGTGCAGGTGTCCATCCACAGAGATAAAACACAGAGGGTACACAGCAAAGGCTGCAGATATTGAGCCCTAGCCCTTGCCTGGCTCCTTGATCATCATCCCACAGACACCAGTGCTGTGTGAGGAGGCCTCGGGCTGTGTTTCTGCCCTGGGACCTGAGAAAAGCCCAGTGCAAATACTAGATACAGTTGTTGCTTTAGGAAACCTTTAAAATCTGACTACTTTTGTGCTCAGTAACAATGTGACTGGTTTTTTGCAAAGCCTACAACATCCGGTACAGAAATTGGTTCATTTTAAAGATGGAGGATTTCCATAGTGTTTATTTGACTTGGCTTGGCAGCAGTGGTCTGTTTACGACTGGATAAATAACTGCCACATTAAAGATTATTAACTAGCAATGCTTCAGTGACCAATAAAGTACTAATCTTTTATATGGTGTTGTAAATGTACACAGCCTGGTAAGGCAGGATCTTGCCAAAGAGATAACAAATCCCTTACTCAGAAGGTTTACAATCTAAAGGAAACCACAAAGGACCACAAGGAAAGTACAAAGCATGATAATGAAACATAAAACACACAGAGGACTTGTAGCCATTGCAGCTGGATTTTAAATGGGGTCTTAAGAGGGTTTTTTGTATTTACCTTAAAGCTACTGGGCAGTGATTAGAGGCAAGATAAAATCCTAGAGTGGTTTGGGTTGGAAGAGACCTTAAAGTCCATCCAGTTCCACCCCCTGCCATGGCAGGGACACCTTCCACCAGCCCAGGTTGCTCCAAGCCCCATCCAACCCGGCCTTGGACACTTCCAGGGATGAGGCAGCCACAGCTTCTCTGGGCAACCTGTGCCAGGGCCTGCCCACCCTCATTATAAAAACCTTCTTCCTAATACCTAAACTAAATCTCCCCTCTTTCAGTTTAAAACAACCACCCCTTGTGCTATTGCTGCAGGCCCTGCTTATAAGAGTGTGTCCCCATCTTTTTTCCAGGCCCCTGTTAAGTCCTGCAGATGGACACAGCGCCCAGTGTGCCAGGGACAAGTGGTGAGTGTGGGCTCGGGCACTCCTGTGCCCATCCCTCTGCTGGGGGCCAGTCAGGGCACTCCCACTGCTCCAAGGAAGGGCTAAGCTCCAAACTGGTGGGAAGCACTAAGCAACCCTCCTAATGTTCTTCCTTCCAGGCTTCCTTGTGACTTGCTGAGAGCAATGAACTTGTGTCATGGAGCACATGACAGAGCCTTTCCCAGATGCCATTTGTTTATTCAAATGTAAGTTGGAAATATAGTACATCATTTTATATTCACTTGTAGGCTCTGTAGGGTCCTACAGGGCACTTCCACACATGGAAAGGATTATGTTCCCTGTGCTAAATGAAGTTGAGCTTGCAAGGAAAGCAGGCTTAGATGAGGATGAAAGTAGATGGAGAGGTGTAGGAACAGAGATAAGTGTGGGCAGCATTTGATAAGATTTTGTAGGAGGATGAAAAACTTCCATCTGTCTTCAGCATTTATAGATCCTTCCCCTGTAGTATGTGGGGCCTATGTAGTCAGTATGCTTGGGCTCCTGGTGCCCCTCTGAGGTAAGGCAGTGCTGGTATTCCCATGTCTCTTCCAGGAAACTGCAGCAGAGGGAAAATGTTCATATGATGTAAAAAAGAAGACAAAAAACGCTGGGAATTGACAGGCTTTAGGAAAGCAAGAGCAGGCACAGGGAGGGGGATTGGATTCCTGGAGTTTCTCTGCTGAAATGTAAACTGTGGTTGGAACTGAACATATCCTTCAGCCAGAGAGTTGCTCTCAATGTTCTGAAAGTAGCAATAATTGAAGGTTTTCTCCAAACTCCTGTCCTGATCCTCAGTGGTGCATTATCAAGAGATATTTCAAGAGTATAATGGTGCCACTTTTGTCATGAAAGCCTCTGCATTACCTGATGGCTTTAGCTAATTCCAGTGCTCTGGGTGCCATGGGGGATAGTGTTCAAGGAGGCAGAGCCCTGCACAGAGATAAGATCAGTGTGGGGAGATCTTTCAGGAGGGGGGCCTGTGTGATGGCAGGATAAAAGGACACAGCAATCTGTGGACTTGCAGTGGCTGTAAAATTGCAGGTGACACATGCAAAGTGGATGTTGGGTGTTTTGGAGGCTGCATGGCTGCAGGAATAACCTGTCAACCTGTGCTCAGGCTGTTGGACTGTCTGTGACTGAGAGTGAGAGAAAGGGTTGAGTAGTTGTTTAATGACTGATGGAAATCCTGTTTGAGTGCATCTACTTCTCTTCTTGGAGAAAGGTGTTCATTGCTGGCAGCCTTCCAGAAGCCAAGGAATGCTGAGGCTCTAAGTACTAAATCCTGTGATGGTTCAAATAGAGAGCAAGACCTGCTGCCCCTCTGGGCACTGAGGGCAGTGAGTCTGTGTGGGTTTTTTGGGGATTAAAGAAGGATATTCATTTGTATCCTGCAACTTCTCTGAGTTTTTGAACACTTTCAGGGGGTTTCAAAAAAGTAGTTCCACAAGTGTTGGGTGAAATCTGTTTACCTACAGATTTGTCTCGAGGATGGCTTCTCTCTCTGTTCCCTGAAGACCAATAACAAGTGAGCTCATCCTGAACCATTCCTTTGTGTGGGAATGTTATTCCCCCTGAGCATTCATTTTCCTGAAGCACAGAGGAACAGAAATCTTCCTGGTGCTTGCAGTTGTATATCTCTCATTTTCTTATGAAACCAGGCTGGAGTTATGGACTAGGCACTGGATGTTAATGGAGGATTTTTGGCACGGGCAGTGGAGGGACTGAAAGGCTGAACTGGGAAACGATATGAAAGCAAGAAAAGACAAGCAAGTAGGAATGGTTGGGTGGGTGGGATGGTCCATCACATGAGACCTGTCCTCATGGGTGTCCAACAGTCTTGGAGAGGAGGCCAGTGCTGGTAGGGTGGGCTGGAGGGCAGCTGGAGGATCATCAGAGAATGTCGGGATGCACAGAAGGGAGACTTAGGCCAAAACCTAAGCTGGGCTAGTAAAACCGTGGCTTTACTGGTCCCACAGCAGTGCTGTTTGCACTGGGCTGTTTGCGTGGAAAGCTGATAAGCCTTGGCAAAGTGTGACCTCCTGTGGGTGAAGCAGGGAATTACCATGGGATAATTAAGCAAATCCTTTCCCTATCACGTGCCAGCATCTTAATGGGAGGTTTGCTTAGTGGTGTGGATCACTTCTCTCCCACCTGCAGCAGCCAGACCTGGTTTTGCTCCTCTTGATGAGCTGCTGATGTTCCTCCTGGCAATGAGGGTGAGGCTCAAGACAACGGTCCCAAAACTGGGAGAGTGCTGGTGGTTGTTTCAGTGGCACTAAAAGGAATGCTATCATGAAGGCAGCCACGTGTTTCTCTCTGGCTCCAAGAAGGGCTCTGGGAACACTGCGTTTTCCATTTGGTTGGATGGGTTGCAGCCACCTTTTCCTGTTTTTTCATCCCTTCCCTTGCCCCAGCTATGGCAGCTCCTGCCTTTTCAGGGTGAGCAGTCACACTGTACTAAGAATGCCAGGGGAAGGGTAACTTCTGGTGCTCGGTGATCCTCCTGGTGTGGAGAGGGGGTTTGTGAGGAAGGAATTAGTAGCTTCCCTTTAGGATGACTTCAGTCCCCCTCCTCCACGAGGGGACTGTAGGTGGTGTGTAGTAGAATCTCAACATATTGCACCAGCTATTCCAGAGCGGGATGTTGCCTTTTAGCATCCAGCTTTGGCTGCAGGTGCTGCTCTAGTGTTCACCACCTGGCAGGGTCCAGTGCACAGAGACCCCTCTGGCTGCTGGGCACCTTTGGGGCACTCTTGTGAGCTCCTGACTTTCTGGAGGAGGAGTTCGTTGCTGAGGGATCTTGCACCTGACACTTTGCCTCCATCCATGGAGTGCCTGCCTGATGACCTGTGGGATCTTAGGGAATGGCTTATTTCTCAGGGTATTTTCCTAAGAAGGTGATTCTGAAGGAGTTTGGTTTATTCCCAAATGGACGTATATCCTATGAACTCCAGGGACTGTTGGTGAGTCACATGCTAGAGACATGGATGGATAGGTACATGTTGCTTGATTTATGCCCTGTGCTGTCTTTGATGTCCCTTCCTTCCCTCTGTACTCCTCTGATGAGTCCAAAGGCATCACTGCCTCTTCTCAAGGACCTCACTGGCTTTTCCCAGGCAAAGCAGAACCTGTTTTTGGGGACTGGTGTCTCTCATAGCATTGTGCCTCTGCCTGCATAGCTGGCTCTGGGTCTTCAGTGCATTTATCTCACAGTGAGATGGAGTGGGCGCAGTGAGGTCCCTGCAGAGTTCACAGCAGAGGTGGCTGGACAAGTAAGTGCAAAACCAGGCTGGGATCCCATGGCTTTGCTTTCTGGAGACTTGAGAATAGCTCAACCTGCTTGGGTGAAGGATAAGAGGGTGTGGTGCCCAGATGGCATTTGCCTGGAGTGGGATCCTGTCTATCCCAGCCAAAGGGCCAGGGCAGGACCCTGGCTCTGGTCTCAAGTGAGCTTTACACCAAAATCCACGGCATTGGATGCTCTCACACCCACCTGTGTTCTCCTCTAAGGCAAAGCAGAACCTGCAATTAGTGTTTCCAAAAGGTGTGAAATGGAGCTGGAGCAAAAGCAGGCCCGGTGGGTGCTCTGGGCCAGGCCTAGTCCTTGCAGCCCTCGCACCTGCGCTGGAGCGTGAATTGCTACTCTGTGCCGTGCCCCTCACCCCTCCCCACGCTCTGCTTTCATTAGTGTGTGCTCTTGGGTTAAGGACCGTTCTCACTCCCAGCTGAACAAACACTTTCCATCGCGTGTAAAATCCAGCCTGGTGCTAACAGGCGTCTCCCCCCACCTTCTTCCCTCCCCTCTGCCACCTTTTGTGCAGTTGGCAGGACAAAAAAGTGTCGCTATTACCTGACTTATTATCGGCACGGGACTGTAATTTATGGCATATGCTTGGTAAAGAGCCATGCTGAAAACATTTATGGCCCTCTTAGAGTCCTGCGGGGTGGCGGGGAGGATGATGGCTGCAGAGGGGAAACCAGTTGTTCCACCCTTGCAAAACACTGCACAGGCTAAAAGCTTCCTCTGCCTTCTGACAGTAGTGCTGTGGGCAGCAGGCTCCGAGCCCTGCCCCACCAAAGTCAGAGCTGAGACACCAGTGCCCAGAAGAGATGTGAAGTTTTGCTGTCCTTAGGAAACACATTGTTTCTCCCTTTGGGTGTTTATCAAATTTCCCATTTTTACCACTTCTGGCCCTGTACAGTCTCACCCCTCAGGCCAGGATCTCAGACTCTGCCTTCCTCCTATTCCTCATACATGTGGCAGAAGCTGCCCCATGTGCACTAGGTCAAGCATAAGAGTTGTCTTCCAAAAGACGGGCATTACAGTGGGACAGCTGCTCTCCAGCAACCAGGTTCATGCTCTGTCTGTACAAAACAACCCAATCATTTAGTTTTCCATATCTGGATTTGACCTGAAAATGTGCTGTGGAGAGAAGGGTCAAATGAATTGTCATTGAGGTAGGTGGGCTGGATTTGAATAGTAATCTAAGAGGTAAGGGAAAGTCGTTCCTGGCAGCAGTGACTTTTCCAGTGATTGAAGAGAGACTTGTGAGAAATGGGACTTTATATCCCATTCTTGTGATGGTTTGTGGTATGGAAATTTCACATGGGAAAGAGTTTTTGACACTGGGCTATTTGCTGACTATTGAAAAGTTAATGTTGGCTTTTGAGCTCCTCTCAGGAAAACATCATCGTTCATCTTTCAAAGGTATTTGGAGCTTGGCTGTCTGCCCTGTCCACTTGTCCTGATTCAAAGGATGGGAGCAGAGCATCATCCAAATCATTTCCCGGCTTCAGGAGCACACTTTCCCTGAAGCTGTTTGGTTAGAGAGAGCATTTGCTTGGCCTGCAGTGAGCCTGGCTCTCTGCACACCATAGGGAAAGATCATGTGGCAGTTTGTCCTCTTTCTTCAGTTCTGGCTTTGGCAGCTGCTGGGCAAGAAGCTGGTCTTATGAGCCCTCAGCTTCATCAGTGCCATGTGCAAGTCCATGTGCTGGAGCTGAAGGAGATGTTCTGGCTGGGGTTATGTTGCTGCTAAATCCTGAATGATCTCTGCTGCTTGCTGTCTGAAGGTTTGCAAGATAAAGCCTCTGGAGATGGATAACACAAGGAGTCACACAAAGCCCACAGTGCCAAGCTAATGCCACTTCCAGAGCCATCACCCCTAGCTGCTGGTTTTTGCTGAACATCTTGTCTGAAGGGTCCCAAGGCTGAGGTTTTGGTCTGGGAGAATGCTTTGAGCTGGAGTTGCTTCATTCCTGCTGTAGTTGGACAGAGAGTGTGTTTTGGATGGCATTTATTTCCCCAAACAGTAGCTGTCTTAAAGTTTGCCATCTGGTGTAATTCTGTCCTCTGAGCTCCATCTGTGCTGTGCAGTGGGGAGAGGCTGAAGCCTCCTGTGAGTGAACCAGCTCATTTATCTTAAGCACTATCGGGTGGAGCAGGTCTCTCTGGAGCTGCTTCTGTTTCTTCTCACTGGAGCTTAGATGTTCAGGTGCCAAATGGTGCTAAAATCAGAGGTGAAAGCTCACATCATCTGTGGGGTCTGAGCCACCTTTTGGCCTTGTTCTGTTGACTGAGTTCCAGAGATCCTTTGCCCTGGTCAAATCTCTACCTGGATCCTAGAAAGAGGCCCCCTTTCTAAGCTGGTGTGAAGGCGATGGGTGGTGCTTCTAGAGCTGGATCCTGCTGATAACAGGGACGAATCACAGTCTTGAAAGATTCCTGAGTGTCCCACAGGGTGAAAGCAGTTTGGCTGATAATAAAACCTCTGCTGAGTGCGAGATTATTCAGCGGGAAAAGGTGGGGGGAAATGGCAAAAAATACCTGTCTTAAGAGGGTTCACTGTATGTGCACCTGATAAAAATCATAACATGGGATCAGCTTTCTTCTCTGCTTGCTCGGCTTTTGGCATGTGTAACCAGGCTCTGGCAGGCAGGGCAAACCTCCTTCTCCCCAGAGTCGTTGCAAAAAGACCATTTCCCCATTTAAAGAGCGTGAGGGAGGTGGGGATGGAAAGGGGAGCTGAGCCAGGCAGCGGGCGAGCCCTGCCCACGCTGCTGTGCAAGCTCACAGAGCTGGGGCTCTCCCACCCCCACCGCTCTCCACGGCGTTAGGCACGTGGGATTGAGGGGGGCTGGATGGGTATGAAAGCAAACACACATCTGGAAGTTCCTCCAGTTAATTGGGCAATTATTCATACCACTCTTGCTGGAAGCAGCCTGCTACTGCTGTGCCAAAACCAACAACAACAGACCGTGGGCGTACTCCGTCCCTGCTCGGAGTGGGGAGGCATGTGTGGAGAGGTGGTGCTGCCGAGGGCAGGTTAAGCAGTGAGGGCATGGACCCACTACTCCTGGACAGCTCTGCTTGGCTCTAGAGGTGGGTGGGGAAGCCCTGGAGACCCTGGATGTGGTGAGATGCTTGGGAAGCACTTGCTTCACAGTGCATGTGGGCCCCAGGTGGGGAGGGTGAAGCTGCTGCTCCAGAGCACCATGAGAACCCAAGTCAATCTGTGTTGGGTTTTATTAGGAGCTTGGCAGGCTGTGGTGTTGGTGAAGGTACTCCAGGCCCAGCTGTGCTCTGTAGCACTTTACTGCTTGTAAATAGTGGATTCACTGCCATTTCTGCCCAGCTCCCACCTGAACAAGGCTCTGGCAGCCCATGTTCACCTTTTCCATCTCACCTCCTTCCCCTTCCTCACATCCCTGGTTCCTCCCTGTTCTGACAGCAATGTCAATGCATGTCCCCATCCCCTCCCAGTCTCTGATGCCAGTGCTGTGCAGGTGAAGTGCTGAGGGAGTGCAGAGCTGGTAGATCTTGGCTTTGGCCATTCATTTTCTGAGATTTGCCTGCGAGATGAGAGCTGAGTTTGAGCACTTCAGTGTGAGTGGCTTTCCCTGTGGCAGAGTTAATGGGCCTCAGCAAATCCTCAGGGAGATTACATGCAGTGGGACCCTGGACACCATCAGCTTTGAAGCAATGCCTGTCCTTCTCATCTCTGCATCCGGTGGGATACAGGGTTACTCCTGAGGCTGAATCCTCTGTGAATGCCTGTCAGTGGGACAGACCACATCTTGAAAGCGTTCCTCTGGAACCATGGCTGACTGTTGTTTGAGTGCTTTGCTGTTCCCTCCTCACTGCTGAAGCCCACAGGAAGCCTACCCCTTCCAGCAGAATCTCTGTGATTTAGAGAAATGAGCCCCTTCTCTCAAACCGTGCCTGCCGCAAGGACCTGGGGGTGCTGCCTTTGGTCCATCTGCTTCCCACTTTGCCTGAGAGTGCATCTCTGGCACTGAGAGAAGTTGTGGCAGCCTCAGAAGTGCATGCAGTGCTGGGCTCCACCAGCATAATTGGAGCCAGCTTCAGTCAAGCCCAGCTGGGATGTGGAAGGAGAAGAATTCCCGTGGTTCCCTCTTTCCTTGTCTTTTCCCCTCTGCCATGAGATGGATCTTCTCTGAAGAAATTTAGTGCCATTAACTCAAGATCTTCCTCAGGATAACATAAATCAGACAGACAGTTTGGCTCCAGGATGAACGTGTGAACGTAAGCAGGGCTGTACTGGGTCACGCCAGGGAGCTGCTGAGTGCAGGATCCTCTCCACAGCATCACTGGAGCGAGTGCTCTAGGAAAGGGCTGGAAACAATGCAAGCATGGCATGTGTTGTCCTGTGTCTTCTCTGGCAATCCATGGATGTGGTGAAAGGTTTATCTAGCGAGTGATCAGCAAATATTTTCTATCTTTTTTTGTCCATTTTTGAAGTGTCTTAGAAGCAGCAGTGGTGCTAACTCGGAAAGGCTTGGGGATGTGAAGTTCTCTGCGTGAGCTTTAATAGTGATCTCAAAAGTACTATGAGGACATCTTGCCACTATGAGGACATCTCACCATCAAAAAACACTGGAGAGAGGGGAGCATGATTCCTGGTTTTACAGGAGGGAGCAAAGAATTTAAGTGGCTTATCCAAAATCTCACTGGGAATCCTTAATGAAGTGTGGATTCAGACAGATTCCTGTGACTGTCCAGCTTTCCTCTTTGATAATCACCCACACAGAGATCTAAGTTAGGATGGGAACTGACCCTTAAGGAGATAATGTGGAAATAAACCTTAATGAAGGGAAAGCCTTCCTTACCGTCCAGCTGGATGACTGTGCTGCAGAAGGAGGACATTGCCCAGGTGGGAGAGGCCAGCCAACAAAACCTGCTTTGGCAAAGTTTAGGAAATGAAAACATTGCTGAGGGTCCAGCTGAGGAAGTAGGATGCTGAAGGCACTCAGAAAATCAAGATTTGTGGTGAACAGTGTCGGGGAAGAAGGAGAGAGTCTGGGACAGGATCTGCTGTTCGGCCAGAAGGGATAGGGTAGAGCTGCCAACCATGTGGAAGGGATGGGAAAGGTAGGAGGGTGTATGGAGCTGGGCATTGAAATGGAACAGCCGAGATACAAGCACCAAGGGACAGCTCTCGCTCTCACTGAAGGGAATGGACTGACTCCCATTGACGTCAATGAGGGCTGAACTGGGACCCTTGCGAGAAATATATTGAACACAGACAAATCCAGCAAAGTCAAACCAGATGATGCAGGCCTCTTAATACAGTCACAGGGAGCTGATTGCGAAACCTCCTAATGAGGCACTTCTGTCAAGCAGCCATCTCCAAGCCCAGTAGGCTCCAGCCTAGGAGAGGAACATGGAAGGCTGTAGTCCTGGAGAAGGCACACCCAAGATGGAAGGCTGAAATGGCATGGGATGGGTCCTTATTTGTGCTTCAGCATAATCCCACTGGCCGCCTGGTTTGTGTGACCTCCTTAACTACCTTACCACACCCCAAGTGCTTCTCCTTGAGCCTTCCCTGTCCCAGTGATGAAGCTGTTCTGAAGCTGGAGGCATGGACAGACCGGGCGAGTTGTCACAGAGGAATATACTGCTGCACATCAGCTGGCAGTGGGGGGCATTTGTGTGCACACCCTTAATCCGTGGCACATGCGAGTCAGTTCGAGTTAGCCAACGTGGCAGAACCGCACTAAGCTGGCTGAAATGACCTTATTTGCACGGACTAAGCGAATGCACATGGACTGCAACGCTGACACGCAGGAACCGGTTACCGCGTGATAGCCTGTGCCTGTGTGCGCTCAGCCTGTGACTCATCGCCCCAAACTCTTCCCTTGCTGTGCTTCCCAGTGCCTTGTTCCAGGCTCCCAGTGCCCGGTTTCCTCTGCGTCAAGGGATGTCTGTGATCCTACCGCAGCCCCTTGTCTGTCCAGAGAGCAGTTTTGGCAGCTGCCCTGCTCTGTTCCACAGTCTCAATGATCTCCGCTGGGTTCAGGCCCTCCTGGTCCTCTTCGGAGGCTACTCAGACAGCCAGCTCCCTGTGGGGACCCAGCTCACGGCTCGGAGTGTATCACCTCACTGAACAAACCCTTCCCAGCCCAGCAGGCATCCTTTGGCACCAGGACATGCCTCTCCTCCATCTTTACTCATGTTCCCCACTTGGAGAAAGCAATGAGTCAAGACAAGACTCTACCCTTAGAGAGCAAGAAGACCCTAATGAGATCAGCATTTTCTCTTTGCACAGTGGGAGTTTGGAAAAGGTGATGGAGTGGAAAGGAGAGGGCAGGATGAAATTACTAGTATGGAATATGAAACTGAAAACAGAAGGAGCTGAGTTTCTGTGTGCTCCTGAGGATGTGGGCCTCTGAAAGGGACCTGGCTTGTCCCCGACCAAGCCCAGGTTCAGGCTGAACACCAGAAACTTCAGTGAAGCCACCCTTACTTTTCACCATCTTGAAACAGAATTCAGTCCTGGAAGATCCATCTCCCCTAAACCTGGAGCTGCACGTCCTAGCTGTGGTATGAAATAAGGGAACTAAATCTACTGATTCGTAGGTGGAAAATTCAAAGGAATGGGAAGAGAGCACTGGAATGGAGACAGGCAGGGGGCATTGTTGCTCTTAAAATGGTCCTGTACTGCATGTGCAGCTTAGATGTTTTGGGAAGAGTGGAATTTCACTTTTGATTCCCCATGGATAGACTGGTCTGAAACTTTTTCTTTTCTTCCTGGATCCACTGAAATAGCAACATCTTGGGCAGGGACCAGTTTCCTTGATGTAAGAGCAGTGCTTGGGGCGAACCCAAGAGCAGACACGGGGACAGGTAGTAAACACAGGGACAGGTTACCTACAGTGGGCATTGAGGCATTGCCTGAGCTTGCAGGAGTGGAGTGAGGAAAGCCAAAGTGCTGGAGCCAGCAGACATGAGAGACACCAGGAGGGGCCTCTTTCAAGTGTACCAGACACAAAGTGAAGGCTGAGGAAAGTGGGGGCTCGCTGCTTCCTGGGGCAGAGGACCTAGAAACAAAGGGCATGGAAAAGGCAGAGATATTCAATACTTTTTTGACACCAGGACTAATAACATTTAGTGGCTTTTTTAATGGCTTAAGAGTGCACTCTCAGCGAGATTGGGGGCAACCAGCTGATACCCCAGAGGGCACAGCTGCTGCTCAAAGGGCACTTCACAAGCTGTCGTCTGTCCTGTGCTGTGATGTGCATTTCAGTGCTGATGGCCTGGCTTTTCTCTGCTGCCTGTGCTGCTCGTTTGCTTCTTGCTTCCATTTCAGGCAGCCCTATTTCTTTGAAGGTGGTAGAAACAAGCTTCCCTTCTCCAAGTGAGCAGCGAGGTGTGTCACACCTCGGTGAGTGAAATTTGAACCTTAAGCCATAGTTTTTCCCACAGTAATAGTATCATCAGGATGTAATCACTGCACTGACATGGATAAGCTACTGTATCAGCCTAATGTATTTCTGCTGATGACTTTCCTCTGGGCCATGAGGTGGGAAAGGGGTTGGATCTGAGAGGAGGTGTGAGATTGAAAGAACCCTGCTCTGGGTTAGGTCTCCAGCCACAGCCTGGCACAGAGCTGCATCCATCTCCATGCAAACTGGCACGTGGGGACTGTGTTCCTGGACAGGAGCAATCAGACTGGTTTGCACTGGGTGGTGAGGTAAAGGTGTTTCTAGAAGCACCCAGGAAAGCAGCAGCAGCAGCATCACCACCTCCTCAGCCACACCCAGCTGCACAGCAGTACAGGCTGTGTCTCCCAGACAGTATCTGGGACAGCCTCCCCCATCAGTGCTCCTACTTTTCCTTATTCACAGGCACATCACAGAGTGAGGTGTTATTATTTCTGAGGCTGATTTTTCTCTCTCCCTTGTCTTTTTATAGCAAACACTGCTCCTCTTCATGTCCCAGAACGATTCACCTCCCTCAGATATCTGTATGGGGATGTTTATTGACATGACAGCATGCAGCAGTCAGTGCTGCCAAAGTCAACGTGTCCCGTGTCTGCTGAGGGCAGGTTGGAGCTGTCAGCTCTGTGTCTCCTGAGAGATACCAAGGCTGTTTGTTGACTTTGCCTTTGGCTGGTGTTAGATAAACAGTGATCATGTATTATTTTTGTGCTTCTTTCTATGACCAGCTCAAGCACTGTAGTGGGCACATCAGTCACTGACATCAATTGTTTCCCCTGGATTTCATTCTGAGTGTTTGGTGAAGCCTGGAGAAAAGACACCATTACCTTTAAAACTCATCTGTAAGGGTGAGAAAATCCTGAACCCCCTGCTGTTTTGGGGCCTGGCCATAGTTGATGCTGCCTGGCATTTTTGGGTGCTGGTCTCCCAAGGTGGGGTGTAGTATCATCAGGTATTAGTGCTCTCAGTCATTCTGTTTATCTGTGTTAAATTCTGTGTTTTATGGTGGTGACATCCTCAGTGCAAAACCAGAGACAGCAAGCCTGGACAGCCAGCTCGAGGAAACCTCCTCTGCCAGGGCTCTCTCTTCTCTGTTGGATCCTCTGGCATCCAGAAAAGTGTGAGTCCCACCCAAAGTTTCTGCGTGAGGAAACTTTGTGTTTCTGCATTTGGGGAAGCTCTGTGTATTCTCTTCTGGTGTCTGATAGAAGTTAAACTCTCACAGCAGCTTTTTGTGCAGGCTTCTCACATGCAATTGGTAGAAAAGAGGGATCTCATGTTACAGGTGGAGCCAGACCATCAGCTTCTTGACACCTCAGTCTAATTTGGGTGAAATTTGCTGATGGCTTCTGAGCTATTAGTGATGGATGAACAAACACAAATGGCATGATTTCTTAACTTTTGTTTCCACTGGAAACCAGGCTGAAACAGCCAGCTTCACCATTCCCTATGGGACAGCTTGTGACCAAAAGCATCACAGAGGTAGAGAACAATGCTTCCTGGTTCCTGCATGGCATCTTTTGTTGGTGTATACTTGTTCTGTGCCATTGGAACTAGAGCTGATATGAAGCAGCTGCCCTGAAACTGCACATCCTGTTGTGCTGGGGTTTCAAAGAACAGGTACACAGGGATAAAAACTGGGTGAAGAAATGCTTGATCTTGGGCTTCTGACAA
>JAWWMO010000035.1:433954-462540 GCA_035047845.1 Dendrocincla fuliginosa
TGTGCTGGGGTTTCAAAGAACAGGTACACAGGGATAAAAACTGGGTGAAGAAATGCTTGATCTTGGGCTTCTGACAACAGAGAGCAAGACCTGCTGACACAGTGGGGACACAGAAGTGAGACCAGTCACGTTCCCAGATGCTGGAGCCTTTCAAAGTGACTCTGCTGGCCCTGGTGGGATTGGCTTGCTATAGACAGGTACTTCCCACTGGACTCCAATGAGCAGGAGGATGAAGATGCTGGGAGGGGTGACCCAAATAGTTTTTAGTCTGCTTGGCTTTCCTGATTACCTAGTACTTTTGTTTGTGGCAGTAAAGTAAAATCTGGGGGCCAGTCTCCCTCTGCAGCACAGCAGAATCATAATATCTTAGTGTGTCTTGAGTTGGAGGGAACCACAAGGATCACCGAGTCTAACTCCTGGCCCTGCACAGACACCCAACAATCCCACCATGTGCTTGAGAGCATTGTCCAAATGTTTCCTGAACTCTGCCAGCTTGAGGCCGTGACCACTGCCCTGGAGAGCTTTTTCCATTCTCCAACTACTCTCTGGGGGAAGAAATTTTTCCTAATATCTGACCTCAGCCTCCCCTGACACAACTTCGTGCTTTGGTTCTTCACCCTGCATCAATAAATTATGCCTAAACTATGGGATTAGAGCATGTTATGTTTTCCTTCCAGGCTCTATGTCTAGCTTTCCTTCCCCAAAAACTCAGCAAGGGAGAGGGCAGGTCAAACAGTCTGTAGCTGGTGTGAGTGATGGTTTAGCACAATCAACATATTTTGAACCACAAAAACGGTGAGCAGAGTTGCTGCTCTGGTGTGATTCAAGGCTCTTTAAGAAGAACAGAGGAGATAAGGAGAACCAGGCAAACTGTCCTTGGAAAGATAAACACAACAGTATAGAGTGAGTTACTGCTGAGTTAGGAAGAACAAATGCTGTGAGCAGCAAAGGTATTTCTAGACAAAGAACTGCAAACATTTTAAAACGGAGCCAGAATAACGACACCATGAGCAACTGGGCAGGCTGTGACCTCCTTTGAGCCTGAAAGAGGAGAGTTGGCAGAGCTCCCCAGCATACAATTTCCATGTCCCTGGTGCTCTGCACACATCTGCCCAGCACTTTGAGGTCTTGCTAAAGGCAGGGCATATCACTGCTTAGGGCTGTGTGTGAGTCCAGGACAGCGTGTGCTGCCTGGACTGACTGACAGTGGCACTGAGTGGGAAGGATGACTTGTTTTGCTGTGGAGCTGTGATGTGATTTAATTCCCACCAAATATCGGTGCTGAAATGTGTTCCTGGGTCCCACAGTTTAGGCACAGTTGCTGTTTCTCTGGACTATCTTGTACTTCTCAGTCATCAGCAATGAAAAACTTGGCGGTAGCAAAGATGAAGAGCTGAAAGACCTTATTTCTACATTACAAAAAGTGCTCTTTCTGGCTCCTTTCTGCCATGACCAATCATACTGCCAGTCTCCCTTCCCCAGTCCTTCTCCTGGCATGTGGTGGGAATCTTGGGGTTATCCTGTGCAGGGCCAGGAGCTGGACTTGATGATCCTTGTGGGTCACTTTCTAACTCAGGATATTCTATGGTTCTATGATCCTTCTACCCCTCTGTACCCATCCATTGCCTTTCTGCCCCATCCTTCACCTCCCTCCTGCAGCCTCCCTGGTGCTGTGATGCCACAGAGCAGATGTGCTTGCAGGGGTGGATGGAGGTGGTTCCTGCCATGCTGACACTGTCTGTGAGCTGTCTGGCTCCTTGTGCACTTCCTGGCACAAGCCCCTGCATGGCAGGTCTGTGCATTGCTGTCATGCAGCTGTTTGTGGAGCCAGCTCATGGCTGCAGTATTCCATGCATTTCCCACTGCTTGCAGCACCCATGCAGTCATGGATGGCAGCTGGCAGCAATGTGCCAAGCAGCAGTAATGCAGTCACATGTGGGCATGTCAGCATTGTCTTGGGGCAGTTGTCTGTGGACACATCAGAATAGCCTGGCTCTAGAGCCATGTGCTTTACCATGTGGGTCTCCCTCCTCCCGGAGTGGGTCGTACAAGGTGACATCTGGAGGTCCCTTCCAGCCTCAATCGTTCCATGAAGAATTCCCCCTCCACAGGGAGGATGTTCTTGTACAGAGGTGAGATGGCACATGGGATCTTTTTCTGTGGGGTGATGCTCCCCTGCTGTGGCAGGGAGTCTTGGCATTCAGACTCAAAGAGGAGAAGTGCAGTGAGTGTTTCACCAGGAAATGAGCTCAGGGAGCTGGGTACTCAAGTGATAAATTGCTGGAGTGTGTAGATGTGTGTCCTGTAGCCCTGTGCAGGAGCTGGGCTGGAGACCAGGAGAGCTTTAGAAACAAACAAGACAGCAAAGACATATCATAGGGCCATGGAGAGCAATCTTGAGCATCCAAATGTTTGCCTTCCTAATGCTGCTCCTGGGAGCCTTGACTGCTTGAGATGGTAGTGTGTGCCTGTTATCTCAGTCAGGCAGGCTGAAACACCCAGATACTGTAAGATTTTTCTGCAAAACGAACCTAAAAATCTTGCTTGGAGCCTGTGTGCACACCAGTCTCCCGTGGCAAGGACTATCCATTTATAAAACCATTTTGCAGCATAGTGGGAAACAGAGGTGCTGAGGTTAATACAAATTGCAAGTACTGCTGGAGTAAACATGTTCCCTCTCTGAAAGCATTGTCCTGGCTGTGGCTCCAGGCTGTGCTGGGCCACAGAGGTTCATGCTGTTCATCAGGATCCTTGCACACCTTGCCTCCACCCAAGGCCACTGTCTTGACTCATCCCCAGCTTCAGCATGCCTTCTGCTCCCTCCCATCTGAGGACGTGCAGGAGCTGGCTCCTACATCACCTGCAGGTGCTCCATAACAGGCAGAGGAAGGAGACTGTAACAGTGGCACAGAGGTTCACTGGCATGCTCCTTCCCAGCCTCCAGGTAACACCACTGAGGCTGGCTGGGATGTTTTGGTGTGTGGACAAACTTCTGCAGCAAATGGCAGTGAGGTGAGTGATGCTTGAGGCCTCCCTCATGATTTCAGGGCAGAGCAGGGTGTGCATGTCCAACAGAGACACCCTTGGGACTGACCCTGCTGCAGCCCAGCTCTCTGTGCATGCACAGCTACAGGTGCATCCCACCAAGGGGAAGGACAGTATCCTTATGCTTTGCAAACCCTTTCTGCCTGTGGCTGAGGACAGCAGGACTGAAGTAGAGGGACAGCAAGTGTGCCATGTGGCATCCCAGGTTGGCACAGGGTCTCTGCCTGCAGGGGCAGAGGTCTCCCTTGGCTCCAGCAGCCCTGCTCTGTCTCAGACACAGCCTCCTGTGAGCAGCCCCCACGCAGGCCCGCGGCTCCATCAACACCTCCCGCACTGGGGGTGTGTCTGCCTGGAGCCGGGCCTGCCCAGGGGAGCTGCTGTGGGACAGGAACACACAACCACTGGTTGTCTGCAGCCCCTGTTCACCGCCAGTCCTGCCACGGTGCCCTCACTTTGCTTCTGCTGCCACGCCTGTGTGTCCTGACACACTGACTGCCTTACACCGTGAGACCAGGCAAGCAGCAAGAGGCAGCAAAGGTTTTTTGTCTGTTCATGCAGAGTTCAGGTTCTCCCCATACTCACACACAGCATCATGAGAGGGGCAGGAGTACGGTGTCAAGCAACAAAGATTGGTGGGGATGGGGCAAATGCTCATCCCAGAGCAGAGAGAAGGGAAAAAAGTTACAGAGAAGACAGTGAGGAGCTGCTTCAGAGGAGCCTCCTGCTGAGCCCTGAAGCCTGATGCTCCATAGGCCAAATCCTCAGCCTGTGCACAGATGTGGGCACTGAACTGCTTGGGGACAGTGTGAGGTGGCTGTCACAGAGCTACACCCACAGCTGGGAACCTGCACCTCCAGACAAACCCTCCCACCGAGCTGCCTGTGACCCTCATGGCACACCTGGCCAGGGCTGGTTGGGGCAGCCACAGAGATCCACCCTGGCACGGGAGCAGGGCCCCAGGAGGGAGCAGCATCCCAGCCACAGTGCTGCTGGCAGTGGAGCTTGCCAGGGAATTACAGATTAATGTGGAACTGATCTGAGATGAAACACTTTGGATCAGGACCGCAACCAAAAATATTTCGAGTCGGATCAAACTGAACCAAACAAATCTGTTTGTTTCCTGCTTTCCCAGCAGACAGTCAGTCTTAAAGGTCACAGAGCTGAGAAGTGTGGCTGGGCACAAGTGGATTTTCCTTTAGGAAAATTACAATGACAGAAAATCCCTGACCAATTTTGCTCTAGGGATGAGGAAGGGGGTGATTCACCTCTCCCAGTTTTAGGCCCCTTTGTGAGAAGCTTAGATTGGGAGTCCTGGAATGGAGGGAGTTTGGCATCTCCATCCAGCACAGAAGTCCTTCTCCCTGAGGGAAAAGGCCAGCAGGAGTGATGGCTGATCCCCTGCATACTCCTGCATGCTGAGTGGAGGCTGGGACTCCTTAAAGCAGCCCTCCAAACTGCTGACTTTTGGGAAGTGGGAGCCTTTCCAAGCCTTGGGGACGTGGCGTGAAGGTATGCAGACAGGTTTAGGCAGACAGGGGACAAGAACAATCAGAGTTATCCCTTTCGACAACTGCTTTTTTGATAACTCCCTGTATTGTTAGCCAGCATCACCCAGTGACCCAGAGACAGAAATGTGCAGGGACAGGCTTTGTAACTGTCCCAGCTGCTGGGCCCTCATTCTCTCCCCAGAGCAGGGCCCTGATACTCTGATCCACAGCTTTATGGGTGTGCCGGGCCCTGGAGCAGCTGGTGAGGGCAGGAGCAGCCTGAGGGCTGCACTCCTTCGCTGGCATCTCGCTGCAGGCAGCCACGTTGGAGGAGATGCTCAGGGCTGCAGAGCTACTGGCCCCCACCCGAGTGCAGGTCCCCTCTGATTCAGCGCCGAGGGCTCCCAGCTCTGTGCTGTGAGGTCACCTCAGGGGCCAGCTGATCCCCGAGGTGATGTCACCCCCCAGGTTTTTCTGCAGGTGGGATCACGCGGGAGGCCCTGCAGCCGTGGGAGAGCACGGCGAGGCGCTGGCTGCCGGCTCCGTGCGTGGCCAGCTGCGGGTTCCTGTGGGAGCCCGGCCCTCCCAGGCAGGTGGGCTGAGGGAGCGGGCCCAGGACATCCCCCCGGCAGCCAGGGATGCTGCTGCTGGAGGAGCAGTGCAGAGCCAGATGTGTGCAGGCAGCTGTGTGCACAGAGCTGTGTGCAGGAGCACACTGGCGTGCTCGGCCTGCGACTGTTGCTGTCCTCCTGTCTCACTGATGCAGGCTATTTCCCAGACTGAGAACCTACCCTTCAAATTTGGCAGTGTCTCTTTAATTCAAAGAGCACTTTTAAGGTGCTCAGATGTATTTGGCAATTGTGGTCTGTTTTTATTTGTAAAATGATAGCATATGATGTCAAAAGTCTGTTTTCGTTGCCCTTGTTGAAAGAGTTGCCAAATGCAAATACATTTAGAGAAGCAAACCGGATTTATAAACTTCCTTTTGCTGTGCCTATTATACGGGTGGCAAGCTGGGACCTTGAGAGTTTTTCTCCTTTTCCACTTTGGGAGCTGGGTGCTGGATGAGGAGCAGCGACAGGGGGTGCTCTGACCCTGCCCGCTGCATGCCCAGTGCACACACAGCCCTGCCTTGCCTGAAGCCAGCGGGGAGTGGAGGGGAACAGCCTGTTCATTTTGGGAGTGGATCTTCTGGAGGTGACTCCCATGGAGCCCCAGGAGGAGCCCCTGTGCCTTCACCAGGCTCTGCTGTGACACAGCTATACCAGGAGGTGCCCGCAGGCTCCTCAGCTGCCATGGGCTGTGGAGTGCCCTCATGGGGACTGGGCCTGATGTGCCCAGGGCTACACCACAGCCTGGGGCCCAGGAGAGCTCCTCCCAAACCTCTGCAATGCTGTGGACAGAGCTGGGATCATTGCATGCTCCCTTTGGCAGGTCCCTGACTGTATTGTTTCCCCCCTGCCACCCCAGTAGCTGCATTATCTGTGGAAGATACCTGTGTTCTGGTGCATTTTTCCTGTTTTCTGGTGCATTTTTCCTCTCTCTGTGCCTGTGGCAGCTCATCATGTGCTGTGGAGGGTGTGGTGCCCGGGGAGCCCTGTGCCCTGCAGAGGGGAACAGTGCCCTCGTGGGAAGTCTCTATGTAGTGGAGGGATTGGGCAGGATGCTCCAAGCTTGTTTTCCATGTTCACCCCTTTGTGGACCTCCATATCTGATTTTTCTCTTGCTGTCACAGTTTTCTCTTCAGGAAAATGCAGGGATCATCATGTCCAGATGGCATAAGGCCATGTGGAAGAAAACTGTGAGCCAATATCATCAAGGGGATTTGTGTTCAAGGACTGCCCCTTGTTCTCCTCCAAACAACTGCAATTCTGCCTACTGCACCTCCTGACCTGCTCCAGCCTGGGACACCCATACTCCTTCCCCACCACTCCCTGCATTTCTTACCTTCACTTCATCCCCTTGTAATGTCCCAGAGGCCACTCTTGTGGAAGTTCTTCCAGAAACCTGGTGGTCCCTACCCCTAACACCTAATGGATGCAATTGCCCAGCCCAGTGCCATGGGAACAACACCTCACAGGTCTGTGAGTGCAGTCCCTCAGGTGCTGTGCATGTGTGCTAGTGCAAGCCCAGAAGATGCAGAGCTTGTGCAGCATTAGCAGCACTGAGTCATCATGATAGTCCAGAACATTTAACGTTTTATTTCTAGCATCAAGGCTCTTTTCCCAAAAGGATCTGAAATCCTGCATACACTGTTGCAGGGTGTGACCTGGATCTTTTCAACTAGGCTCATGGCACTGGGGAGGAGGGTGTGGGACCCCTATCTGCCCCAGTCTGATGGGGCATGTGAGGCTGTCCAAGACCAAGATGGGCTCCAGGGATGTCGGAATGGCAGAGGTGGGCACAGGGGACAGAGGGGTAACCTCCTTGATGGCACAGGTGGTGTTGTATATGCTCTGACTGCAGCAGGCTGGGTATGGCTCAGGGTGTCAGCAGGCCTGTTAGCAGGGATGTCCTGGTCCTCAGGGTCCTGATGGAGCCAAGAGCTGCCCCTCTCCACCACGCTGTGCCCTTGCTGCCAGTCCTGCAGCCAGCCAGGTACACCCACCCTGTGCCCAGGGAACAGCTACTGCCCCGGCTGGCACTTCCCAGCTGGAAACACAGGCAGAGGGAAGTGATTCACTCAAAGCCACCCAGTGAGTTAATGGCAGAGCTGGGAATAAAGCACAAGTCTTCTCCTGCTCAAACCACTCACTCAGCCAGCTCCTCCGGGGAGGTCGAGTGCGTTCGAGGGGACCGGGAACACTTCCCTTGCCTGCTTCAGCAGTTTCCAAAGAATCAGGGCTGCAGACATAACCCAGTCCCAGCTTCACAGCAGATGCCCTGTTCCAAGCTGCACTTGCAAGACTGGTTGCTTAGAAAACGATAATGAGCCCAAGGAGCGAGGAGGAGAGGGGTGGCGAGTCGGGTTCCAAGACCCTGACTCCAGCCCTCGTGCAATCACAGGCAGGGCGAGGTGCCCGGAGCTTCCAGTGTGGGGTCTAACAGAGCAGCCAGAGCAGCTTAATGATTTACTGCCCTTCCTTTGCTGCTGTCGCTGTGTGTGCTTGGCCATGTGGCCTCTGGCAGGGCTGGCTGTGGCACAAGGGGATGCCACAGTGTTCTCCAGCCCAGTCTTCATCCCATGGGCAGAGCTGGGTGCTCCTTCTTGCACCCCAGAGTGCTTCCCCTCCCCGGCACCCAGAGGAGGGATCTGGCATCTGCCAGGACTGTCTGCTCCCCACCACTGCAAGGCAGCTCCGCCATCCTCTTCCTCCCTGCTCCACTGTCTCGCTGGGACCTGGCTTTTGCAGCAGTTTATCTCTGTTTCCAATGTGCAGGCCAAGCCAAGCCGTGCATGTTCCTTGTTTGCTGGTTGTTTCAGCCCTGCTCTGTGCCAGTTGTGGTGGCAGCCGAGCCCACAGCCACCACAGGGCTGGACCTTGCTGAGGCTCTGAGCTGTGCTGGGGCACAGCCGGGCCAGCCCAAGGTGGCTGTGGTGGCAGGAGGCATCAGCCCTGGAGCAGGGGCTGTTTGTTTACCCTGGGCCACAGGCGCTCGAGCGAGTCTGCGGGGCACAGGCCAAGCCACAGTGTCTGGCGAGTGACTGGGAGAGGATGGAGAGTGCAAGGCGTGGGAGCTGTGGTTTCTGCAGGCGGAGAGGCCGGTGTATGGCTCTGGCAGTGGCAGAAGTGGTCCCTGGGTTTGGAAAAGAGAGCTGGGGAGAGCCCCAGCTCTCTGTGGTGCAGCTGAATGGCTCTGTTTGGGTTTCCAGTGGCTGCTCTGGGTGTTGATCTCATGTCTGCTCTGCCTCCTGCTTCAGACTGGTGGAGCAGTGGTGGGAACCCAGTGGCTCCTGCTGCTCTGGAGCTAGGAGGGTCCCCAGACGTGCTACTCTCCTGGCTTGTCCCCAGCCCAGTGAGCCCAGTGGCTGCAGCTGTACAGATATTCTGCCTGCTCTGCCATCCTAGAGCCCACGTGAGATGGAGTGGCTGGCTGGAGATGCCACTCTGACACAGAGGCAACTCTCACCCCTCTATGGCTGTCTGAAGTAAGTTGGCACATGCTCATTTTTCCCTTTCCTGGGAGGAAGAAAAGCACCGTCCATTGCCTGAGTCTGGAGGGGTTACTGGGGTGGAGACCTTGGGGAGATGCTGACACCTGAGCCATTTGTTTCTCAGCTGACTGGCTTGTCCCTCCTCCTGGCCAGGTCGGGCTGTCACCTGGACCATGCTGAGGAGGGTGGGTGGGTGGATGAGATGGTGCAGTGCAAGGAGCTGTGGAGCTCTCAGGATAGGACAAAGGTCTGTCCTGATGCAGTCACTGTGCTGTAGGGACATGGATGGAGTCCTCTGCCCTGCAGTAACCACACCCTGGTGCTAGCAGGGTCTGCTTGCTTGCTTGTGGCTCAGCGCCCCAACCCGCACCCTGAATCCCTACAGCACACACGGACATGCTTGGTGCTTAGATGGGGAGATGTGGCAAGAAATGGGGATGGCCTGCTGCTGCTCCAGTACCCAGGGAGAGCTGCTGGGATGGCTGCAGAGCCAGCACCCTTGGGGAGGTGAGGGGGCGGATGTCGGCGTCCTCTTCGGCACCTCATTAACAACAAGGCGTCCCCTGTCACCAGCTCGCCACAGAGCCCTGTGTGGAATCCCGTTTCCCCTGGGTTGCACCGCTCCCTTCTCCCCCGGCTGCTGGAAGCACCAGGGGGTTGCTTACAGCCTTGCCAGGCCGGCAGTGAGCTGGGAGGGCTCCAGCTGGCGTGCCATGGCTAGCCCCAGGCTCTGCAGCCCTCTGACACAGGAACCCCAGTGGGAAAATTATTCCCACCCGGGCAAGCGGTCAGAAATTGGGGCCAGGCTCTGTTCCCTCGCCCTGTGTGCTCTCAGTGTTGGGATATTGTTAGTGTCACTGCTTGAATCGTGCCTCCTTTGAGAGCTGGGGCAGGGAAAGGGAGGGGCTGCAAACATCCCTGTCCTTTGGTACATGGTCCAGGGTGAGGTGGTGTCCCCAGCCTGACAGCGCAGTGCCCAGCCCCATGTCCAAGTCCTGTCCATGCTCAGGAGCTGCAATGAAGAACTGGAGTGGTGCAATCATGGAGCCCAGCTGGGCTAGCACATGCCTGGACACCTCTTGGTGTTGGGTCTGGCTCCTCCTGCCAGAGGTGCTGCTGTGGCAGGACAGGATGCAGCAGCCTCCTGGGATGAATTATCACCCTGCAGCTGCTGATGACGGCAAGACTGTTACGCTTCCCTGACAATCTCTTTATACCAATTTCATGCCTCAGATCTACCCAGGATCTGTCCTTTTTCTATAGGAGAATAGCATGCAAGGGGCTCCTCCTCCACCCGCAGACCCTGGCCCGCCGCCACTGCCTTCGGAGGCCATGGCAAAGTCATGCCACACTTTAATTACATCAATTAATTCCTGAATACCAGCCTTACTATGGCATGGGGCAGGGCAGGGGGGCCGGGAACCAGGAGCACAAACGGACTGTTGTATTGTCCTCCCATCTCATCTCCTGCCAGGTCCCGCTGGCCTGCCCCCACACTCCGAAATGCTTCAGCATCCTTGTGGCTTGCCCCAGGCACTTGGCTCTAGCTCCCCTCCAAACTGGATGCCCAGGACCCTTTCTGAAGGCTCCTTGTGCCAGAAGAGAAAGAGCTGGGAGCTGTGGAAGTCAGGGAGGGTCAGAGGCCCAGGGGAGCAGGCAGTGTTGTGCTCATCCCTGGGGCCACATCAGGGGTGTCATGGTCCATGGGTGGGGAATGTTTCTCAGGATGTGAGTTTGACTGTGGCCACACTTGGCTGTGACCCTGTGAGGATGCCCAAGACAGCCAGAGGTTCTGCTGACCCCATGGCTCCAGGAAGTGTTTCTTTGCTCCAGTTGATATCAGCTGCAATCCCAGTGGCTGCAGGCATGTTAGCTCCACAGGGGTTCAAGGGTCTGGGAAGTTCACGTGTGAGCCGGCTCCCATGGCCCCACTCAATCTCAGAACCTGCCCTGGGCTAAATCTTTATTCTCCAGGGGCAGCATCCAGCCCCTTGGTGCCCCCCAGGCTGTTCAAGGCCTCCAGGGCCATGGAGGATGGCCAAGGAGTCCTTGCTCAGGCCTGGGACTTGTGGTCCTGCAGTAAACAGCCTGAGGGACTCGGGGCATTTTGGCTCTCTGGGTCTTTTCTTGCTGATGGGATGGTGGCATCATCCCAGCCCAGAGTCCCCTGTCCAGGAGGGTTGTGCTAATGGTTGCAGCCTTGATGCTGGACAAGGACCAGAGAGAAAGGCATCTGAATGCTTGTTGAACTCTTGAGTGTAAACTGTGCAGCTACTGGAACTGGTTTGCTGTGGGGCTTGGGATGTGCCCTGAGCAGCCACCTGAGTGCCATCTGCCCTCCTCTGTCATGAACCTCAGAGCCTCTGCCCAGAAACACTCTAGAAAACACTGGTTGGTCTGTGCTATGCTCCTTTCTTGGTCAGGAACTGTCAGAACTGTTCCTCTGATGACTGCCCAGCCCTGGGGCCTCCCTCCTGCTCTGGGATAAGCTGGGCGGGGAGAACCCTCAGCTCTGGGTGAGCCAAGAGCCATTGGCACTTGAACCCTGGGTGTCATTTGGCACCCAGGAGCACAATTTATCCTGACCCCCCTGGAGCTGAGGCCACACCTTGCCCAGGTTAATCCCCTTTTCTCTGATGACATTTTATCCTCAGGGTCTGGAAGGTTTTTGGCAGCTGCCCTCTGGGCCCTGAGCAGGGCAGGGTGGGCAGAGTTGCCTGCCGGGTGCTGGTTTGGCAGCTCTGCCAAGGCGGTGGCTGCTGGTGGCCCTGCTCCCAGCAGGAGCATTTGGAGCAGGCAGTTCCATTGAGCCCATTGTCATACAATCTGCAGGAGCATTTTTGGGAGGGTTTTTGCTCATCCGCCGGCGTTTTCCAGCCACGGGTGCCCTCACCCTGCTTGGGGCTCAGGCTGGCACTGCCCTCCCCACCAACCCTGTGGTGCTGCTGTGCTCATGTGCAGGCCCTGCTCAAAGGACAAGCTGGCAAATGATTAATGGGTGTGGGAAAATCAAATGGTCTTTGAGTGGAGTGCATGCAGCTGGAGCAGAGAGGAGGGAGAGAAAGGAAGGAAAAGGGAGAGGAAAAAGCAAAGGTAAAAGCAAAAAAACAAACCAAAACCAAACCCCAAAAATGGGAAAGGTGAAGGGGTAAAGAAATGAAGAAAAGGGTAAAAAAATGGAAAAATTCAACATGATAATTAAGAAAAGAAAAAAAAAGAAAGAGAGAAAGAAAAACACAGAAAGGAAAGAAAAGAAGGACAAAAGAAAAGGAAAAATGTAACTGTGATCAATGGAAACAGCCCAACCCTGCGTGGTGCTGTTGGCTGGGAGCACTTCCCAATGGGATGGTGTGCTTGCAGGGCTGTCTGGAGGAGAAAGCCAGGTTACACTCCTGCCTTGACATCCAGATTTCTGCCTGGATGAAGCTTTTGGGATCAAAAATGGTCAGAGGGTGGAGCACCTCTACTGTGGGGAAAAGCTGAGAGATTTGGGATTGTTCAGAAGAACAGAAGGCTCCAGAGAGACCTTAGAGCACATTCCAGTGCCTGAAGGGGACTTATAAGAAAGATGGGACAAACTTTTTAGCAGGGTCTGTAGTGATAGAACAAGGTGGGGTGGCTTTAAACTAAAAGTGGAGAGATTTAGATTAGGTATTAGGAAGAGGTTTTTTGCAATGAGGGTGGTGATGCCCCAGCACAGGTTACCCAGCAAGCTGTGGCTGTCCCATCCCTGGAAGGGTTCAGGTTGGACAAGGCTTAGAGCAACCTGGTCTAGTGGGAGGTGTGTAGTGGAGTCCCAGGGCCTGAAATAAGGAGGGAGGATAATTTTTGCAGTGAAAGCATTCCCTTCACAGCAGAGGGCTGGAAAACAAACGGCTCTTCCAAAACAAATGGGGCTCGTCGGCCCCAGCGATGGAGAGAGCTGCCAAGAGCTGCTGGGTGGGAAAGGCCATGCAAACATTGGTTTAATCCCTCCATCCTCCTGCTGCCTGCAGGGATGCTCCAGCAACATCCCTGCCTCTTGCCCCCCGAGATGGTGCAAGGCCACAGGGAGCAGCCTGGGGGCTGCTCCTCTCCCGGGGAGTCCCCTGGGTCCCCCTCTCTGGTTTCCCCAGACCTGCCTGCCCACCCACTGAGGCTCCTGTCAGGTTTCCATCCTCTCTTGGGGGTTTGCACTCCCTTTGCTGCAGGCACAGGGCATTTGGGCATCCAAGGCCAAATGGGAGCCTGTACCTGTACTCAAAGGTGCACAGAGGGACAGCGAGAGGCAGGAGCTGGAATAAAGGAAATTCCCTATAAATGCATGGACAAATCATGAGGTCACTGTGAGGGTGTTCAAATATTGCAGTAGGGGCCTGGAGGGGGGTGGGAATCTGTCCCTGGAGATACTCACATGGAGAAGGTTGGGAAACTGTCCTTGGAGACACTTGACTGGAACAGCCTGCTCAGAGCTGGCCCGAGTGGGAACAGAGAGCTTCATGAGGCTCCACCACCCCACACCCCACCCTGGTCTGGAGAGAGGGTCCCTCGTGGAACAGGGGCTTGCAGGTGGGACTGCCATGCTCACATCCCAAGCATGGTAACAAGAGGGGGCCTGGAGACTCTTGCCCCTCCTCCTGTCCCCTGTAAGAGCCATGAGTCCAGGTGCTGCATCCTCACATCCCAGTGCTGCCAGCGAGTGAGTCTGCACCATAGCCAGGATCTGTGCCTGGCTCCCATGACCCAGAAACCACCCTGCCTCATCTTCCTTATCTTCCTCACCCTCCTCCTCCTCCAGCATGTTGCTCCATGGGGACCCTGTGGCACAGCTGCCCTGCTGTGCACTGTGCTGCCTGCTTTGATTGGAACCACTGTCTTTCTCACCAGAACCACTGCAAAGACCTGGGACAAGGCTCAGCAGCATCTGGCAAGTGTAGAATCTGCTCAAAAGATGTTTATGGAAGAGGAAAAAAAATAACAAAAGATTGAGGAAAGGGAGAAGAAGACAGGCAGCAACCCCACGAGACCCTTGCCTGGGGAGTGGGAAGCAGGAAACATAAGGAGCCATTTATTTTAAGTAAACTATAAATATCGGACTACAACAAATGCATGTAAGAAAAGAAAAGTTGGTCTGAATCCAAAGATTTCCAAAAGGTCTTGAGCAAACATGTGTGATTGAGTCTGGCAATGTGGTGTGTGCGTGTGTGTCGGTGCGTGTGCTAATGAAGGGCTGCAGTGCTAGATACGGCATCATCCCCCAAATTAAAACCAGAGCAGATTCAAAGCCGAGACAAAAGTGTGTTGGAGTCTCGTGGCTGATAAGATCAGCGGGTGGGGGACGAGAGTGGGGCACATCCCTCTGGAAATGCCTGCTGCAGTTGGGAGCAGCGCTGTGCTGCCGTGCCTGGCTGCCATGCCCAGCACTGCCAGTGGGGAGCACCCTGAACCTTCAGGGGTGTGGGATGGGGGACCTGTGGCTCCTCTGGGCAGGGTGCTGTGGGGGCTGCAGGTGCCCGCTCCCTTCACTGGTGCTTCCTGCCAGGAGTGTGGTGTGGGCTGCCAGGTCAGCTCTGGGTTTGTACCACACTGCAAGCCTCCTTTCCAAGTCCCTGGGAACTCTTACAAGCTGGACTGCAGCCACATCCTTGTGGGAGCACCAGAGTATTCCCAGCTCCATCAGCTGCCTGCCTGGATTGTCTTGGAGAAGGAAGCACCAAGAACTGTGCCTGGTGGATGCAGCTGCACTGTGGTTTCTGCAGCATGGGCAGGGCAGCCCTGCTAGGGAGGGATTTGGGCAGAGCTTGTTCACCATCATAGAATCATAGAAGGGCCTGGCTTGGAAGGGACCTTAAAGCTCCTCTCATTCCAATCCCCTGTCGTGGGCAGGGACACCTTCCACTAGCCCAGGTTGCTCCAAGCCCTGTCCTACCTGGCATTGAACATTCCCAGGGATGGGGCAGCCACAGCTTGTCTGAGCAGCCTGTGCCAGGGCCTGCCCACCCTCAGGGGAGAGAATTTCTTCCCAATATCCCATCTAACCCTGCCCTCTGGCAGTGGGAAACCATTTCCCCCTTGTTCTATCATTACATGGCCTTGCAAAAAGTCTCTCTTCAGCCTTCTTGTAGGCCCTTTAGGTACTGATAGGCCCTGTTTAGGTACAGGAGGGCCTCACTTGGGACTGATGTTTATAGGATCACAAGATGAATGGCTTTAGTCATCAGTAAGTTTCCATCCTGGCCAGTACCCGAGTTGATAGCTGCAGGACTTTTTTCCAAGGAACAATGGTACTATTCCACTTGGGCTACAACTTATTTTTTTAAAAGGTCTTGTAACAATGGTACCAATTCACTCGGGCTGTGATTCAGGTAAATGATTTACCAAGGCTAACTGCTTATCCTTTTTTCCCCACCTTGGTTGGGCAGCTGATGTTCCTGTTACAGGCAGGATCGTTCCCTCCTGTACCTTGCAAGAGCTCCTGGTACAGTCAAGGGACGCTTCTCTGCCCAACTCGTGTGGTCAAGAGATGCTTCACTGCTCAGCTGGCTCAGTCGAGGTTTATCAGAGACCACAGAGCTGGTCTGAGGAGGGATGGGGGCAGGAGACACCACCACAAGACCCATCTCAGGGAGATGCCACAAAACCAGCCTTTCTAACCCCAAACTCGCAGGTTTGGTGAGCAGCTCTTGGGCTGCAGAGCTTCAGCCTTTTGCAGCAGCCCTGGAGCTTGCTAGTAACTCTGTGCTAATACTTGGGCAGCTTTTGCCTGATCTACCCCAGCTTCATTTGGCCCTGAGCCTTGCTTTGAATTCAGGCAGAGAATAAATCTGATGGGCGTGAGGTGCTGGGCCCTGCAGTGCTGCCAGGCTGATGACAGTGAACACATTGCTCTGCAAGTGGCGCCTGCTTTCTGTGACTGCTCTTATCGTGGCCAGCTGACATGTTTTGCCCTTTCCTCCTGTGTGAAGTATGGCCTTGGTCCCCGAGGGCCAGCCTGGCTCTCCCCCAGCTCTGTGGCACGCCACGGTTCTGCTGCCTGGGGCACCTCTGTCCCTCCTGCCCACTGAGACTGGTGTTTCAGGCACTGTGGGAGGGCACAGGGATGCTGTCAGGGTGCCCAGGGCCAGGCTGGGCTGTGAATGGCCACACAGCACCCAGAGCACCCATCCCCTCACCATGTGGGCTGGCTGTGCTGGCACTCTGGCTGCACCCACTCCTTGCTCCTGGCCCGTGGCCCGTGGAGCTGTTGTGCTCCTCACACAGGGCTGCTCCTGCCATGAGGGACTGGCAGATGCAGGGGCTGTGCCAGCGTGGGTGCCCCATGGTGGGCAGCTCGTTACTGGGTCTCAGTGGGACCTTGGGGTCCTTGTCCCACTGCACTGGGGGGTCTGACACCTCCTGCACCACCCTGCTGGCTCTGCCCTGTTCTTGCCGTGCTGAAAGGCACTGGTAGAGCTGGGTGGGATGGACCAAGGTGTCAGCTGTTGATGTGCCACACCACACCGTGCCACCACTTTGGGCCACACATTTCCCACAGGAAGCCGTGGAGAGAGAGGTCTGGCCTCCACTGCTCCCTGTTTGATCCTTCAGGAGCCTTGCAGGACTGCAGGGTGCTTGGAGCCAGATGTGTCTGCAGGATTACAAACGACCCGAGTAACAGATTACTGTGTCACCACTCGTTTGCTCTGTCTGCCACCGGCATTGTCTGACATCTCTGTGGTCACTGTGGCCTCCTCCAGCTGCCATCACTTGT
Source organism: Dendrocincla fuliginosa (assembly GCA_035047845.1). Taxonomy (NCBI): domain Eukaryota; kingdom Metazoa; phylum Chordata; class Aves; order Passeriformes; family Dendrocolaptidae; genus Dendrocincla; species Dendrocincla fuliginosa. The sequence goes on from JAWWMO010000035.1 coordinate 450,312, forward strand.
CACCATCAGTCACACGCACTACCCTCAGTCTTGGCCATTAGGCAGATTAGCCTTAATTGGTACTGCCCGTCATCACTAATCACTATCTTCATTGTCAGCTTCAGCACCACCCAGCGCCTACTATTCCCATTTATTCGGAGTGTGGTGGATTCTCCGGCGCGTGGCGTCTCTGATCTGAGATCAGATATCTCCTCTGAAGGGCTAAACATGTGCTGAGGACCCAGCTCCCTGAGCAGGTTCTTCCAGTGCTCCCAAGGCACTGAGCATTGTCTCTGCGTGGCTTTGGAAGCTCCAGCTGCCAGTCTGTGCCGTGGTCAATGGGGTGTTGCTGAGGTGAAATGAGACCCAGGCTGTGCTGAGTGCCTGGGGGAGCCCAGGAGTGCTCAGGCTGCTGGATGGCTCTGCTGGCTCTCAGATGGGGATTGCAGGGGCTGAAGGTAAGAAGACACAGTTGCAGAGCAGTCCCTCTCTCTAGTCCCATCCCTCTCTATTCCCACAGGATTTTTGGGCAGGAGTAGATACCTGGCAGAGTGGAGGCCATGAGGGAGGCTCTTGGGCAAGGTGAACACTCAGGGTTGGTGTTCTGCTCTGAAATGTGCTGATTGGGAGCTCCAAAGAGGGTGGATGCAGTGCAGAGGGATGTTTTCCTTCCCACTGGACTTTCCTCTGGACTGGTGCCTCTTCTCTGTGTTGTGCCCTGCCCCGAAGCCCCTGATGCCATGCCCCCCACACCCACACTGCTTCTGTGCCCGCAGTGATGCCTGTGGCGCTTGTCTGGCACACGGCTCATCCCAGCAAGGAGGGAGCAGCTGCTGTGTGTTTAGGAGAGACCCAGAAGATATTGGAGCAAGCTACGGGGAAGGTCAAACAAACCATTTATTTTCAGGCAAAACGGTCAGATGTGAGCGTCTCTGTTTAGGAATCACATCCAGATGCTGAAGTTAAACATCTGGGCTTCACCTCTGTGTTTTGTCTGCGCCCCCCAAGCGTGGTGCAGCCTTTGGAACCATCTGCCGAGGTGTTAACACCTCGTTCATCAGCCACCCCTCACCTCTGGCCGGGGCTCCCACATTCCCTCTAATGTGCTGGGAAGGGCTGGGAAGAGTCGTGCTTGCAGAGCCCTGCTGCCGGTCAGGCTCTGCCTGTCCCCTGCCTCCACCCCACAGGCTGCTCTGCAGCTGCCACTGCTGCAATGACTGCAGGGGCCTCAGCTCCACGGGCGTTTGGCCCTTTCCCTGGGCAGCAATGTGGGAACGTGTTCAGTACAGCTTGGAAGCAGTGCTTCCATGTCCTGAAGGATATGAGGGCTCTTCACACCCCAAGAAGGGCTGGGGGGCTCGAGGAGGGTTGGACAGCCCTGGGAGTGGGATGGGCAGCTCTGCACTGCCAGCCCTGTGCCTGCAGGGCATCAGTCCCTCAGCAGAGGGTTTGTGTGCTGGGCATCTGCAGGCCAGGCAGCTCATACCCTGCTCAACAACCCAGCTGGCACAAACAAATCCCTCGTCAGGAGGAGGTCTGGGAACACTGCATGCAGCCAGTGCTGGAACAAAGCTGGCAGTGGGGCCACAGCACAGGGTGGCCACAGTGCAGGGGAATGTGGCCAGGGAATGCTCTGGGATGGAGGGTCTGGTACTGGTGGGGGCAGCCCATTGCCAGTGGGGCAGTGCTCAGGAGGGCTATGCCATGAGCAGAAGCAGCCAGAGGCTCTGAGGGTGGCTCCGGGGAGCTGTTTGCCCTGGTGTCGTAGCTGCTGAGTCCCCTCCATTCAGCAGAGCCTTGCTCTCCATGTGAGATGGTTTTTAGAGAGGGTCCAGAGCTTGCAGCCTCTGTGTTGTGTGATCTGGCAAGGTTCAGGCTCTTTGGGCATGTTTACTGCATGAAGAGCTGCTGGCTTTCTCAGCCAGAGCTCTTGCTCAGATCTAACCCATGCACAAGCGGTGGATGGGATCTCCATGGTGGTATTTGAATAGTCCATATCACAGAATCACAGAACCATAGTGTGTGCTGAATTGAGGGGGACCCACGAGGATCATCGAGTCCAACTCCTGGCCCTACACAGGACACCCCAACTGTTCCACCACGTGCCTGATAGTGTTGTCCAAACACTCCTGGAGCTCTGGCAGCCTTGGGGCTGTGCCCACTGCCCTGGGGAACCTTTCAGTGCCCGACCACCCTCTGGGGGAAAAGCCTTTTCCTGAGAGCCAACCTAAACCTCCCCTGACTCAGCATCATGCCATTTCCTTGAGTCCTGTCACTGGGCATGAGGGTGAAGAGACTCCTCACCTTTGGAAGTGGCCATCAGCCTGGGAATTTCAACCTTTCCCTGCCTGGAGGTTAACTGCTCATTGGGGCAGATGGGGTTTGCAAGCACAGCTGGACAGACACAGCACAAAATCCTCCCTGGTACTACGAAACCTTCAAAATCCAGGTTACAATTTGAATTTTCCAAGTGACTTTTCTGGTTCAGAAGGGACTAAATGTCAAAAAGGCTGTTGTTCAGCTGGCATCCTGTATCTGCAGAGCTTCATGGTGGCAAAACAGCTGTGCTGCCTGTTATGGATGCACCACGTAAGTGGGGGAGCCTAACACTTAAATATACCTTCCAGCCTGAGACCTGGAAGAGGGTTACCAAGAGTTGTCCCTTCTGTGCCACGAACACAAAGCACTGAGGGGAGCAGCAGAGTTGAGGGCAGAGCTCTGGTCCCCAGCACCCCTCTGCAGTCAGTCCTGCTGCCTGAGGCCAGAAGGAATGACCACAAACCTGAATGGGAAGGGCAGCTCCATGCTCGTGGCTTCCTTGGCTCAAAGTGTCAGGCGCATAAAGATCAAAGAGCTTCCCCTTGTTTTGCTTCATTCCTCTGCTGGGAAACTCTGTGAATGTGCTGGCACAGGAGGCCTTGGAGCACCTTCACCGTGCGAGTCAAATCCAAGGTAATAAAAGAAACATTTGGGTGCCTTTCAGCTTTTCCAGGAGAAAGGGAGTGTGACCACAAGCTGAAGCAGCGGAGCCCAGGGTGTTGGTGATGTCTCTGGTCCCAGCTCCACTGCTGGGGGCTGGGATGGCCATTGGCTCTAGTTCCCTGGACACGGATCCCTGTTCTTGTTTCCCCATGGCTGGCTCCACATTGAGCTCTGCTCAGGGTATGTCAGCCATAGCTAATAAACCAAGCTGACCTTGCTGGGCCCACTTTGCAGAGTGATTCATCCACCCTTTGCTTTTGTTTTCTCTCCTGAACCCGTGTTTTGCCCCGGACACTTCTGCTCCAGCTCTGCACTGAGGTGAGTTGCAGTTGCACATGACAGTGGGACCCATTCGTGCCTCGCTCTGCAGGGTGCTGGGCTCAGGAGGCAGCACAATGGGCTGATCTGCATCCATCCACTTCATCCACTGCCCATGCCAAACAGGCAGTGCTGCCTGTGCCCTGGACCCACAGCAGGGCAGGGTCTGGCTTTGTGCAGCAGCACGGTGGCCACACGGGTGGCCACACAGGGTCAATCCCAGCTCTGCTGCTGGCAGTCCTGGCCCCTCACGAATGGGCCTGCAATAGGGTGTCGTGACATCGTGTTTCTGGCCACATGTTCAGGCAGAAAGACATTTGGAGCTGATTAATTAGTAGAAAGGAAACAGGTCTAGCAATGAGGACCAGCTGCCAGCTGAAACAGGGAATGGCGGGAAGTTTATTGCAAGGGCCAGAGGCAGAGAGCAGCAGCTTTGGAGGGGCTTGGGGATTCCTTGTAGTTAATTGCCATGTGACAAACCTTCTTGTCTCTGCAAGCAGCCCCTGCAGGATGGGGACCAGCTTGTGGTGAGCTGTGGTGCCTCAGCAGCAGCTTTTATTCAGAGTTAACCAACAGTCAGGCCTGTTTTATGCTACAATGTCTGATTCAAGAAAGGGATCAGAGAAATTTTGGTGTGCTGGTGGCTGTTGAAGGCAGTGATTTGGATGTCCCTAAGTAGCTGACTTCTCCTGGGAGGGTCTCTCTTGAATTCCCCTCTGGTCCAGCATCTGGCAGTGCTGGACACACAACTCCAGTCCTTTTGGTGCAATCTTGTGGGGTGTCTCTAAAGGTATCTCTGTGAGCTCCCAATAAAATTGTTCTTTTCTTGCCTTTTTTTGGCACTCTTTCTGAATGTAGACCAGACAAACTAGAAGAAGGGAGGGATGTCGGGCAAGGTACACCCTGAAAAATAACACCCTTGCTGAGGAGACCTGATTGAGCTCTCTACTGGGGCTCAAGCTTAAGCCTGACTTCCAGGCAGGTGTTTTGAGGGTTTTTCTATGCCAGAAAATATCCTTACCTTGAGCATCGTTGTTAGATACAGGCCTGTTGCCCCCATATTTTTTCTGAGGCCACAATCTTCAGGATGTCCCAAACACTGATTACCCTTCTCTCCCATGTCTCCTCCTCTTTGGTGGCTCAGGGAAAGCTGGTGGGGATGGCACCAGTTCAGCTCCAATGCTGGGGCTGGGCTGGGAGAGGGGACCATGTGGTGGCCCTGAGGAGATGCTGTGGGTTGTGCCTTATGGAACCCCCAAGAGGTCCTGGCTGCAAACCAGGCATATCCATATATCTATATCTATCATTTATCTCTATCTCTGTCTCTAGCTACATCTATTATGTAGGACATCTTTTTTTGTGGGTGGCTGGGTCCTCCTGGAGAGGCCTCAGAATAAAGAGCCTGAAAATCAGGAGTTTTGCTCTTGTGAAAATGATGATATTTCAGAATTTGCTCCTGTCAGCCAGAGGCTGGCAAAATCAACTTGTTAAAATCTTCCCAGCAATGGAAAGTTCCAAAAAGAAAAGAAAAAAAAAGGCAGAAGCTCTTAGTTCAGAAAACTTCATTTTCAGTTCCCAAATGCCAGCCTATGCCCTCTGGAGCTGGGGGGGCATCACTCTTCCCCCTGGATGAGCTTTGTGGAGGCCTGGGCTGTTGTGGTGGGACTTGGGATGCATGACAGCAACTCGTGGTACATTCCAGGAGGTGTCATGTCAAGCTGATGTCAAACTACTCAGGCCTGGCTAAACAAGCCTGAGACTTGGTCTCTGGGAGAAAACCAGAAGTGTCTTGGAGGGAGGAAAATACTCTTGCAGAAGCCCTGTGTTCCAGCAGAAAACTGCTGAGCACCAACTCTGCGAGGCTTGGCTGAACAACAAGAGCAGGATGTCCCAAAAGTGGGGACAGGCAAATGTGCCCAGGCATGGGCAGCTCTGCCCAGCCAAGGGGTCTCTGCTCTGAGCTCATCAGCAGAGCTCTGTGGAGTTCAGCCCCCCATGGCTTGGTGGGAAGGACCTTCTGAAGGTTGCTAATGGAGTTAACCAGAGGCCATGATGGCCACATGGAGTATCTTTCTCCTTTCCCAGAGCAGAGAAAATGCTGAGAGGTTGGTGTGTGTGGTGAAGTCAGCATTTCACTGGTTGGAAGAGGGGAGCTCCCAGCCTGGCATCTCACATGTGGGGTCTCACCAGGAACCGCTGCTGAGGCTCACCGTGCCCACGAGGCAGTGAGATGCCAAGCTGCAAGGGCACAGAGGGACAGAGGGGCAGGTGGGAATGATCTGCACCCTGGCCAAGTCTATCTTTTCTTCACTGCCATAGAGGCAAGAATCATGAAATGCCTCGTCCCTTTAAATTCTCCTGGGACTGGCTGTCCCCCCAGGCTCCTGCCCTGGCTCAGGCTGTTGGTAGGGTCAATTTGTGCAGCAGATTAACTCCTCTACGAGTTTGGAAAGAAGTAACCTTTTTCTATGAAAAAAAGCATTAATTAATAACACAGGGTGTATGTGCCTGACCCAGGTGATCAAATGAAGGATATTTGGGTGCTGACTCTTATGGGACACCTGCTCTTGTTGCAAGGGAGCACTGCAAGTGATGCCCCCAGGGGGCTGGAATGGTGGTGTGTGGTCTGGGTGAAGTGGGAACGGGGGTGCCCTGAGGTGGAAGGTGCTGTGCATGATCCAGGTGTGGAGAGTGAGTGAGAGCAGGTGGAGGCAGTCCCCTGCAGAGCCAGGGGGTCCCTGGGGTGCCCTCCTCAGCCCCCTGACCATGGGCAGGTGGGGCGCTGCAAACTCCTGCACTCAGGAGGACTTGGAGGCACTTTGCCCTGCCCAGGCGAGCCAGAGCCCCTGCATGGGAGCACCGAGCAGCCAGCCCTGCAGGGCAAAGCTCGGCTTAATTGGGCTAATTAGAGTGTAAAACCCTTGAAAGCTTTGAAAAGAGCAGCGCATTTGGGAGCTCACATATGCATCCCGGGTGTTTTCCCTGCTTCACCAATTCCCTCTCCAGAGGAGGCCAGGAGAGTGCTGAAGCTCAGGGCTGCTGGGGCCACCCCACCACCCACCCTCTCTCATTTCTATTGCCTCTTGCCCTGGGCTTTTCATGCCCGTGGCTCTGGCTACTCTTCCCATGACTTGTCCTGACTGATCCTCTGTGAATTCAGCATCAGGCACCCACTGCCTGGGCTGGACCTGCACCCAGCGTGGTGGAGCTGGGGGGAGCAAATGGGGCATCCCAACAATGCCATGGGCATCTCTCTGCCAGTCCCAGGATGCTCTGGACATGGAGCCATCAACTGGAGGGATATTCTGGTTCTCAGAGACATTTCCCTGTGAAAGCAAATACTCAGCAGAGGATGAAATGTCTCCTGGTGCTCTCAGACCCAGTGCTCCCTCCCTTCTGTGGGCATCCACCCCGGCTGCTCCAGGAGCAGAGCTGGCCTCAAAGCCACTGCTGTGGTGGCAGAGGTGGTGATGAGGAGGGGGTCCTTTCTCTCAGCACACTGCCACTTCTAAGCCCATCTTCTTAACACAGACTGGCTTTGAAGGAAAGCTCCCAAGTATGCGTTTCATTAAGATTTAATAAAGCAGCTGCCTGCTCCTGAAGCACAAAATGATTATTAGACCCTTTATTGAGGATTAATAGCTATGTAATCAGCACGTATCTGGTTCCTACAGGCATCTATTACATAGCTTCTAAACCTCAGTGAATATGTTTCTAATTGGCCTTTAAGAACATGCTGTTGCTTTATTAAACCCTAATTAAATGCATATTGGGTGAAGTCCATTCAGAAGTGGTTATTGCAAACTACTTGTCATTACCTAATATGTGCAACCTAATGGGCCTTCAGCTTATTTGCTCTGTTAATTATTAGATTTTATGGCCTTTGTTTGGGCTTTGTTTTTGTAAATTGGGTCTCATATGTTGTTTTCTTCCCTATTCAAAGCCTTCCTAAGAAATGGGTGCTGTTGGAGAGGAGGGGAGTGGCACAGGGTTTGATGAGCAGAGCAGACTGGGAGAGGCTCTTCCCAGTCTACAGGTCTCTTGGGAGATGCTCTTGTGTGTCCTGCTTGCTTTGGGCTTGGCCCTGGTGAGCAAAGCTTCAGGCTGGGATTCAGGCTGGACTGTCCTGGGGCCACCTTGAGTCTTGGGGCAAGGCCTTTAAACCAGGCTCAGCTGCAGCTTCCATTTGGGACCTGAGAAACCTTCCAGCCTTGTCTCTATCCATTTCCACCCAGGATCCCCAATATCAGTGGAGGAGGTTGGAGCTCAGTCTCTGGCTGAACAGCAAATGCTGACATGGTGTTTCAGCAGAGAAGAAGTGCTGCCCATGTGGCTGGTGAGCGAAATGCTGATGGGAGGATGCAGGATGGCGTGGCTGGGCTCTGGGAAACTCCATGGACTTCACTTTGAGACCTACTTTCCATGTGGGTTTTATTTCTGGCAGTGTCAGCACATCTGCATCCAGCAGATTCAGGGCAGGCCATTTCCAGGCTGGGTTCAGGATTAAAAAAATGGCACTTTACAATCTGCTGTTGCATCATGTTGTCTTAGGCAAGATGGGAAAGGCAAATCAAGGGAAACTGGAAGTGAAGCACAAATGTTGCAGTTTGCCCAAAGTGAGTTTTAGGGTGAACTTTTTCTGTTGTTGTTTGTTTCTTTGTTTTTTGTGTGTTTTTTGTTGTTGTTTGTTGGTTTGGGTTGGGTTGGGTTTTTTTGTGTGTTGGGCATTTTTTTGTTTTGTTTGGTTTTGGTTTTTTGTTTTTTTTTATGGTTGGGGGGTTGTGGGTTTTTTTTGGGGGAGGGGGTGGTTTGAGCGAGGGGCAGGGGCTTGGTTGGGGTTTTTTTTTGCTTTTTTTTAGGGAAAGGAGGGAATTTTCCATTATTGGAGAATTTCAAAACTCCACAGAATCACTTAGTGGGGGATGATACCAGCCGTGATGGGCATCCAGTGCCCATCCTCTGCCCTGCTCTGCTGAATCTGAGCTCTGTGCTCAGGCCCAGGTGCCTCCATCTTCTCACCCAGACAGTGCCGTGTGGTCACCTGGGGCATCAGCAGCCCCTCAGTGGCTGTTTCTGGCTCGGTGGTGGGTGGGGGCAGGTTGTTCAGGGTTCAGAGGGTCATCCTGGGCCTGTCTGAACCGCAGGGGCAGCAGCAATCCCCCCGGGGTGCCTGACCTCTGTGCCCACATCACAGGGGCTGTCCCCACCACGGGCACCAAGCTCAGCTCCCAGCCCAAGGCTGCCCTGGCCAAGGGTTGGCTCTGCTTTAAGTCTCTGCCCCTGACAGCTGCCTCTTGATCCTCAGCTTCCTGCCACTCTGCTAGGATAAATACGGATGCTCTGACTCATGGAGAACGAGCACCTCGCCCGAACTTTCACCTCCAACTTGAACCATCCCCAAGTCAAACTCGCTAATGCTTGAAACCTCCAGTTAGCCCCCCTCCCTCTATTTTTTTTTTCCAGGTTTTCCAGCCTTTGTACTTTCTGCATCCCCGTTGGAGTCAAGGGTGCCAAAATACTTTGCAAAAGGCTGTTCTTGCAGTGTTTCCCAGACCTTCCCGCGCTAGGAAATGCCGGAAACCGTGGGAGCAAGGAGAGCCTCCACACAGGTTTTGCAGACCCTGGAGATCTGGAGGAGCTTGAACTTCCCCAGGCGTGGACTGCTCTCCAAAGCCAACAGGAACTCGGAAACTTTGGGGCCTCTTTGGTTTTTCTTCTCCCTAGACCTTGAATCTTTCAACTCAACCTTTGTTTTATATTTCTACGTTGCGTGAATATGCCCTTATTTTTCTAATTAGGGTCGCAAATTCCTTGTTAAAGCTGCCTGCGGGCCAGGGTTTGTCTTGCTTCACTTAAGGCCAAATCACAGAGGTATCCAGGCTTGGAGCTGTATCTCCTCTCCCTCCTTCAGAGCCAGGGGAGAAAGACAATGATCCAGACCTTGAGATAACTCTCCTGGGAAAAGGGTTCCCCTTCTCCCTGGTAAAAGGTGGATACCAGGCAGCTGCATGAAGGAGTCATGATGGGCTTTAAGTGGCATCACCAAGAGGAGCCAAAGAGCCAAGACCTCTTTTTCTTCTCCTGCCTGATCTTCAGTGGGGATGGAGATCCCCATCCTCTGCAGAGCCAGTTTGGTCTGCAATTTAAGAGCTGCAAACCATTGTTTGTTCACTTAATGTTTCCCAATGACTTTGCTGCAGGCTATTTTATTTCAATGGGCTCCCCCGTCCTCTAGCTTTATCTTGAGTTTCTTCTCCTTCCTTGAAAATACATGGGAAAGGAGAGAGGAAGATGTTTCCTTTCCCATGGAAACAGCATTTGGTTCCTTACATGCCCTATGTGGGGAAGGGAAGGAAAAGTTTGCAGCAAAGCTGCAAAATGAGGAATTTTTACTTTGAAATTTCCCTAAAATGGAAAGAAGCAGCACTTTTGACAGATTCTTCTGACCACAATTTCCTTTTTTCCCATCTGCAGCCATGGAGAGAAGTCCAGGGGGGGAATTCTTGCTGACTGGAGCCCCATTTTGGTTTGTTCCTGGTCCAGTGAGAGCAGCGGGGCCAAGGCATGGGCTGGAGAGCCCTGAGCATCCCACTGCTGCCCACCCAGCCACCAGGGAGCCTTGGTGAGGGACAGGTAAAGTCTGTGGCACACTGGGACTGCCAGCCTCTGGCAGGAGGGCAGGGTGGGCACCAGGTCTGCCTGAGCATTGCTGCAGGCAGAGTGAGGCACTGACCCAGCTCTCCCCATCACCTCCCCTCCACCAGTGGTTTATGGGTTGTTCTGCAGTGACTGGATCCTGCCCAGCTCTTCCTGATCATGTCTGCACATCCATGAGAGCTGAGGGCTTGATCTCTCCCTGCATCTTCTCTGGAGCTCTTCTCCCAGTGGTGGGATGTGAGCTGGACATGTGCGTGGTCAGTGCTGGCAGTGTGGTTGGATGTTGGCACTGCAGGTTGGATCACTTGAGCAGAGTGACCACTGGAACAGAAATCTGGATTGGGAGTGGGAGCAGGAGAAGATGTGTGGCTGTGGGCACCTGGGGTGAGGGGAGAGGAGCCCTGAGCCTGGCTGTGCTGGGGGATGAGTGGTGGCACAGTGGGGACATGGCTTCTGGCTGTGCTGGGAGGAGAGGAGTGGTGGCCCAGTGGGGACATGGCTTCTGGCTGTGCTGGGAGATGAGTGGTGGCACAGTGGGGACATGGCTTCTGGCTGTGCTGTGTCCCTCTGGTGCCCACATCCCTCTGGTGACTCTGCAGGTTGCCCAGCCGAGGGTGGATGTGGCTGTGGAGGTCCCACCTTGGAGGGGAGCTGGATCCCTTCATTTTCCCTCCTCCCTTGACATTCCCCTTGGCCATGGATCAGCTGGCGGGACCCAGAAAGTCTTGCAGCAAAGATGAGCAAAAAAAAAATCTCCTTATGCCTGTAAAAGGAAGAAGGAGAGCACGGCAGAGACAGGCCGGCTGATACAGCTCCGCTTTCTGCTGCGGAGGCGGGAAGCCTTTCGGACAGGATTTATTTTGTATAGTCTTCCATGCAAACTGGATCCCCCTCCCCTCCTGGCCCTGCCCGGCCTTAAATCATATCCTTTGTAATGACATTTCGTGCTTGTGTGGCGCCTTGCTTCTGAGCATCCCCAAGTGCTCTGTAAACGGATGTCTCCGAGCCTGCCAGGAGGCTGTAGTACCACCCTGCCCTGCCCCTGCCACCCAGGGAAGGTGAGAAGCCCTTCCCACATCTCACCTGCATGCCTGACCGTGCCAGGATTAGTGAAGCAGCCTCCTCTGCATCCCTCTGGGCTGTCCTCCCACCCCAGCCACCTCCAGGGACACCTCTGTCCCTGCTGGAGCGCCTGGGGTGAGGTGCTCAGGGATGAGCAGCTCTGTCTGTAGCTTCACCTCCCACCTGGAAAGTGCCTGCCAGGGAACCAGCACAGCTGTCCCCTGTCAGAGCTGTGAGGCCGGCAAAAGCCACCCTCCCTGTGCCCAGACCCCATTTTTTGGGTCAGGAATGGATTTCTCTGGCACACTGGGCCCTGGTGCTGGAGCAGGGTGAACCACATGAAGTCTTGTTTGCTGAGTCTCAGGTTGCCTCTTCACTGTCCAAGCCCTTTGCTGTCATCAGGTCCTCCTCAGTCCTGTCCAGAGGTTTGTTCAGGTCCCAGGGGTCCCAGGGGATGCAGCCATTTTCACAGGACACCATTCTGGTTTGGCCCAGCCTTTCCAGATCTCCTCCAGGTCCTTTGGCTGCTTGGCTTCCTCCTCTGGACATCCCAGGCTGTGGGCAGGAGGGGTCTGGCTGATATAGGGGCAGTGGGATGGCTGTGATGAAATACCTGTAATCAAGGAGGATTTGGGGCTCTGCTGGATGGGTTTGGAGTTGTCTCAAGTGGCCTACTGGATTTTTCACAAAATTGCCCTCTTGGAAAAAGGCCTTCTAACCTCCCTCAAAGCTGGAGACCTGACTGGAGGCAATAATGCCTCGTGCTCAGGAGCCAGGGTGATGCCAGCTGGGAAAAGGAAGATTAAGCCTCACTGTAGGTGATGCCTTCTTCCAGTTCCAGCTGCTCACTGCTGGAAGAATCAGTGCACAAATGCCCATGGGCACCTTGGTTGGATCCAGGTACTGATGGTCTGGGGTTTGGAGGAAGTGGCTTGATATTTCTGGGCACTGCATCTGCTTCCATGCAAAGCAGAGCTGGTCACCTGCTCCAACCCTCCAGGGACTCAGCCGTGGGTCTCAGTGAGCCCTGTGAGTACCACGCTGCTCTGGGCTTCTTCTTCCTGTGCAGAAAGTCATTTTCATTCCTCTCAGGCATCCTGAGGAAAAAGATGGGAATCTGAGGGAAGGTTTGTGGTGAAATGGGGTAAAGCAAGTGGTCTGGTCTGGTCTGGTCTGGTCTGGTCTGGTCTGGTCTGGTCTGGTCTGGTCTGGTCTCGTCTCATCTCATCTC
>JAWWMO010000035.1:464464-478916 GCA_035047845.1 Dendrocincla fuliginosa
AACCCCTGGTGTAAATCCACCCCTGGGCTCTCCAAGAGCAGCTCATGGCTGCCTGCACTGCTGGAAAAGCACAATAAGCACAATTCATGGCTGGGGGGCTGATGGGCTGCTCTGATGGCCCTGGGGACACAAGAATGTTGTGTCCTGGCCGACCCAGCCTGAGGACTCTGGTGGATCCCCCCCACACCTCCCGACATGCCAACTGGGAGTTGGGTCCAGCTGCTCACGTGTGAACTGGGCACTGCCATGCTGGGTGAGGTATCAGCTCCTGAGGCTGAGGAGCTGCATGAAGGGCATCACCATTGGTATCTCTGCAAGTCCCCGTGGCCCTGGGACCTTCCCCAGTGGTGACACACCCTGGTTTCTCCTGCCTTGCCTTGCAGACGATCTCCTCCTTCCTCCTGGTGCTCCACTGCCAGAGCAACCCCTCTTGTGTCCAACCCCAAACACTGGGCAGTGAAAGAAATAAGCTGGTTTGAAGCACAACCCAAATCAGGCAGAAGTTACAGAATTCTTTTCTAATTTCCCACCTATTTAGGTGATTTAAAAATTAATAAACCCAGGAGGGCTCGTATGCTCTGCCCTTTGCCTGGGTATGATAGGGGCCAACAATAACCATAACTCTGGTACTCTTTTCCAGCCTTGACTCCAGAGTTTTTTGCCTGAGTGATAAAGTGTCCCATTGGCAGGGCTGGGAAGATGCTGTTCCACACCCGTGGTGTTAACCACAAGCAGCAGTAGCTGCTTTCTCCCTCCCTGGGTGAGACCCAGCAGGATGGGGTTGCCGCCTGCCCGGGCACCAGCTGGCAGGACTGTGCTCAGGGTTTTATTACAAATAATAGAATAATTACACAGCAACTATTTCTGTGCGTGGGACTTGTCCACAAACAGCTGCTCACTCCTCTTCAGGGGCTCATGAGCCCAAATTCCCATCAGAGGGCTTGGGAGTGCCTTTGGGATGGAGGAGCTGGCTCCGAGGAGGTGACCCTGGCTCGGGGGATGCCCGGTGTGATCGCTGTGGGTCGGGGTTTGTGCAGACCGCCCTTGTGCATCAGCCTTCGTGCCACTTGTGTAAACTATTACAGCAAAGGGCAGAGGTTAAATGCAGCACATGTGTGGCATCAATTAACAGGATTTCAAGGTCTCTAGTGGAGTTTCTGCTCAAATCTCTTGTGGCAGGTTTGGTTTTCTTAACCCCTCCGATGCCGTGCGGGTGGCAGTGCCTTGGCTCTGCCACGCTCTTGGAGGGCAATGGGCTTGTGCTGGCTGGGTTCTCCTCCAGGACTGTGCAAGAGGGGCCTCTGGCATGGGGGGCATGGACACCACACACTCCACATCAGTGGCTTGTGGGGCAAGTGGGAGAGGTTGTGCTGCCGTCTGCAGGGAGTGCCCTGGGAAGGGTGTTGAGCCCAGGCAAGGCAGCAGGTTGGTGCCCCCCATCATGTCTCCTTCTGCTTCAGATCCCCTCTTCTCCCATCTCATGGGGGGTGGCTGCTCCAGTGTTTGGTCCCAGCCAGACCCTACTCCTCTGAGACACCTGACTGTCCCACCACACCCTATTGTTGAAAGGACAAAGGTCCCAGCTGGGCTCGGGACCTGCTGGTGCCTTCACTCCTTGCCTGTCAAACAGACACTCACTCCCTGCTGCTTGGGGGGACTGGGATGTGGCTGCAGTGAAAGGCTCAGTGACAATTCAAAACCAGCGCTATTTGGATGAAAAATGGCAGTTGTGAATCTTCACCCATCTGTGACAATTTAGGGCATTGTATCCATCCCCATCCTGGATACATCAATCCCACTGGGGATACTGGTAGGGGGAGTGGTTTAAAGGATGGTGGAGTGACTCAGACAGTCCTCAGTGCATCCTGTGTTTCCTGCAGGTGATGCATCAGAGAGCTGGATGCCACAACTCTGTACTGCAGCTCTGCCAGGTTGTCCTCCCCAATTTCAGATGTTCCTCCTAAGTGCCAAGATCTTGGGGTCAGAGCGCTTAGAGGGCTTTCACTTTGCTCTTTTGAGGGGAGTTGGCAAGGAAAAGGAAGGCTTGAGCTGCCACCACTGTGAAGAAAACATGATACTAGCATGGGCTGAACATTGAGAAACTTTAAGATACATTAAAAGCAGCCTAACTACTCGTGCAGGTTTTCTCCCCTCCACAGACTGCTAATTTTCCATGAATGGTGCTGCTGAAGGGAATCCTGCATTTAGGGGTTCAGTTCTTGGGGTTCCCAGTCCTGCCTCAAGGCTGGGGACCAGCATAAGTGATGGATCAGGGCTAGGAACTTGGTGAGGAACATCAATCCTGACACCCTGTCCCAGGGGATTGCCCATGAATGGAACCTGTCCAGCTGGAGAAACAGGACATGCCTGTGCCCTTCTGCACCTGCATGCCCTTGACATCACCTTGCCTATGCATTCCTCTCTCTTTTGGCAAAGGAATCCTTTCAACCCCTCAGGTTATAAAAACAACCTCCAAACCATTCAAAAGCACTAGAAAACCCTGCGTTTTGATGATTTCGATGTATTTGTCAGTCCTGTGCCTTGTTTAGATGAACAAAAGGCACGCCTGAAAAATGGAGATGCTCTGCCCACAGCTCCCCTTGTCAGAGCTGTGGGGAGACTTCTGGCTGAAAGATGGATTTGGCCTGGACATCTCCACACAAATACCCCACTGTTTGCTAGCAAACCTGTAAAAATCTTGGTAATCCCCTTGATCTGAAACAAATGGGCTCTGCTGTCTGGTGCTGATTTTATTATCAGACACTGCTTAGTATCATCCCATGGCTTGGACCTGTGCCTAAGGCTCAGCACTGAGTCAATCACACGCTGGCAGGCAAGGTCTCCCCTGAGCTCTAGATCCATGCTGGTGCTCTGGATAATCCGTGCTGACCCACACACACAGCAGTGTGGTTCCCCTGGGACCTCCAGGACCCTGCAGGGCTGCTCCAGCCCTGTCTCCAGATGGGATGGGAGCAGCACAGCTGCCAGGCTGTCAGGGTTTTGTTAATTTGCTCCTGGTCTCTGCGCCTTTTGGGCCAGGGAGCTTGGCTTGATGTTGTATTTCCAGTGTCTGGAGCTCTGTGCAAACACAGGATGAAGGAGCAGGAGTGTTTTTGGGTCTCAACATGATTCCCGTGGTGTCTGTCAGCCTGAGCTCCCTCCCAACCATCCCTTGCAGATGAGACCTAGCACAAGCCTTGAGCATCTGGATCTGAGGACTCTTGGGCATCTTGGTGGCTCCAAGGCCAGGTAGATACTCAGCTGCCTGCAAGGTGGTTGCATCGCCCGTGGCTCCGAGAGCAGCACCCCCAGCCCCGCTCCCTCCACGCTGCCTGCAGCAGCTGAACAGAAAATTTGAGCCCCCCAGAGACCCACCATCAACCACGCGAGCCCCAGCCGGTTTTGTTTTGATTATACATTTGTTTCCTCCCTCCTGGGAGTGTCTGACACAGCTTTTACCTCTCAGCGCGTCAACGCTCAGCTCCCCCCGCCACCTCCCTCCCCTCCCGTCGGCTCTGCTTGGATTAGCCCTGACCCCTGCTGAACTCCGCTGCCAGCACAAGTGTCAACCCCTTTCACTTTCCGAGAGCTCTCCAGCCTCGAACGCTGAGCGGGGAAGGAGTGTCCTACACTGGGAAACCTCCCACAGCATTTTTTTCTGACTCTGTGCTCTTGCTGTGCATCTGGGGAGGGCAGGCTCTGGTCCCTGGGTTTGGCCATGGAATGACCTGCAGCACCTCTGCCCTCCCCAGGGGCAACACAGGTGGAAATGGGGCAGAAGGGCTGTTAAGGAGGATTTGCTCGGTGCAGGAAAAGCGGTGGGAGAGGAAAGTGTAGGAGGTTAGCCATGGGCAGGGCATGGCACATGAGGCAAGAATAGGTGTTTTCATGCGAATATTTCAGGGCTGGCTGCCGTATTTCTGTATTTCCAGCCTTCATGGACGGGTGCACATCAGCAATATGCAGGGAGAGGAAGAGCTGGCTGCTGCCATCAGGAGCAGAGAAGATGGGGAGAAGGAGCTGACTGCTGCCACCAGCAGCACAGGAAACAGGGAGAAGGTCCTCCAGCTCTTTCCAGCAGTTTCAGTGGAGGTTGTGCTTCTCCACGCTAAGTGGCAGCAGTTTAAACATTCTGCAAGGACTCTAAAACTCAGGGAAAACCAGCCCACCAGAAAAAAAGACCAGCTGAAGGAAGGGCAGGAGCTGATGCTCGTGTGCCCACAGATCAGCTGGGGGAGCTGGGGGCATCATCCCCACCCCCGAGCAGCCACCAGAGCCAGGCAAGACTTTGGGTGGTGGATGCGAGGCCACAGCTGGGGAGTGGGGAGGTGAACTCCAGCAACACCAGTGAGCTAAGGAAGGGGAATGCCGCATGCTAAGGAGTTGCAGATGTTTGGAGGTTGGCAGGGATCTGGGTGGAGCTGCCAGTACACAACGTGGTTTGCAGCAGGGGGAAGGAAAGCCTGACCCTTCCTGAAAGCCCGTGGGTGGGGTAGTGGAAGGAGCCTTCCTGGTGTAGGTGTTGTGGGTGAGTGCGTGGTTGGGGTTGTGGCACCTCTTGAAGCTCAGAGGTGCCACGGAAAAGGGCAGGGGGGCCTATGAAAATGGACCAGCCCCTGCCAGGTCTGAGTGCTGTCGCATCCCTCTGCATTGGAGCCCCCAGAGCAGCCACCTGGGCAGGTTAAGGACCACTGACCTATGGGGACAACAGCTTGGTGAAGCAATGGCCTGCCTAACTGATGCTGGGCGTGGGTCACAGGCCTCTTTTGGTCCCACCTGGTCAGCAGGAAATGGTGCTTCAGTGCTGCTGTCCCTGAACATAGTGGTGCACACTGCCAAACTGAGGAGCAGCATCAGTCCTGCAGCAAAGAAGGCATCTCTGGAGGTCTGTGTGGACTCAAGCAGGATAAATCCAGGCTGGAAGGCACATTTAGAGCTATCCTGACCTCAGTGTCTGATGATTTAGCCATATCTCTGGCACAGGGATGGGCAGGGAACTGGCAAAGCCCAATTTTCCAGGGGCAATGAGATCCAAGCCTTGCTGCTGTACTCAAAGGAGTTGTTGGGATGGTGGGGACAGAAGAGCTGAGGCACCTCTGTGAACCAGGAGCCCATAAACTTTGGTACAGGCAGGTCTTGCTTCTTCCTGGTATGCCAGCTCCTCAGGATGGGCTTGAATCCCCTTCCTGGCTGGGAGATGGAATCCCACCCCAGAGGGCCTCTTGGAAACCTGCTTTGTGCAGGTGTTGGTGCAAGCCCAAGCCCCCCGAGTGCTTTGCACCTGCAGCCCCAGGCTCACAGGAGCGTCCCCTTCCCCTGAAGCCCCACTGATGCCTCGTGGTCCCCACGGCTCTCCAGCCGTGCCAGCTCACTGCGGTTCTCCTGGCCTTTGTCAGAGGCACGTTTGGGAGCTCTGTGGCCATCGTGCTTTCCTGACATGTTTTCTTTTCCCCCCGTGATTTTGAGAATTGCATTCATTTCTTTGTTGAGGAGGAGAGGGAAAGGTCATCCCTCACTAGCAACTCATTAAAGTGAAACAATGAAAAGAACAGCAAAAGGGCTCTGGGAGCCGCTTCTGCAGGCATGTGTGATGCTGCCCTTTTGTCAGCGCAGGAGAGGGGCGTCCATCGAGGTGGTGGCATTGCAGGGAGGCCCTCCCCCTGCCCCCAACCAGTTCAAGGCATTGCTGGAGGACCTCAATGTGTGTCAGGGCTTTTGTTTGTTTGTTTGTTTTGTGTGTTCAGCCCTGCTGTCATCAAAAAGGAGTATTTTATGAAAATTTTCTCCTTCCCTCCTCCCGAGCTCCCCGGCTCTGACCAGTTCTGTTTCCTTCATGTGGGAGGCAGCTGCATTTGTCTCGATAATTGTGTTTCCCCGTTGCTATGTACTGCCGAGGACTCGGTGACACAATGAAGATGGGAAACGTTCCTCTTTCCCAGGCCTGGCTCTGAGGGTTTGGTTCTGGCCATGCTCTGGCCCCTCCTCTCTCCAGGATACCCATATGGGGTTTGAAGTCCATCTGGCATTTGGCTGGAGAGACATTGTTTAAAGCTGATGGTCTTGCTCAGAGTGATGTGGAGAAGGAAGCACTGTTCCATTCTTGTGGTATCTCTGAGGATTGCTTGCTTAAGTCAACTGCCTGTTCCAACAGGATAGGGTGGGTAGTCACCCCTGGTCATAGAGGGTGTCCTGACTCTGTCCAGGAGTGTGCCCAGCGCTGTGTTTGATCATCCTGCCAGGCCTGTTGGCCTTCAGACCCCAAAAACCCACTTCAAGGGCTGTCCCAGTCCCATCCTCCCAGCTGCTGGCTGGGCAGCCATGGTGTTCCTCATGGGAGAGCTGCACTGTGGGCAAAGGCTGCTTCAGGCAGTTCCACCCTTGTGCTACAACACTCCTCAGCTTCCCCTGCCCTGTCCTCAGTGGGACACGCCCCTTGTCTCAGCACACACCAGTCCTTGGAGATGGGGTGGCACAGCAAGGGCAACCTCCCTGTGGCACTGGGCTTGGGTTCGCTCAGGAGCTCTCCCATTTTGAGGTGGGACACTTGATGGTGCTGAAAAGATGGGTCAGGCATGGGGATCTTGGGTGTATTGCCAGAGCAGGGCTGGGAGTGGGAGAAGGAGCATAGATGATGTGGGCCATGAGGGGCATGTGGGAGTGGGACTGTGTCTGGTTTGGGGCAGGAGGGCACATGGGGAGTGGGAGTGTGGCTGGTGTGGGGCACGTGAGGAGCAGGAGTGGGGGGACCTCACAGTTTCCGTGGGGGGCACCTTGCTGGAGCCCACAGGGCTGATGTTGCTGACTCAGAGCTGTCTGGATGGGAGGGCAAGGAGGGACCTTTGGGAACAGGAAGTTTTGGGACTCCTGCAGGGCTGTACATCCCCCGGGGCCGGGCTGTGCATCCCCCGGGGTCGGGCTGTGCATCCTCCGGGGTCGGACTGTACATTACCCCCGGGATCGGGCTGTATATCCACCGGTTACGGGCTGTGCATCCTCCGGGGCCGGGCTGTGCATCCCCCGGGGTCGGGCTGGCATCCTGCGGGGCCGGGCTGTGCATCCTGCGGGGCCGGGCTGTGCCTCCTCCGGAGTCGGGCTGTGCATCCCCCGGGGTCGGGCTGTGCATCCCCCGGGGTCGGGCTGTGCATTCCCCGGGGTCGAGCTGTGCATCCCCCGGGGTCGGGCTGGCATCCTGCGGGGCCGGGCTGTGCATCCCCCGGGGTCGGGCTGTGCATCCCCCGGGGTCGGGCTGTGCATCCCCCGGGGTCGAGCTGTGCATCCCCCGGGGTCGGGCTGTACATCCCCCGGGGCCGGGTTGTGCATCCCCCCGGGGCCAGGTTGTGCATCCCCCCGGGCCGGGGCCGGGCTGTCCTTCCTCGTAGAGCGGAGAGGTGGCAGCAAAGTCCCTGGGACGGGGGTCGCGGGGACCTGTCACCGCAGGCGGGGGTGCCGGGTCCGGCCCGGGAGGAACGCGTGTCCCCCCGCCTCGGCTCCTGCTCCCTCCGTGTTCCCACCAGCGGGACCCGAGCGCTGAATCCAAGTCCACCTCTACATCGTAACATCAGAGAGTGGTTTTGTAGGGAGAGACCTTTAAAGAACATCCTGGAAACCTTTCTCTAGCCCTGTCCGACCTGACCTTGAGCACTCCCAGGAACGGGACATCCTCAGGTTCACCCACAACAGGCTCAGGGACCAGAATCCGCCTTTGGACCATGTGAGTTTTAGCATTTCTGCCCCCATTCCTTGCTCCACTCTGGGCTGCCCCTCTGTGCCCACTGATGGCCCAGGGTGTCGGGGATCCCACGAGAACAGCTTGTGAGATTTCAGGACTTGTCAAAGCTGGAGTTGAACCTTGATCCCAGGCTGGCCGGGTGCCCGCAGCCCAGCCAGCCCTAATCTGGGGCTGTACACTGCCCATGTTTAATGAGGTATTGTGTACGGATGTGTCTGACTGTGTGTATGCACATGTCCTGGGCTCTGGGTGTCTCGCTCAATGTTTGCATCTGTCTGTTAGCGGGTTTGGGCATCTGGGGCCGTTCTCCTTGCCTGATTAAATATCTCCCCAGGAGTATATTTGTGTAGCCGTGGATCTTATCTCATGTGCCCGTGTCTGCACAGGGAGGTGTTCACAGCTCTCCATGTGGGCAGAGTTTGCGCGGTGTCCGTGGGTCACACCGGGCTGTGGAAGATGCTTCTTCCATTGTCAGGATATGCTGGATGATGGGGGGTGGGTGGGTGGCCGAGGACTAGGTGGGGCAGGGCAGAACAGGATGGGTTTCCCCATGTGTGGTGTGTGAGAATGGGGACCGGTGCTGCTCTGGGGCCATTCTCTCTCCCCAGGGGCAGGAGGAGCCCAACCTGGACACTTGTCCTGCATCCCATGGCCATGGAAGAGGGACAGGCCACCCCCGAGGCTTGGATGTAGCAGTGAGATGCCCTGTGAGGGGCTGCTGGCAGCTGCTGTGGCCCTGGGCAGGGTGGTGCCCCAGCTCTGTCTCTGGCTCCTTTATCTCAAGCGGCTCTGGAGTTCAACAGACCCCACTTTCCCAAACAGCTCACAACAGGCAAGGCAGTGCCCGTGTGGCAATCTCTGTTCCCATGCCTCTTCCCTCCTGCCCTCTCTGCCTCCAGCCAGCTCCATCTCAGGGTGCATCCCTCCCAGCTGGGACACTGCCCTGCCTCGCCCCACCACAGGGACCCCCGGCTCCCACGGGGCACAGCCCGGCAGGCAGGGAGGGAGGGCTGGCAGCCACGGGCAGCAGGAGCATCACAGCCCCCCACACATGTGCTGTCCAACCTGTCACCACCTCCGTGAAGCAAAGCCGATGCTGGCTGGGGATGTGCCCCCCAGCTCTCTCCCTTTGTCATGAAGAGCCAGTGAGCGTGCCAGAGAGCTCACCCCGCGGTAGAAGCCATCCATCCCCTCTGGAGCTCGGCATTCCCTCCTCGCTCCGAGGGGTGTTTGGCTGCAGAGCAATTTGCATCCAATTACAGAAGTCGGAAAGACTGGGAGGATTTTCCTTCTGGTTTTCTTGCAACCGAAGCCAACTTGTCCGAATTACAACCTAGGAAGCATCTCATTAGTGGGAAGTGAGGTCTCCAAAACACAGAGAGCATGGAAAACACTCTGCCAGAGGCAGAGGGATATGGGCTGGCCAGCGTGCAAGAGGATGAGGAGCTTATCTGGTCACCATCTCCTCTCACCCGTGGTAATTCTCCCCATCTGCCCTCTCCTGTGGCACCTGAGCTGAGAGGAGATGGGATTTTGGAGGCTGCTGGTTCATCACATCACTTCCCCAGTCCCACTTTGGCTTGAGAGGTGTTTGATTTTGCTGGGCTGAAGCATAGGCTGGTCTTTCGAGCCATTTCTTTCCCCATCACCTCCTCCTGCCCTTCCTCCCAGGCCATGGGAGGTGAAGATCTAGTAGCAGAGTCCTGGGCATGGAGGTTTCAAGTGTTTAATAACCTCAGTTTAATAACCTTGTCAGCGTCACTGGGCTGGTCTGTCTCTGGTGCTGTCCCAAAAGCCTGGTGGCTGGGGGATGTCCCTCACCTGGCCTCATGCAGATCTGCTCCCTGGTGTGGTTCTCCCAGAGGAACTTTATGCCAGAGGGACCTGTGTGCAGCCTGTACGGTCTCAAAACTTGCTAGGCTTTGTCTCAGGTGGGATACAAGGGCCGGGACGTGAGGAGGGGGTGAGGCAGGATCCAAAGTGATCTGGTGACGACCAGCTGCGACTGCAGAGGGATTTTCTGCCAAGCTTTGGGAGTGGGAGAGATCAGGGAAATGCAGCTGGCAGCTGTGCCTGGGCTTACATGGCGACGAGGTGACTCCTCTGCCAATGACTTAATGCCCTTCCAAAAATACTTCCCTCGATAGATCTTGCAAGCGAACTGCTGAGCCAGCTTCTGCCAGAGACTGCGATGGAGGCAGGCACAGCTCTGCCACCTTCCTGTCACCCACAGCACTCGGTGTCTTCCTGCTGGCCAGCACAGGGCTTGGTCCCTCGCTGGAGTGAGGACACCCGTGTTTTGAGGGGGCTGGTGGGGTGTGGGGAGCCCGTTCCCCGGCTGCCTCCGTGTCCCAGCAGAGTCTGGGGGTGCCGGCAGGGAGCCACACCATCGCCCTGGCTCCCGGCCCGCGTGGGGAGGGGTCTGTGCTCCCCTGCCGATGGCACCATCTGCTCCCCGAGCTGCCAGCC
Source organism: Dendrocincla fuliginosa (assembly GCA_035047845.1). Taxonomy (NCBI): domain Eukaryota; kingdom Metazoa; phylum Chordata; class Aves; order Passeriformes; family Dendrocolaptidae; genus Dendrocincla; species Dendrocincla fuliginosa. The sequence continues at coordinate 474,663 of JAWWMO010000035.1, forward strand.
AGGCTGGCTCTTCCCGGCTGCTCTCCCTGCCTGGCTGCATCCCAGCCAGCCTGGGCAGGAGCATCCATGTGGGCTCTTGCTGCTGAGGTAGAGGTGGCTGCCCAGCAGCCCCAGTCCGCTCCTGGCATCGTGTCACCTCTGCCAGCATCTGGGTGACAGCATGCAGTCTCTTGTGCCATCAAGAGCCACCTCCTTTCCTTGTTCCTCTTCTTGGCAGCTGCCAGGCTGTAGCTTCTATTTCAAGGTTGAATTTGATGAGCTCCAGCTTCCAGCCGGGTGATCTTGCAATGCCTTTGTCTGCAAACGAGCTTCACTCCTGCATCCTACGGGCATTTCCTGGGTGAGGGTCAGGCTGGACACAGCTCCCTTGAGCACAAGGCAAAAGAAAGGCTGGGATGGATAAATCTAAGCTTCCTGCACTGGCTCAGCACCCTGTCCCCACATGTCACCAACCCCACTGGCTGAAGAGCTGCTGGGTTCCTCTGGTCCATAGTGCTTCCCACAGAGCCAGGCTGGCCAGCACCTGCTGTGCCCCACAGCCCCCACATTCTTAGGACATCCCAGCTGCGATGGCTGTAAAGTGCCTGAGCTCCTTGACACGGACAAAGCCAGTCTGGATGCTGAGCTCCTCCTTGCTCCCCATAAGAACCATATACCCACCATGAGAGGATGAGGAGTTTCCATGGGAGGAAGCTACTCCTTGCCAGCAGGAGAGGTGGGAGAGGGTGGCCTGGCCCTGCAGACATGGGATGCCTGTCTCCCCACTGTCCCCTCCGATCCCCCTGCCCTTCTGTGTGGGTGAATCAGACCCTCCTTTTCCTGAACCACCCCTGCCTGCCCGTGGGGGCTGCCTGTCCTTCCTCACTGCCGGTGGCACTGCCTGTCCCTGCCACCAGCCAGGCAAGTCGCCTGTGAGCTCTGTCCCGTTCAGCTACTCTCGGTGGCTCCCCGTGCTCTGTGCCCTGTTCTGCCTTTGCTGCTGGCACCCTGGGGATGCCCTCCCTTCACTCCCCTGGCCTCCAGCAGTCCACGGCTCCAGCACCACCCAACTTTGCCCTTCCAGACCCGCCATCCCTGGGCAGCCAGGAGTCTGTGGGCAGCTCTGCCTGCTGTCCCTGGGGGCTGGGGACAGGAGCATCCCCCAGGTGGCATGGGGCCGAGAGGAGGGGTGGGAAGGGGGGTGGGATGCAGGGCAGCGCACCGCCCGGCTCCACTGCGCCGCTTCCCCTGCCCGGCCCCAGCAGCCCATTTATTACCCCTCTGCCATTCATCGGGCCAGACAGATGCCCCCAAATAAATACCCCCAGACAATAGGGTGGGAGGGGCCAGCGAGGCTCCTCATGAATAAACATGAGGGTCTTTGGACACAGCTTCCTCTCTTCGCAAAATGGGACCGATTGTGCAGCAGGCATTTAAAATTCAGCCGCGGTCGGGCTGTCTTCCAGTGCCCCCCGAACTGCCGAGGTGCTTCATTTATTTCATAATTTCCCCTCCTCCCCTCTCGGTGACAGACCTGGCTCTTTTCACGCCTTGTCCTCCCTCTTTCTTTCCTTCTTGCTCCCTTTCTCTATTTTTTTTTTTTTTTATCTTCCTTCCTTTTCCTACTCCTTGTTTCTTTCTCTCCCTGGCTTTTGTGCCGGGGGCCGTGACGAATGGCTCAGAAAAGAGGGTGCTGTGAGAAACTGGAGCTGCCCCTGGCAGAGTGGGTGGTGAGGACTTGGTGCTCGGGGGGCCGAGGGGGGTCTGTGGCTGCGGCTCCCACGTGGAGCTGGGATGGAGAAGCGGCCCGATGATGTGGGATCCCAAGGATCTTGCTGCCCGGGTGCTTGGAAAGCCAAGGATTGGGTCCGTCTGCCTGTCCCATGCCTGTGGGGAGACAGCCCTGCAGTGCCCATCCCAGCACACCCGTGGTGGGCTCAATGAAGAAGAGGGAAAGGTCTGCTCCGGGGGTCACCCAGGTCACCCCACTGGGGGTAGAAAGCACCCCAAAAACCGGGAGATGCAGAAAGAATAAGGAGATTCCTGTCCACGCCGGGGCAGCCTCAGTTTTGGTGGGGACTGTGGTTTGCTGGACCTGTGGCATGTTCCCCTGCTGGGACAGCCCCAGAAATGCTGGTCTTTAGATCCTGGATGGGTCACTGTTTGAGATCTTGCACAACAGCATCCCCACCAAGCTCCCAGCACCCCAAGGCTGGTCCCAGGGTAAAGGCAGATCCAGAGCAGCAGCAGGGAATGGAGGGATAGGAGCACAAGGACATGGGCAACAGTGTGGCTCAGCAGCCCAGGGGACCTGGCAGCACCCTGGTGTTTCATCAACCAAGTGCTGAGGTCCTGCTGCATCCCTGGGAAAGCCAGGAGACACCTATGCCATGCACAGGATGGCTCCAGGGTTTGTGGTACCCTGTGACCTGCTCACTGTGCTGCCTGGGGTTGGCAGGTGTGGATGTGTGGATGGGCAGAATCCCCAACACCCATCCTGCCCCCAGGGCTCTGTGTGGTGGGATGTGCAGCACCCATGACCCTGGCGAGCTGCAGAAAGTCCTTGGACAGCTCTGGTGTGTCCCTGTACTGGGAGAATGCATCTGCCTACCCCTTCCCCACCTTTGGGATCCTCTGCCTGAAGGCCAGGCAAGGAAAAAGGGAGCTTCTACTCAAGAGCTGGCAGGAAGGACACTATGAGGTGTCACCTGACACACCATCTCCACTTGGGGACTGGCTGGCAGGGGAGGCCAGGGCCGTTCTGGCAGCAACAGGTGCTAGTAGGGACAAGGGGACATCATCAGCTGCAGGCTGGGGGTGGGCAGAGCCTGCATCCAAACCCTCTGGGGACTCTCAGTGCCTTGGAACTCCGAGTGTGGCTTCCTTGACTCCCAAGAGGATACAGGCAGGGTCTCACCCAGGGCTTGGGGGTGATGCTGTGGGTGTGGGTGCTCTCTGGGGTGCTTTGCCCCCTGCCACCTCCCGCAGGGACTGCTGCCCAGCTGTCCCTGCCCGCTGGCGGGCATGGTGGCCGCAGCCCTTGGGGGGACGGGGCTGGCAGGCTCTGGCAGCGGGAGGGCTCCTGCATTACAATCCGGTACAATCTGTCCCCCTTCCCGCTGCCCAGCAGTGGAGGAGACGGTTACTGTTTAATCCCATTTGACAGCTCTTTCATCATCTGCCTGCCTCCCTCCAGCTTCCCGTGGCTCCTCCAAGGCTTCTTTGTGGCCGTAATCAAAGCCTGGTGAGTGATGGCTGCTTGGGGGGAGGGAGGGAAGGGACAGTGGAGTGAGGGTGGCTCGCCTGCTGTGGGAGTGAGGGAGCATGGCCTGGCCCTTCGGAGCAGGTGGGATGGGATGCTGGGATCACAAGGTGTGGGGGCCTTTGCTATGCAGGTCCTGCAGGTGTGGCTGTGTGGCTGGTGGCACTGGGAGCTGGGCTGGATGGAGCATCCCTAGTGCTCAGCTCTGGACTGGAAGGAGCACCCCTAATCCTGGGAGCTGGGCTGGCCAGAGCATCCCCAGTGCTGTGAACTGGACCAGATGGAGCATTCCTAGTGCTGGGAGCTGGTCTGAATGGAGCACCTCCAGTACTGGAAGCCCTACTGGGCTCAGCATCCCCAGTGCTCAGAGCTGGGCTGAACTGAGCATCACCAGTGCTGGGAGCCACACTGGCTGGACCATCACCAGTGCTGGGATCCAGATGGGATCAGAACATCAGAACATGCCCAGTGCTGGGAGCCACACTGGCTGGACCATCCTCGGTGGCTTCCCCACAGTTAGGCTGGGAGGTCCTGGCCAAGGACCAGGCCGGGGGTCAATGCCACAGTCACCCTGCAGGACAGAGAAGCAGGTGTGATCCCACAGCCCTGTCCCACACACCATCTGAGCATCATCTCTGGGGCTGGCTCATGCTGGCTCATCCTACCCTTGTGCCTTTCATGCCTGGCATGTGACTGTGTCCCCAGAGGAGTGTGGCAGCTCTCTCCTGGGGACAGGGCAGACTGGAGTCACTGTGTGGGAGAGATTTTGGTGCAAATCCCTTGGGCAGCACAGCCTGCCCAGCACAGCACAGCATTGGGGTGAGCCTCGCTGTGCCATGGAAGCCACTGGCATCCCTGTCAGCAGAGAGTCGAGGACTTGGGCGCTCCCAGACAGGCTGGCTGCAGGCAGGGCAGGCTGGGGTAGGTGAAATGTCCTCTAAGGGGTCTCCTGACCTTGACATTTCTGTGAAATTTGGGAAATCTGGCCCCAAACTCGGTCTGGAGGCTCTGCA
>JAWWMO010000035.1:511820-527445 GCA_035047845.1 Dendrocincla fuliginosa
ACTACAGCCCCATCCCTGGCAATGCTGCATCCCTGGGATACACTACAGCCCCATCCCTGGCAATGCTGCATCCCTGGAATATGCTACAACCCCATCTCAGGCACTGATGCATCCCAGGGTTAAGATACAGCCTGATCTCTGAGACTCAGACATCCCTGGGATGTGCTCCAGCCCCATCCCAGAGAGAGATGCATCCCTGGGATCCCCTACAATCCCCTTCCAGACACTGATGAATCCCTGGGAGATGCTACAAGGACGGAGCAGGAGGAGGTGGATGGCAACAAGAGCCACTGGCCTGACTCCCTGTGGGGGGAGCGTGTGTGAGAGGCGGCAAGTTTGCACATCTGGTTTACTTCTCCTCTCTTTGGAAAAAAAAAAAAGGAATATTTTGTTTTAAGAGAGATGTAACTTAATTAGGTGTTACGGCTGCAAATCTTTTACTGCTTACTTTGAATTCCTTTAAAGCCCTGTTTTGTGCTCCACAAGTTTTGTTAATTCTGCTAACAGGGAACACGGATTTATTTTTTTCCACTAAGTGGAAAATATTTTAAGATAATAATAATAAAAATTATGAGAAGTGGACCCAGGACGTTTCACCAAGCCAGTCAGCTGCTCAGGCACAGAGATCAAAGCTGGACCTCAAAGGCTTTGGAAGATTGGAAAGCTGGGAAGAATGATGCAGAAGATGGCAATGTCAGTGAAAAGCCTGGCCACACCCGGGGATGGGACCCCAGCAGGGAGGAGGATAGGAGAGGGGGGGAAGCCCAGCACCTGAGCACGGCGGCCCCAAACAATGTCCCCCTGTTCCTGCAGCCAGCACCTGCTGCCAGAGGCAGAGGGGGAGGTGGGGAAATGGGGGGAAAGGGGCTTGGAGGCTGCCTGGGGTGGGAGGGCTGGGGGGGCATCGAGGGGCTGAGGGCCCCTTGGGGAGTACCCTGCTTAGGGGGAGCTGAGGGCTCCCGAGGCACAGGGGCATCAGGGTGCAGGCAGCAGGCAGAGTGCAGGCAGCAGGCAGAGTGCAGGCAGCAGGCAGAGTGCAGGCAGCAGGCAGGGCAGCATCACCCCTCATCTCTGGCAATGGGGCAGCAGGATGCCCGCTGGGTCTCCTGCTCCTCCAGTGGCACAGACTGTGGGCAGAGGCAGCTACTTTGCATTACAGATATTCGAGCTAGAAGCCAGAAATCTTAAACCAACAAACCCACAGATAAACTGGAGGCAGTTTGAGGCAGACCTGCTCTGCTAAAACAAAGCAAACAACCCGGCTCTTCACCAGCGCTGTTTATTTTTGCACAGCTGAACAGCTCAGACATCACTGTGAGACTGTTCCTATTTATAAAGCACTGGAGAGGAATCACCTTGATTAACTCTGCTCCACACAACACTCTGTTGGCAATAAAACTGTACAAATCCCCCTTTCCCTCCTCCCATTTTTCTTTCTTTTCCCAGACCCTCGTGTTCCCAGCTCCCTCCTCACAGCAGGCAGGGTGGGCAGGGCAGGCAGGAGCAGAGGTGATGGTGGTCTGCCCTGTCCCATACAGCCCCCCCAGCAGTGATCCCATCACTTCAGCTCAGCATCTTCCTATCAGGCAAGATGTGCACTCCAAGTCCTGGCTCTCCTCTGTGTCACAGCATGGAGTGAAACCTCTGCCAGACCCAGGCAGGGCTGCTCGGCTTGTGTCCTGAAAACACCTCCTGTTTTCCAGAGCCTCTGTGGAGCAGGGCTGTGAGGGCTGAGCAGTGCCCATGAGTGCTGGGTGGGCACCAGGCCATGCAGTGCTCCCAGTCCCTGCACTGCTACATGGGGTTCACACACGTGCTGAGCCACGTGCAAGGAACTGAGCTACCAACCTCCTCCTGTGCATCTCCCCTCCCTACCCTCATCCACATGTTTTACTCCTGCCACAGAATCACAGGTTCATTAAGGTTGGAAAAGACCTCCACCATCATCAAGTCCAACCTTCAAACAAATGTCCTCATGCCCACTAAACCATACTGTGAAGTGCCATGTCTCCTCACTTGTTGAACACTTCCAAGGATGGGGACTCCAACACTGTCCTGGGCAGCTGTGCCAGTGCCTGACCACCCTTTCTGTGAAAAAATTTCCCCAATATCCAACCTAAACCTCCCCTGGCACAGCTTGAGGCTGTTCCCTCTCATCCTGTCCCTTGTTCCCTGGGAGCTGAGCCCAAACCCCCCTCGGCTCCCCTCTCCTGTCAGGGAGTTGCAGAGCAAGAAGATCCCCCCTGAGCCTCCTTTTTTCCAGGCTGAGCCCCCCCAGCTCCCTCAGCTGCTCCTGATGCTCCAGCCCCTTCCCCAGCTCTGTTCCCTTCTCTGGACATGCTCCAGCCCCTCAATGTCTGTCTTGTTGTGAGGGGCCCAAAACTTGATACCTTCAATACTCCTTGTCCCTGCCCCTCTCCTACAAGCACCAAGGGCATGCACGTGGCTGCAGGGGCAGTGCTGGGAGATGTTCCCAGAAGGCTGGGGAGGACATTCCAGGCACACACCAGCCTGGGAAGAGGCTGTTGGTGTTTTCCACTGCCAAGGCAAGGTGGCCATGGGAAGGGGGCTGGGGAGAAGGTTACAGAGCACCAGCTCTCCAAGAAACATGTAGGCTTCCCTGGGATAAACATACCCTGAACAGGGCAAGGGGAAGCTGCTCACTATGTATGGGTGTAGGGAGCTGGAGGTGCCCCTGCTTTCTTCAGGGGAGCATGTGTCATGGGATGGAGTGAAGGATGGTTCAGGATGTCTATTCCACCACAGTGGCATGTGGGAGAAGACCGAGGTCTTGGGGACAACAGGGAGAGGGCTGGCCCAAGCAGGGAAGGGGCTGCTTCTTTCCCTGGCTTCTCCCCCTCCACCTGGCTTGGAATCCCTACAGAGGGGTAAAAGCAGCATGGCTGGGAAGAGCCACACTGCAGTGCTGATGGGCCTGTGGATGGAGAGGAGGGGAGAGAGAAAATACCCTGCTAACAGCCCTCCTTACCCTGCTGGGTGCATCCTGCAGCTCCGGGAGGGCTGAGCATGCTGGCATGGGCTCCAGGGGCCAGCTCAGCGTTGTGTGGTGCTACTAGAACGTGCCATGACAGGGTGGGAGCTCAGGGCACTTCAGTGGGACCCTGGCTGGACTGGAAGAGGGACCCTAATCCACCAGTGCAGGAAGCATCCATGCACCCACCACCAGTACCCATCCCCAGCCGAGCCTCTGCAGGAGTGTGAGCCTGGGGAGCCAGAGCAGCTCTTGAGGAGCTCTAAGGACCATGGCAGCAACGCTTCCCTCGCCTGTGCAAAGCCTGCAACCCATCAATGGAGCTGTCCCCTCTCACTGTGTGACCACAGCAGTGACATTGATCCTCCCATTGTCCAACCACCCCATGGTCCCATCACCCTGTGCAGCCAGGGTGGGCAACTCATACGTAGACCCTTCTCTCCTACAGAGCAGGATGAGGTGAGCCCCACATCACCCATGTCCCAGGGGAGACCTGGCAGGCTGTGCCCCAGCACAGGGGCTCCAGAACCTGCCTGCAGCTGAGCACCTGCCAGACCCCCGGCACCTCCCAGAGCACCGGGGCCCTGCAGAGACAAAGAGCACTGAGAAGGCACCTTTTGCACTGGCACCAATAAAAGGAGGTTAAACAAAGCCATCCCCCAAGCACCCCCTGGTGCCATATGCCACAACCCCTGCCATAACCCCTGCCGAGTGGGCTGCATTCCTGCTCTCCTTGGAGGGAATGGAGAAAGCCTTTCCTGAGAAAGTCCATCAGTCCTAGTTGGCTCCTTTCCAGAAATATACAGGATTTCAAACCCCAGTAGCTTCTTCCACTGAAATTTCTCACTATTCATTTTTTGCCAAGTGGTTTGGTGGAGCTCAGCCCTTCCCCCTGGTGTGCTGGGGAGAAGGGAGGTGGGATGGGCCCCCCAGTCTCTGGGCAGGGCTGGGGCTGTGGACTCGGCCAGGGACGTGGAGCACTTACCTGCAGGTGCCTCTGTGCTGGTGACCAGGGAGGTGGGGTTGATGGCAGGGATCTCTGAAAAAGAAAGGGAGAGGTGTCTTAAGGAAAGGGACCCCCAGCTCTGGGGTGACAACTGGGCAAAAGCCCTCTGAAAAGGGGCTACAAGGGGATTTTGTGGGTCACAAATGAAAGATAGTGGAGTGAGTCTGACCTGAATATTGGAGGCCATCAGATAGACCTGGAGATGCCCAAACTGAGCTCAGTAAATTGGGACAGGTTGAGATGGTGCAACACCCATGAGCCCTAAGTCGCCATGGAGGTGTGTGCTCCAGGAATGGATGTTTCCCAGATGCTCAGCTCATCTAAACTCAGTTTGGACATCAGATAGATGCTTGGCTGATCTCAGTGTGCTGCAGGCTGTACAGCACAGGCATAAATGTGGGCAAAGACAACACTTTCTCAGGACTCCTGGCAACAAAACCTGGGGGAAATTCTGTCCTAACCCCAAATCTGGGGAAGAACAGAGAGAGAGGAACCAGCTCCACCAGCTCACCCGCACTGCCACTGCTCCAGCAGTCCCAGCAAATGCTGCAGGGCGGGAAGTTGTTCCTCTGCCACTTGGGTCAAATTCAAACCCACTGTGACAATAAACACAGTTTTATGTTGCCCACAGGCTCTGGCCTTGCCCCAGACATGACTGCGCTCCGGGCTCAGCTGGGTGAGGAGGGCACTTGCTGTGGCCGAGGATGGGACCCAGCAGAGCTGTTTCAGCCAGCTGGAAACCCTGACCCAAGGGGTCTTCCAGAGCCTCCTGCACTGGGGAATGTGAAGCACAGGCCACCCCAGAAAGTGACCTGACCATCCTACTTGACCATCTCCCAGAGAACATCCATAAGGACAGACACCCTCTTGTCTGAGCCTGCCACCCACCACAAGCCATCCAACGTGGATCAAGGACCAAGGGGCACCCCCTGGTGCCTGTGGGGTCCCCGAGCACAGGGCAGGGCGTGGGGCACTCACTGATGCAGGGGGCCACGGGCGAGCGGCTCTGCTGGTAGCCCTTGGCACAGCGGTTGCAGGTGAGTCCGGTCACGCCATCCTTGCACGGGCACTGCCCCGTGGTCTGGTTGCAGGTCTTGCCGGCTGCACCGACGGGGTGGCAGTCACAAGCTGGGTGGGACAGAGAGAAAAGGTTATGTGAGAAGGGATGCACAACTGGACCCAAGGTGCGACCCCCAGAGAGGTGAGGAGGACAGGGGTTCTTCAGTGCAACACTGGAAATCAGCTGCTGGGGCTGGCACAGCCTAGACACACATGGCTCCATTAGTCTGGACCAACCATGGCCCCACGTGTGCTTTGAGCAGCATAGACAGGAGGGTGACTGGACAAAGGGGTTGTCCAGGGTATGGTCTTGCTGACAGGGATGCTCAGGACGAGTCCCTGGAGACCCTGTGGCTTCCACAGCTGCCTGCAGCCACCAGCTCTCATTTAAGATCTTCCCTGCCCTCAGCCTCAGGGAGATGCTCCTGTTGCAGCAGTAAAAGCTATTTTCTCCACTTCCTCCCACTTTCAGTCCATGGAGCTGAACCAACACTGAGCTTTTATATAACTTTGACCTTATCTCGGTTTTAGGATGAAGTGGCTCTTCTTGATGCTTCCCAAGCTCATGAGCCTCAATGTCCACCAAAATGACCCCAAGCCTTTCTAAAATAGCCTCTCTAGGGACAAGTCACCCCTGAGGTGAGTGAAAGTTGTGTCTCCACCCTCAAAAAAAGGCTGAAGAGTCTCTCCATCATGCCACACTGGATGATGGACACACTGAGGGCTGTCTACATGGAGGGATGTGGGAAGGAGATGCTCACTCAGGAGATGACCTTCCCATCTGTTTGCCTGGAGCTGGGCTGGCTACGAGCTGGAGGAGGTTATCTCAGCCTCCATCAGTGTAAGAGTTGAACGTGATTTCAAAGCAAAACAAAAACATCTCTCCCGCCCACCCCCGCAGCCCCCCGATGTTATCGTTTCCCTAATTTTCACCAGATGGGACTGGTGGGAGCACCATGGCACTCGAGCTCCCTCCTGCACAGCCAGAAACCAGAGCGAGCAGCCTCTAATGGGGACCAGATGCTCCATCCTTATCAGATCTTGGCTGGGACTGGAAGCGGACGTCTTTCTGACAAGGATATTTTGGGGGCTCAGCTGTGATAACAAATGGCAGCGAGCGAGGGAGTCTTGGCACGACGCAGGGCCATTGGAAACACAGGGGCTTTCTTGGGCCCCAGTGGTGTGTTCCTGGGGCAGAGCTTAGGGATGGACATAGCTCAGGATCCAGTTCCTCCAAGCTGATCTCTCTCCATGCACTGGAAAGCAGATTTCGGTGACTCTGGATGTTTTCCCTGGATCAGCAATTAAGGCAGCTTTGCTCATCTTAAGTCCACAACAGATCAATGTCATTGGGGGGGGATGAATTTGGTCTCTGCCAGACCACTCTCTGCCCCTTTGTCCTGCCACACTGGGATTTCCCATAGTCCCACAAAAATACATTGTTCCTTCCCACTCCTATGGGAAGAGCATCCCAGGCAGCAGTGCTTACCCCGTGCTGGTTTTGGCTGGGGCAGAGTTAACTTTCTTCACAGGGGGCTGTGTTTTGGGTTTGTGCTGAATACAGGTTGATAATATGATGTTTTTGTTATTGCTGGGTACAGCTTACACAGAGCCAAGCTCTTTTCTGCTTCTCATACTGCCACACTGGCAAGGAACCTGGGAGTGCATGGGAGGCTGGGAGGAGACACAGACAGGACAGGTGACCCAAACTCACCAAAGGGGTATTCCAGACCATATGACATCATGCTCAGGATATAAAGCTGAGAGGAAGAAGGAGGAAGGAGAACTTTGGAGTGATGATGTTTGCCTTCCCAAGTCACCGTTAGGTGCAATGGAGCCCTGCTCTCCTGGAGATGGATGAACACCTGCTGCCCCTGGGAAGCAGTGAATTAATTCCTTGTTTTCCTTTGCTTGTGTGTGCCACTTTTACTCTCCCTATTAAACTGTTATTATCTCAACCCACGAGTTTTCCAGCTTTTACCCTTCCAATTTCCTCCTCGATCCTGTTGGTGGGGGAGTGAGTGAGCAGCTGCCTGTGGGGTGAAACCATCCCACCTCTCCACTGCAGCATCTCCATCCTTCCTCCTCCTGACATGACCTGTGCAGGGGGGCTGGCTCAGGGATCCCACCCTGGCCCCAGGGAGGGCAGGCTCTGGGGTGCATCTCCATGCCACTGCCCACACACTGAGCCCTGCTGCTCCCAGCCCTCTGGCTGCCAGGATCTAGCCCGTGGAGCTTGAATGGTGGATTAAGTCACTAGCTTGGAGCTTAACTCATCGAGCCGTGCTTGCCAGAAAGCATGTCTTGCACCTCATATTGAGGGTATTTTTGCATCTCGAGGCTTAGCTGCTACTGCTTCACCAGTTTTCACTGGAGAAAGCTCACGGTTTACAGCTTTGTTTAAATTACTGGGATTAATGCACAGCCACTCTTTATTTGACTTTTCAATTACCGCCGTTGAATTAATCCTGTAGGTTGTTCTGCCTTTTCCATCCTCCCAGCTTTTTCATCTTGCAGCATCCAGTGGTGGGAGAGAAGCATTCACCAGTGGCTGAGCTCTCTGCTCAGTTAAACGCAGGGTTGGGCAACCTGCAGTTGGTATTTCTGTGCTTCTTCCAAAGATGCTGCATCCCAGAAGAGATGAACCATGGTTGGAGAGTGATTTAGTAACATGAGATGGGGTTTTCTGAAATAAGACCTAGTAGTTTCTGTTCTCTGGGCTAGTGATTCGCTCCTGGGTATGAACTGAGCATCTGCAACCTGCTCTAGTGGAGGGTGTCCCTGCCCACAGCAGGGGGTTGGAACCAAATCACCTCCAAGGTCCCTTCCAACCCAGACCAGTCTGTGATTCTATGAGCACCCACCTTCGCTGCAGTGCTCAGCTTCTGCCCTGGACCAGTGCTGTGGTAGCTGCAAAAGCCTTTGTTCAAGGCCACAGCTCTCCACTCCCATCAGCCAGCAGCATGTCTGGTTTAAACATCCACTGTCAGGATCCTTGCTTTTCCCTTTCTTTCTTTTTATTTTTTTTTGTTGCAGGAGTAGATACCTGAGTTCTAGGTATCAGACACATCTTTGGAAAAACCAAGCCCAAATTGTGTTGTCATGTCTCTGTCACTCTGTCACCTCTCAGTGCCAGCTCTCCATTCCCAGCACGTGGGACCCTGCCCCTGCTTCAAGGAGCTCCAAATCCCAACAGATGCACCACTGGATAAGTACAAGAAAGAGGTGAAAATGCTCTTGGGTTTACTGAAGAAGGGGCAGCCAAAGGAGCAGAAGCATCAGGGATTTTATTATTAACTCAGTTCCCTGAGGCAGAGCCAGGAATTGGCTCCCCAGACCCGGGGTACCACCTTCACTGCCAGATCCTCCTCAGCATATGCACCGTGGCGGGGGTCGGCCTTGTGCACATGTTCATCTGGCTCAGCTGAGCCTTTGCAGCACTTCCAAACCCTGGGCAAGCCCTGCCAGCGCTCCGGAAGAGACACCCCCTGCCCAGGCTGGCAGAGACCCGCCTGTGGCTTGGCACAAGGATGGAGGTTTGCCTGCAAGGGGGGACCTGCCACAGCACCCCCACTCCTCTGCTCCCCCCCAGCCCAGGCATCGCTGGCTGGCATTTCTCCTCCACCGTGGCATCTGCCCTCACCCCATTCCATCAACTCCTGGGCATTCTGGGATGCTTTGCCCACCCTGTCCCATCCAGAGGAGCCACTTCAGATCAGAGTTGCTTTCCATCACCTTAATGCTCCAGAATTCCTGCCCTGGGAGGGTGGTGGAGCAGGGCTTGCACAGACTAATGGTGGGTACAGATGGAAGCAGCCATGGACGGAGGATGCTTCCTGCATCCTCAGCCCTGCAAGCAGAGGGATCTGAGCCACAGCTGTGGAGGAAATGCTGTGCCTGCAGTGTCACATACTGCTGTATCCAGTAATCCTCCCTATCCCGGCCAAATCCAGCTTGTTTTATTAATTTTTGGTATTTTTTTTTCTACTATTACTTTTTGGTAAGTGGTCTCTTTCCCAGCTGGGGCAGAAACTGAACCCTCAATGCCCAGGGAGCTGGTACTGGGGGCCCGGGGCCCCTGGGGAGGCGAATGCTTGGGATTGTATCAGATGGTTTTGGAGTACAAGTAGAAGGAGCTGGTCATAGAATCACTGAATATCCCAAACTGGAAGGGACTCAATAGGATCATTGAATTCACTCCTGACTCTACATAAGACAACCCCAACAACCCCACCATGTCCCTGAGAGTGTTGTCCAGACACTCCTGGAGCTCTGGCAGCCTTGGGGCTGTGCCCACTGCCCTGGGGAGCCTGTTCAGTCCTCGACCACCCTCTGGGGGAAGAACCTTTTCCTAATATGCAGCCTAAACCTTCCTAATCCAAAGAGGAGCAGAAACCCCTCCTTGGGGAGGGATGGGAGGTTGGGAGGTGCCCAGAGAAGATGAAGGGTGAAGTGGAGATGGTACAGCCACCCCAGCACCTCCCAAGCCCCGGTGCCACTGGGGGTGAGCCCACAAGTCCCCAGCACTTGAGCACTCATGGAAAAGGGAATTTTGCTGCAGCTGCCCCAGTCTGGTGATGCTGCAGCGAGAGCTGGGGACTGTTACCATCTGTCCCCACCCTCAGCCAGAGCCAGGATCCCTCCCAGGAATGGGACACGATCTTGGATGCTGTGCCCTGTCCTGCCTCCTGCTCCTCTTCCTCTCTCTCAGTGCCTCTGAGTGTCACTCCAAGAATGCTGGCCCCTGGCATGGCTTTGGGACCTGGCTGCCACCTGGCACAAGCTTCATCAAAGGGAAACCCTCACTGCTGCCAGGGGCTGCCATGCCCCTGTGACATGGCCTGGCTAAGGCCACAGGGGTGGAAACAGCACGTGGTCCCTGTGGACATGGGCTGTGAGGTGCTAATCATTTAAAATGATTAGCTTGCTGTTTGCTAATGAGCTGGCTGCAGGCAGGGCCCCCTCCTGCCAGTGCCTGCTCAGTTCTGCTCCCACACTGCAACACTGTGCAAATGTGGGATGTTTTTCCATTCACTCCATCCTCTCAAGCTTTCCTGGGATGAGCAAGGATGTGGAGAGGCTGGGGAGGCTCTCACAGCATGAGAGACAGAGGGACTTCACCTATTCCATCCCAACCCAAATGAGCCAGACCTCTAACAGCACTAATGCACCTGCCAGGGGAACCCCAAAACTCAAATTCTTTCATTCAGGTCTGTGGCCACAACACTAATGGTCCAAAACCAGCTCTAGTAGTTCCTGTAGGCCCTACATAAACACGTCATGTTCTTGCAGCAGTAAAGGTGCCTGGTGCCCACACAGTTGCAAAATGCATTGGAGAGGGATCAGAGAGGGACACTGTGCTACCTTCCAGGCAGGACTCACAAAATAAGATGAAATAACAGGGATCAGGGATGAAATCCCAGCCTCTAAGCAGCCATGGCTGACTTCCTGCTAACTTTGATGTTCCAGTCTGGATCCTGCCGGTCCTTGGGGACAGGCAAGGTGTTTCCTGACTTCAAAATCTTCGGTGAAACTACTGAAAAGGGCTCTGCAGATGGGCTGAAAAGGGAGAGGGAAGAGGAATCAGGCAGGCTTGGCCAGGAGTTAGGGGAGGGTGAGGAGAGGTGCAGGTCCCACAGTATTTGGCACAGGCTGGGGACCTTGTGATGTCAAGCTGCAGCTTGATGGCTTGGAGCCAGCATGGCTCCTGGCCAGATGAAGGACAACTACCAGGAGCCATGGTGTTCGGCATCCCCCTCAAACAGGTCCCAAGAGTCACCTCGTAGCTGAAACACACCCTATGGGCTCCTGTCCTGCAGCCCAGCAGGGAGACAGAACCTCCACCAACATGCCCAACCCTCCAGAGCAGGGAACCCACACTCTAAGCATGTCTACATCCCTGACAACATCCATACCAGATACAGGTGTCCAGCACATTTAGTCACATATGCTTCAGCACCTGCCCAGCATCTCTCTAAACACCAACCACGGAGATGGAAACTGCCACCACGCCAGGACCCTCCCAGGATGGATGGGCTCCTGGCAGCTCCCTGCCCCTTATCCACCTCATCCCTCGAGGAGATGCTGGGATCAAAGCAACATCCCTGCCTGGTGCCCTTGGGGTGCCAGGGGCAGAGCCTGGGGGTGACCTGCAGCTGTCAGAGTGAGCTGCTGGCCTATGAGACAACCCAAGGATGGGAAGGGAGAGCAAGGATACCAAGAGGGATTCTCTCATCCATGCCGTCCACGTGGAGAGCACCCAGCTTACCTTTGCAGGCCTTGCGGTCAGTGATGGACTTGCTGAGGTCGCGGTAGAATCCCTCCTTGCAGTAGTGGCAGTGCCGCCCCGCCGTGTTGTGCCGGCAGTTGAGGCAGACGCCGCCGCTCTTGCGCCCTGACAGCTTGTACAGCTCCATGTTGAAGCGGCAGCGCCGGGCGTGCAGGTTGCAGTTGCAGGCTGCGAGGGAAGGGCACAGGATGAGGGCTGGAGGTGAAACCTGGGACCCTCTGGGTGGGCTGGAGCTGCCCTGGTGCCCCCCCATGGTGGCTGGGGGCTGTGCTGGGGAGTGGGATGGGCACAGCACAGCACGTCCCAATGTGCTGTCCAGATGTGCAGCATCCACCACCCCACGGGGTCACTGCTGGGAGGTCAGGGCAGAGGAGAAAGGGCATGTGTAGGGACAGGGCAGGCAAGTGTGGGAGGGAGGGGTGCATCTGGAGGGGTTTGGCAGTGCCAGCTGGGCACCTGCAGCCCCTTTGTTCCCCCTGCCCCTTCTCTGGCAGCTGGCTCTGGTGACAGAGCCCACCCAGCCTTCCAGCAGGACCACCCACCTCATGCCAGGGCATGTGACAGCATCTCCCCTGCCACCTCATGGGGCACCACCCTCGGCCACTGAGCCCCCCAGTTCTTTATATTTAAGGCTCTGCCCTGTGTGCATGAGCACACGCAAAGAAACTGTGTGTTCACATATGTGAACTCATGTGTGCTCACATATGTGTGCGTACACACAAACACATACACGTGAACATGCATGCACATAGACATGCACCAAAATACCCCCAGATGTGCACACACACAGATGTGCACAGAAACATCTGCACACTGTTATGTGCACACACACAAATTAGCCCCAGGAAGCACAGGGCCCCCCCGGCCGATTCCACATGTGCGAGATAAAAAGGCAAAGCACTGCCCGTTCCCGCTTAACACTCTTGCAAAAAGATAATGGGAACAAGATTTCCTTTGGCAGAACGCGGCACCCCTGCTTCCCCCACCCCGGCCCCCTCCCCACGCCGCTCGACTGAGGTTGGGTGAGAGTTTTTCCAGGCGTACTGTGAAATTCATTAACGTGTCAGCCCAGATTTAACTGCCCGGGCCTGGCTTGGCGGCCGTGTGAAGTTGCCTCCCCACGGCCGGCAGCGCCAGTGGGAGCTTCACCCCGCACAGATCAAACACTCCCTCGCCCACCTCAGTGTTCCGGACACGGAGATGCCGGAGGATGGAAGTCAGAGCAAACCCCAACCGTAAAAAAGAGCTTTTTTTTTTGGATGCTTGAGTTGAGTGAAAGGTTGGTGCCAGCACCACGCGCTCAAACCTCGGCTGCCCCTGGAGCTCCCCCGTGTTATGAGATTAGTGAGAAGTCACATGGCAGGCATCAAAATAACACCCGGTGCAGCCGTAGGTGCCTTTGGGGGCTTGTGCCTTTTGAGCTAATTCTTTTTTTCCCTGGTGCCAGCGGAAAATAGGGATTTTTGAGGCAAATTATGGGTTATGGTTTGTGGAAGGAGAGCAGCAAATACTGTCCAAGGTCCCAGGAAGCCCAGGATGCTGCCGAGTCAGGGATGCTGACACTTGGCCAGGCTTTGCTGGGACCAGAAGAGATACAGTGAAGTATCCCAACATCCAGGATGCTCTTCCACATTCCAGATAACAGAACAGGGACAAGCCAAGGTGGTTTTTGCCGCTGAACTGAGGCAGCTGCACAGAACTGTGGCAAAGGAGCGATTTTTGGGAGTGGAGTGGTCTCATCATCCCCTTGCAGCACTGAAAGGCAAGATGGGTCATGCCAACAGGCAGCTTTGTGTACCTCTGGGAATGCCCCCGGCGTCCTCTGAGGAAGGAGAGGGGCCGGAAGCCCAGAGGGGAGGCAATGGGCAGTGGAGGAGAACAGCTGGGTAAATGATTGGCTGCCCTCGGTGCAGGTCCCTCTCTGCCTCCAGTTTAATCGGTGAGGGAGTAACTGGCCAGGGCCTTTTCCTGGCATCACTGACCCCAGCATGTCCTGGTCAGCCCCAGGGCCAACCTTTCCTGGGAACATGCTGGAGATCCTCTGATCCTCCCAGGAGCTGCGTTTTGGGGGAGAAACGTCCCCTTGCTACCCAGCATCGTTCCCTCTCCTTCAGGCAGCTCTGGGCTGCGTGTTGGCAAACCACTACCAGCTTAACAGGAGCCAAACTGGGATTCTGGAGCAATTCTGGCCAGCCAACATGAGGACCAGGCTGGGCTTGGGTGGCTGTCCCCACTCAGGGACAGGGGCACTGCAGGACGCGTGACCGTCCCCTCACCCCGTGGCGCAGCCATCCGGCGCTAATCGGGGCAGACGGGTCCCCCCTTACCCGGCTAAATACTCTCACTGTTCCTCAGGGCCGAGGCAGTTGCAGGCTCTGTATGTCTCCTGTTAATCACTAATTAAAGGCTTGAATGTTCCCTGCTGTTTGAGGTATTAATAAGAATTTAATTGCACAGTTTGGGGCTAATTATGTGGTAGTTCCCTTCCGCCCTTGTACAGTATGCCCAATTAAACAATCATATGATCAATTAAACAATCACAAGATCTAATAATTTGCAATAATAGACTAATTAAACGTTGACACCTTGCAATGGAGCAACCTTCTGTCTCCCTTTTGATGGTGTTTAAACCCCTGCTCAGACCCTGGCCACCCCGAAACCTCTCCTCCAGGCTGCTGTGGGTGGGGGAGCCTGGGATGACGGCAAGAGGCGCTTTGGAAGAGACCCTGGCACAGGAGCAGCAGTGCCATGCACGGAGGCACACGTGTGGCAGGCTGTGGCGCCCTCAGGGCAGGAGCGGGGCTCACCGCCCCTACAAGTTCCCTGGGAATAATTAGGGAAGGCAGCCGGATCAGCGAAACCCTAGACCGGCTGTCGCTGCCAACCCGCAGCGGATTTGAGCTACGCCCCTGCTTTGGCTGGAGGAGAGCCCGGCTGGGACACGGGGCAGGATGAGGCTACACCTCCGCCCTGGGCATGGGAGCCGAGACTAGAACAGCCCCTTCCCTCCCACCCACACTGCCCCTCCATCCTGGGGAAGGTGTTGGGAGAGAGGGGCTGGGGCTCGCTCTGCTGCTGCCAAGCAGCAGGAGAAGCAGAAGGAGAGGGAAGCCCCCCCTGCCCGAGGGGCTGCGAAGGGCAAGGCTGAGCCACTCCAGCCCCATCCCAGGAGGAGCGGGACTCAGGATGGTCAGACAAGTGTTAATCCTGTCTGCAGAGTGGCTGCCTTCCCCGGCACCCCAGATCCATGGGATAGCGCACCCCATGGGGCGCAGGTGCCCAGGCAGGGGTGGGAGGGGCACGCTGTCCGCTTGCCCGCCTCCTAAAGCCATCACCTTCCCCCTGCTCTCCCCGGCAAAGGACCATGGCTAATACTGCTGGGAACCCACTGGTTTTCCAGTACATCTCCTGGGAAGCAGGTACGGAGAACCCTGTCCGGGGAGCTCACAAGGGAAGGGGCAAACAGACACAGGAAGGGGCAGAGGACACAGGGGAATTACATGTGATCCTCCAAATCCCACCACCTTTCCGGGGATTGCTGTTTTCAGGCACTGGCATCCCAGCTGGGTCACCACGTCCCCCCAGCCCCAAGGGGAGGGAGCACCAGCCAGCGAGGT
The DNA here is from genome assembly GCA_035047845.1 of Dendrocincla fuliginosa. Classification (NCBI taxonomy): domain Eukaryota; kingdom Metazoa; phylum Chordata; class Aves; order Passeriformes; family Dendrocolaptidae; genus Dendrocincla; species Dendrocincla fuliginosa. The sequence goes on from JAWWMO010000035.1 coordinate 526,784, forward strand.
CTTCCCAGGAGAGCGCAGCCCCTTCCCCGCCGAGGCCCCGTATCAAAGCGAGCCCCGTGCATTATCCCGGTGCTCCGGGGAGCGCTCCCGCCGCGGCGGCCACAAAGGGAACAAGAGCTCCCGCATCACCAGCGAGTGCATCAATTACTTCCAGTGGCTGCCTCGTGCTAATCCGCTTCCCCTCCTTCTCTGGGCCGGGTGTTTGGGGGCCGGGCTGCCGAGGCTGTCCCCAGCAGCTCACGGGTGCAGTCCGGCACCAGCGGCAGCGCTGGCGAGGAGGAGGAGGAGGAGGAGGAGGAGGAGGAGGCGTGAGCCCGCAAGGATGAAGCTGCTGCATCACACAGGGGTGCCCGGGACTTGGGCGATCCTGCTCCTGCCAGCCGCCCTGCTGGGATTATCCTTCACTGAGCCTGTCCTGGGCTAAAAGCTGCGGGGACACATGGATGGGGACACATGTCCTTTCCTGCCCTGGACACACCAGAGGGCACTCAGAGCATCCAAATAGTAGGAAGACAAGCTCCCCGTGGGACATGCAACCCTTATGGGGTATCAGGAGAGCTCCTGTGCCTGTGACCCAGTGGCTGCTCCCTGTAACCCCAGGCACAGGGCCACACACCCTGCAGCACGGAGCTGGCACCGTGTCCTCCTGCCAAGCATGCCAA
>JAWWMO010000035.1:527545-539215 GCA_035047845.1 Dendrocincla fuliginosa
TGCCAAGCATGCCAAATCCACTGCCACTGTCCTTGCTGTGACACCCCCAAACCTGCCTGTTTGCCCGACTCAGGTGACACTGGGCTGTTTCACCTCGGCATTTCCCAGAGGCAGAAATTCCAGTGAAATAAGAAATGTGTGTCCTCATCTCCAGCTGCACATATGGATGTCCCAACACCGTGCCATGCTGCAGGACACTGGTTTGCCCCCATGCTGCAGCAGGCAGTGTCTCCCATGCCCTGAAGGGAGACAAACCACCAGGCCGGGTGCTGGGGAGCACCGAGTCAAGAGATGACACATCCCAGCGTGATCCAAAGCTGCACCAGCTCCATGATTCCATTCTCACCCACTTTCAGGGTGCTGCAACCTCCTCCCCTGCCCCTCAGCTGTCACTGAGCTGCCAAGCTCCTGTATCCACCCACCCTCCTCCTCCTCCTCCCCACTCCCCAGCCACGCCTGACATCCACCACCACGAGCCAGCCATCACCGATGCCCGACCGCAGGACAGAGTCCGAAACAGCCTCCAGGCTGAGCAAAGGGAACTTCCCGGGCAGCCTCTCCTTTTAATTGGTGCTAATTGCTGCGTCTGTTCGTGCTGGCTGGGGAGATGTCATTGTTGAAAGGCACAGAGGGGAAGGCTTGGGGAGCTAATCCAGCTTTCAGCCGCTAAGCCCTTCGGAGGCGGGTGATGGAGGAGCTCTTTCAGGTCCCTTCAGAGAGGGTACAAAGCCCGAGAGGGGAAAGGGAGAAAGAGGGGAGGGAATCAACAGGAAAAAACTACTTTCACACGCAGCTTGGGGAAGGGTCTTTGTGTGCGGGGCTGTCAAGGGGGGCTTGAAGGGGCCGCGCGGTGCTCCCGCCTCCTCTGCCCTCCCTCGTTTATCTTTTCAGCCCCATCTGCCAAAAGGGTGGTGGGATCTGCAGCTGGGGGCAGGATGCTCAGAGCGACACACTGCGATGTGGGACACTCACACTGCCATGGACAAGATGCACAGAAAACCTGCAGATGCTCCCCAAAACTGAGGCTCCTCTGGTTGTAACCCCTTATGTGCTGGCAAATCCACGTCCAGGGCTATCCCACTGCTTTACTGGAGGATGTGGTGCCGAGGCAGATGTGGTGTGGGATGCCACAAGGGAGGCAACCAGTGGGTTGAAGTCCTCCTTCTGTCACAGGGGTTTCCACAGGCTCATGCACCTGTTGGAGGCCTCCCCTGCCCAACCTGTAGCAGCCCTGGGAGGCTTTTTTCTGAGCTCTCATCTCTCTGAGATAAGTGGGAAAACACAAGGGCTGACACGTTCCCACAGGGTGTGAGGTGGTTTAAAGCATCAGCTCCAGCACTTGCTTTGAATCCACTGCCTTTTTAGCTGTTCTGAGAAGAAATCTGCTGTAACATGTATATATTGAAGCAGACAGCTGGGATCTCAACAAGACATCGATCACAAATACTAACACGTCCTTCTGACCTCTGGCACATCACTGAGCTTTTCAGAGGCTGATTGATGGTACAGCTTTCCCTTGTCTCCATCCTCCTGACACCCCCTGAGACTCAAGCTTCAGTCCAGGAGGAGCAAGAGGCTCTTTCTCCCACTCCCAGACCTTCGCAGGACTCTGGCATTCCCCAGCCCCATCCCAAACCAGGACAAAAGGCAAAAATCTCCACTAAAATCCAACAAAGATTCATAAGTGAGACAGCCAAGCAACACCAGTTTGACGTTTCGGAAATGTTCCATTTTGATGACAATATTTTTAACTCAATGGAAATCTTTGCAAGGACAGACAAGCTAAAGCCACCACACGAGAGTGAACACAAAGGATAAAGTGTCAAATTAGGGTACCTCCAGTATTTCCTCAACCTCTGCCAGGTTTTTCTGCCTGCTCCCTGTCCCCAAGCACATTTTGAAGGGGACCACTGCAATTGCCCCTGGGGCCAAGGGACAACTGGTTTGTTGCCCAAGGGAAACACTCCCCACAGACATCCCACGATGAGGTTTGCTGACCAGCTGAGAGACACCGGTGATTTTTGGGGAGGGTTTTGGTGCTTTGGGTCATGGTTGAACCCCTGCACCTCTGAGGAGACACCTGCAGCAGAGACAGGGTGGATGGCTGAGCCCTTCCCAATCCTGCAGTGAGGGGGATGCTCCCCAGTGACTCCAGACAAGCACCATCGCTTTGGCTCAGCACCCTTCAATTCCTCCCCCCACGACCCATTTTAGCCCTTGAGCCCCAGAAAACAAACACGTTTAAAAGCCCCTTACCCAGACACTCGTTGGCCTCGCGGGCGCTCGCCCGCTGCCAGGGCCGGTCGTAGTGGAAGGGCTTGCAGCGGTCGCACTCGGGCCCCTCCGTGTTGTGCTTGCAGTCGCACACCAGCTTCTGCTCCTTGTCCTTCACGCAGCGCGCCGCGTGCCCATTGCACTTGCAGCGCCCGCCGACCTGCAGCTCCCCCACCGCGTAGTAATACGGGGTCGAGCCGGTGCCCCCCTCGTCCTCCCCGGCGTCCCGGCTGCCCAGGTCACGGAAGAGGTGCGGGCGGCTGAAGACCACGCGGATGTCGGTGGCCGTCACCCAGTCCTGGAGCACGGGGCTGCTGTCGAAGTCCTGGGCAGAGGGTCGCCCGTCGAGGGTGCTGAAGGCGATGAGCCCCCCGGTGAGCGGGTACAGGTCGGTGAGGCCGTCGGTGCACAGGGCCTCCTGCTCGTTCTGCTTGGTGACGGTGGCTTTGCTGGGCTTGCCGTAGATCTTACGGCACTGGGAGGAGTAGTACTGGTACGGCACCCAGGTCTTGCCGTAGTCCATGGACTTGAGGATGGCGGTGGACTCGGGCCGGGGTGAGCAGAACTGGAGGCTGACGTAGACCACCTCAAACTTCTTGCCGAGGGAGAGGGTGAGGGTGACGTTCTGAGGCGAGTGGTGGAGGGTCTCCGAGCGCCAACACGTCATGTTGGAGGCGGTGTTGAGGTCGGTCAGGTAGGCGGGTGGGTGGGCTCGGCGTGGGTCTGAGGCATCGCAGTGCCGTGTCGGGGGCTTCCCACACGTGCTGGAGGCTTGGACCTCCTTCCCGAAGGCAGCGTTGACAAATTCAGGGATGCAGCGGCGAGGAGCACCGCTCTCATCGTAGCAGGGGTCTGGGGGGGTCTGCTGGGCCACAAAGGGGTTCACTGTCTGGGAGAGGCCCAGCATGGCTGTGGTGAGGAGCAGACGCAAGAGCTGCAGGATCTCCATCCTCCTGGGGTGAGGGAAGTGGCTCCTCCCTGGAGGAAGAGCAACAAGAGTGAATGGCACTGGCAGTGTCACAACCCCACACTGGGGGAGCTGGTAAGGGATGGGAAACACCCCCATGTCTGGTCCTTCATCTGTGCCCACCTTCCCACCCCCACATCCACTGATACAGCATGCTGGGAGTGGGGCACAGAGGAGAAAAATGTGCTGCCTTATCCACAGCAACCCCTCACTGCTCATCAGCAGGAGAGAAATACCATGGGAAATGGCAGAAGGAGCTGAGCTTTGGATGGAGGAGGTTGAAATTGGGGTACAGCCCTTCTCTGGCCCCTTACAAACCATCCAGGAGTGACAGGAATGTTCCTGCCTGCCAGCAGCCCTGGCTGTTACACACAGTTCAGAGACCCCTGTCACCACACAGCTGACAAGGGCTGGTGGTGGGGAAGAGCTGGGGAGACCTTTCAGCTGCAATAGAAGCTGCAAACTCCAAGTTATCCAACTGCAGCACAAAACAGGTCCTTACAGTGAGGAGAAAGGAATGGCAGCAAAAAAACCTTGTAGGCACATTTTGTAACAGGCAGGAGCTCACTGGGATGAAGTCCCAGGGCTCCTGGGCACAGCATCACTTTCCTTGCTGGCCATGACACAGTGGCTTCTCCAAGCCAGGGGGTGGATCTCCTCCAAATTCCTCTGTCACACTACCCGTGTAATCCCAGTGGCAAAAGGAGGTTATTCTGGCCTCACTCCCAAAAAATCCAGGTTTGGGTCTGGCATGTCTGTTGATGGAGGACCAAATGCAGGGCCTGGCTGGGCTGCTCTCCTGGCAGCTGCAGAACAGGACCAGGGAGCTGAGTGGCTCCCAGGGGATGTGGCCCATCTCCTGTGTCACTGGCTTGAAGAGTGGAAGAGGGATGGGAGGTCATGTCCCCTTCTGACAGCTCTGGCTGCAGCAGGAACATCCCACATGATGCAGATTGGCCACGGCTCATGCAATCACCAGAGAATGGCCCTGAGAGCTGCAGCTGGCACAGACCCCTGAGCTGCCCAGATGAGTGGATGGCACCAGCCCTGCCATCCTACAGGGTTGTGCTGAGTTAAAGTCAAGTTTTTCAGCCTTAATAACCCATCAGGCAGGAGGAGGGGATCCCCTCATCGTCCCCTCTCCCACCAAAAAATCCTTACAGGATTACTTGGGTTTTGTGTTTCACTTTGAGGAACGAAGCTCTGTGCCAGCAGCACAACCCAGCCCAGCATTCCCAGCTCTGCCACTCACCTACAGCTCCAGTTCTGCTCCTGCCTGTCCAGCTGCCCACTCTGGCCAAAGGAGGCTGCAAGGGACAGCCCATTTCTAGCGATCTGTGACTTTTTTTGGTTTGTTATTCCATTGTGCAAAGAAAAAGGATCCACGATTGTGGAAGAAAGCTGCCTCTCCAGGCTGCCAAACCGCTAATGAGGAGAAGCTCCTCCCTGCACAGCCACACTCAGCCCAGCAGCCAGAGCCTGCCGAGGGGGCAATAGGGACTGGGGTCTGAGCCTGTCCTAGGACATTTCCCCCAGGACAAAACCTGCCTCGGCCACTTCCGTGCAGTTTCCTCACTGATTAATCTTCTGCTGATGGAAAAGTTGATGCTCACTGGTGAAAAATGGGCAGCTCCCTTGGTGGTCCCTGCATCCCCCCAGCAGCACAGTCCTTGCTTTATGGCAGTGCCACAGAGCCTTTTGGGGACGTGTCAGCCTGTGGCTTGGTGACTTGGCAGGCAGCAAGACAAAGGATGTTGTCCCTGGAATGCCTGGAGCACTGAGAACCTACTGAGGAGTGGGGCTGCAGGATTAGAGACTGCAGGGACGTAGCAGTTACCACAGCACAGGAGGTGCTGTGCCACAAGCAGCAGGCAATGAGGAGCAACCCCTGGTGCCCACAGGGACCCTCAGCCCCACTACAGGCAGCTGCCTCCTGGGCAGGAGATGAAGCCATGGCTCCTGCCAGTTCCCTGCTATCTGACTGTCCAGGAGCTGTTGAGCAGAGGCTGCAGCTGGTTAATCCCCCCAACACAATAAGCCCTCCACAGAGCCCTGCTCCTGTACTCACACCCAGCAAAGAAGGCTGCAAAGCGCTAACAGATCCTCCTCAGTTCCCAGCAAGACCTGGCCATGCACATACCTGCAGAGGCCAGCAGAGCACTCTGAGCCCTGTGATGCTGCCAGTCCCCCAACCCCATCCCTCCCCACATCCCACAGAGGGGACTCAGTCAAGCACTGCTGCCACCACATCCCATCCCACCACTCCCAGGGCAGCATGTAGCACGGGCACAACCCTGTGGGAAAACCTCTGCACCAGGAAGAGAGAGGTAAAACCACCAGAGGTGCCTCAGCAACTGCATCCATCCACGTCAGGGGTACTTGGTTTTAGAGAACAAGACACTTACTAAACCCTGCCAAGAAGTCTCCACCACCCTCCACCCCTCTCTGCTATGTAGCAGCAAGGTGATGGGGTAGGGACATGCTCAAGCATGCCACCTGTGAAGGCCTTTTAATTCCATGTTTGGTAAGACAGAAAGATGTGGGGACACCCCTGCCCAGGGAAGTGACAGCAGCAGTGCCTTTGGTGGCCAGGGGAGAGCTCAGAAGTGAAACCACTATGAGCACTGGGGCAGCAGGCCTGGGACCCAAGACAGGGTTACCACTGTTCTTGGGGTGTGTGGGGGGCACAAGCATCTCCTGCCCATCCTCCCTGCCCTGATGGGAAGCTCTGTCCCTCCTGCCAGTCCTACCATGTCCCTGAGATTCAGTGCCAAACTTTTGGGGGCTCTGCTGCCGCGTAGCAGCCATGGGGGAGCCAAGGCTCGCCCAGCAGCGCATCGGCGCTGCAGAGGCAGGGCATGAATGGAAATCATTATCATCCCCCAGACCACACACAGGCGCGCACGCTCCGCGCTCAGCTCACCCCATTATCCCGCTGAAAGAGAGCCGGGGCCGGTGGTCTCCGTGGGCCTCACCTCCGCATCGGAGAGGAGGGCAAGCTGCAATCTGCTCCCTTTTATGCATATTCAGCACGACCCCGGGACTGCCGGCAAGCTGCCAGAGAGGCCTGGGAGTGGGTATTCCTCTACCCAGCCCCCACGTGCCCCCCTTCCCACTTCCCATCTTTGCTGTCCCCCCGGGTTCAGATCAAATGGAGACGCTGCTGACTAAGCAGAGAGAAACAGGATGACCCCTCGGTGCTGAATCCAGCCCAGCACACGCCTGGATGCGGCACGAGTAGGGACATAAGCGATGGGATGCCTTTCGCAGGGAGAGCATCCCGAAGGTGTCCCCAGTGTGGCTCTGGGGTGGCTGTGGGCCAGGGCTCACCCTTCCCAATGAAGCCGCCCTCCCAGCTCCATCCCAGAAGTGCCTGCATTTTTGAGGTGGGCGATTTCCTCACTCCTCCGCTCGGGGAATGCTAACAGCCGTGCGGCTTGGAAGGAAGTCACACCGCCGGAGTGCTTCAGAAGTGCTCTAAAAAAATTAGCTACCACATCCAACGCCTCCACACCCCTTCTCCCTACAGCCAAACGCTTCTTCCCAAAGCGACCAGCAGCGTTTCCCTGCCTTGTGGGAGACTTGTCAGGGCGCTGCTCCAGCCCGCTGTGGGTTCCTTTCCCATCGCCTTTCCGGGAGGCAGTGCTGCTGAGGGTGATGCTGGGCACAGATGCACGCCTGGAGTTCCACGCCTCCCAACACTGAGCCATGGGGTGGGTTCTTTGTCCCCAAAATAGAACACAAGAGGCAAGTGCAGCAGGTGAGGCCGGGCAAGGAGAGCAAACTTCCCACAAGCAATGCTGGTGCCTACGGCAGGCTGAGGGTCACCACCCAGCAGACAAGGGCCGTGGCAGCTTTGCTGAGGTAATTACAGGATTAAGTGGAACAACACGGGGCAGGCAGGGAAGGGAGTTATTTGCCAGATTTGATCCCAGGACCTTTGCCGCACAGGAGCAGCCTTCTCTAATTAAAGCGGAGGTGAAGGCGTGAGTGGTGCTCTGTTGTTGGAAAAATGTGGGTTTAGAGGGCAGGCAGTGGCTAAAGCTGAGCAGCCAGCATGACCGGAGAGGGGAAGGGAAAAGCCCCAGGGGATGACAGGGGAATGGAGCTTCCTTCCTGCCAGGGACCTGCTGCCCTCTGCCCCATTCTCACCAATGCTGCTGACATGGCCCAGCTGGCTGGGTTCCTCCTGTGGGCCTGGACAGCACAATGAGTACTCATGTCACCCAAGGAAGGCACGTGGCTTTACTTGGAGCTGGTTGAGGTGGGAATGACTGGCCCCACAAGGTGCTGCATCCCCCTGTGCACAGGGGTGAGGTCCTGGGTCCAGCACGGGGCAGGGACAGAGCCACACATCTGTATGGGGCACGAACATGCTCCTACTGGCACGGCACAGCCATGGAGCAGCAGGCAGAGATTCTAGGGCACACACCAAACGACCTGACTATTTAAGGGGGTCTAACAACTAGATCCAAAGTGCTTGGGCAAGACTGATCCTTAAGGACTGCTTCTCCCTGAGATGTGTCACTCCCAACAAAGCCCACCAGCACCTCAGATGCCATCTGAGCAGGAGGGCACTGGGGATGTGACCCAAAGCAGAAGAATGATGTTCTCAGAGAAGCTGCAACCAGGCACAAATACCAGAGCATGTCCTTTAACCAAGATGTATCTGCTACCACACCCTGCACTTTTTCACCTCACTGTGGGCCCTTTCTCATGAGGGCATCTGAACTCCCTTGCCATACATGCTGTGCGAGTGACACCCTGCAGATCTGCCCCAGTCCATGAACAAGACCTGGGGAACTGTCGGGGTTCCTGGGTACCCAGGTCCCTCAACCACCATGCCAACACCAGCTAAAGGAAGCTTCATTCCTTTACCCAACAAGCAGAATGCATCAGGAACAAACTGTGCTTCTGCCATGGGTAAATCATTCCATGTGTCTCTGGGACATAAAAACACAACTGAGAAGTATTTAAAGTGAAAGGAAAAACCCCATGCAGCCAAGGTGCTGGTCCAGGCTCGGCTTTCCGGAGGGAGGGAGAGGCTGGAGGGTTGCAGTGAGGCTGGGAGTGCTAATCGCCTTCCCAGCCGCTAATGGAGCAACCAGTGCCCACTGGGGACACGGCTAATGGCACTGAGGAGATGCCTCCCTTTTCTTTACAAGCTCCCGCCTCTCTTCTGATATTTAAGTATCAGAAGCTTCTGAGCGCTTACAGACCTGCATCCGCAGAGTTGGCCATTCTGCAGAGCCCCTCGGGCTTTCAGCCCCCTGAAGGCACAGCTCACGGGGGCAATTACACGGCAGCGTCTTCCTGCAGCAGGCACTCCGGGTGATAGATACTGCAATGCACTCTGGCAGGTCGGAGCCAGAATTACACAAGCCATACGATCCCCCAGCGGTGCCAGGAGACGCGTACAAATTACACTGCAGGAAAGGATGGGCCAGATTCTGACCTCAGCCCTTTGGCATCAGCCCGAAGTAACTCCATTCACATCGGGCCAAACCAAGACGTAAGCGACTCCATTCAAATTTACACTGGCATACCTGTGGTCAGGATCTGGCCTGGCTTGAATTAGTTGCAGCCTGATGTTACAAAAGGCAGAGATGGAGCCCAGATTTCCAAGGTTATCGAAAACAACAAAAAAATAAAAGAAAAAAAGAAATCCACCACGAAGCAAACAGTCCCCAGGCTACTCAGCCATGTGAATGGAGCTGTCAAAGGTGGGATGCTCAGACACTTCTCTGCTCACCAGTTTGGGTAACTCAAAAGCCACACTGACCACAGGAAGGATGGACCAACACCCAGCATGGGTGCCCTGCTGAGTCCCCTCTGCCTATTCTGCTCACCACTGGCCCTGGGTAGAGATGGTCCTGCTGTCAGGAGGGGAGGCTTCAGCACGGTATCACCCATATCACGCAGAGCTGAAATGATCTTCTTGCAACGCTCTTGTATAACCCAGCCAGCACAAACTGGAGATCTCCTCCTCATGCGTCCAATGAACAGCAGCTTGAGGAGGCACCTAGAGCCCTTGACCTTGCAGAAGCAGCAAACACTGCCTGGATGAATTTGGACTTGATGATCCTTGTGGATCCTTCCCACCTCAGGGTATTCTAGGATTCTATTCTACCCTATTTATTATCCTCTACTACAGCTTCTCCAGCTGTTTTACCCAACTCCAATCCCAGCCCAGCTCCATGAACCCCTTTGCACACTGCTGCCACAGTGCTGGGCTCCACTGAGTGCTCCCAGAAGCATTTCTCAAGGTGCAGAGGGTTTTGCTCCCACTGTTCCAGTGGGACTCATGTGGTCCCAGTCTAGAAGTCCTCATTGCTTCAACCTCTTTCCACTCCATATGGGAATAAAGTGATCTGGTTTCCATAACGTCCCTCATTGCCTTTTCACAACATGCCGGGCACAGATGTTGAAAATAGTCTGGATGAATATTTAAAATGGTATTCAGAGATGACAACATTTGGCCGGCTTTGAAAGATCTCTCACATCGGGCAGAGGATGGCTCACGACAACAGGCCGGAAACATGCTGCACTTTGACATCTCATTTTTTTTTACCCCTTCTCTGGCTATTGGTACAATATTTCGTGCCCCCAGTGTCCCACAGCCGGTTATTGCTTGAGTGCCAGCCAAGCCTGCAGCATTTGGAAGGAGCTGTCACGTACGTTTTTAAACATCACAGGGCAAAGCGGAATATGGAAAATCTGTCGCGTTTCCATACCGAGCATGAGTGTCCTGCGCAGGCTCAGGGAGGGGCTCGAAGGGGCACAAAATAATTGCTTCCTTATGGAGCAGGGCCTGGCTAGCAGGGTGGGGGAACAGTAGGCAGAGGTGCTGTGGACACCCTCAGCATGGCAGGCTGCTTCCCTGCCGAATGCATCTCAGCACGCGCCTCAAGGTCTGCGCTGATGCTCACCCCCTTCTTCAGGGCTGGCAAACTCCTCTCAGACCCAAACTTCTGCCAGCTGCTAGCCAAGGTGGGAGCACTGATCTGGCCAGCCCAGGGTGAAGACATCATGTTCTGGTGCTCAGGAAGGATTGGAAATGCTCCTCAACATCGACGCCTAGCAGCTTGCATTTCTGGTGAGCTCCTTGTGCTCAGCTGCATCCCTAGGCCTGGCTTCTGGTTTTTGCAGGCTGCAGGCACACCTCAGCAATTTCCCAACCTGGCGTGACACCTGCCCTCTTCTCTGCAGGGACCCACCTTGCCCTGCTCCTTCCACACAAAAGAGGAGGAGGGGTGTTGGGACCCCCACAGCCCACCCTGCTCTTGGACTGCTGGACCTCCTGTCCCCTCACCACCCTGCTCCAACCAGGTGAGCAGAGCAGCACAGCAGCTCCCTCTGTTTTGTAAATGGAATACTGCAGAAAAAGATAAAAAAAGTTGTCCTCCATCCATCCATCCAAGCACCTCGGAGGGTGTTTTCAGAGCACAGCTGAAGCCACATCCCTCTGCACTGGTTACAGAAAGCTTCAGCCTCTCCTGGCTCAGAGACAAGCAATAGCAAACTTGGCCAGGGAAGAGGGACCTGTGGCGTTTCCAGCCATGCAGGGTTTGCACATCCAGGTCTACACTATCGTCTCAGTGCAGCTCCAGGTCCAACACAAACGGCACAGATGGAGGTGAGGATGCTCAGCCTGGCTCACATCCTGTACACTTGTGGGGCGAGCTCCCTGAGAGAGGAGCATCCACGCCCAAGTGTTGCCCAGATGAGCAGCAAGCCAGCAGGACCACTGTGCTGCCAGCGGAGCTCCCGCTCCTGCCCACGGGGCCTTCCTCACCCACCGTGCTTGGCGAGGCAGCAGGCTGCCAAGCACCACGTCCCCCATCACACCAGTTCTTCCCTATCCCAAGAAAGGTATTTCCACCCACCCACTCTCCAGTGGGCAAGGGAAGCTGTGGGTGGGACGGCGTTTTGAGGAAACGAGGGTTCAGCAGCTCTAAGAGAGGAAAGCAAACGCAAACCCACCAAACGCAGCCCAGCTTCCCTTCTCCCCGTGCCGCCGCCCCCTCACACGTGCCCTGGCCAGGGTAGCTCTCACCCCGGCTGTCGCTCAGGGCAGGGCGCTGGGGGTGCCGAGGGTCCTTCCCAGCCCGGCCCCAGCACTGCAGCGCTGCCGAACCCATCTCGGGGGGGCTTTTTCCAGAGGGAACCCCCCTCCCGCACCACCCCTCAGGCGGCCTCTCCGGGGCGGCCGTGCGGGGAAGGGACGGGCGATAACGCCAAGCCTTGGGATGGTGGCAAAGGGCGATGCCACCCGCCAAGGTGGCTTTGTGCGGGTGGAGCCCTCCCGGGTGGAGAAAACTGCGGCGGGAGCTGCGGGCAGGGGGGCACTTGTGTGCCCCGTGCCCGGTGAACCGGGGCTGGCACAGCAGGCACGGCGCGGCGGGGCTCCCGCACCGCGCCCGCACCGA
>JAWWMO010000035.1:543803-556129 GCA_035047845.1 Dendrocincla fuliginosa
CCCCTCTATCCCCCCAGTCCCCTCGAGTCCCCGCTATTCCCGATCCCCGTGTCCGGTGCGCGGCGCTTGCGCACCCCCTGCCGGCCCCGCGATGCAAGCGGGACTCCCGTCCCTGTCCCTGTCCCCGTCCCCGTCCCAGTCCTAGTCCCTGTCCCAGTCCCAGTCCCCGTCCCAGTCCCAGTCCCAGTCCCTGTCCCTGTCCCTGTCCCTGTCCCTGTCCCTGTCCCCGTCCCAGTCCCCGTCCCAGTCCCAGTCCCAGTCCCTGTCCCCGTCCCCGTCTCCGTCCCCGTCCCCGTCCCCGCCCAGGGTTGCGCAGGAGGCAGGGCGACACCGGGGCCAAGCACCCCAAGGCTGGGTCCCCAGGGGAGCCCGGCTGTAAAGCAGCCCCCATCCCCGCCGTGGAAGGGGGACATGGCACAGCTGGCAGCATCATGATGCGCCATCCCGTCGTGCCAGAATGGCTCTGGGAGGCGGAGGCGCATGTTTCCAGGTAAGCAGGGAAGTCACCCTACTTTCTGCTTCCCCATGTCCTTCTTTAACCTCCACACTGGAAGACGCTTTGGCTGGTTCCACAAGCCCCTCTCCCAGTGCAGTGAGAGAGGAGGATCCCATTTCAGCCACTGGGTCATCTTCAGGGTGATTCCATAATTGTCATATTTCCCTTCTTTCCTTCTAGTGCCATTTACTATTCCAAGGGCACCTCATCTGCCCCCCTTTATGGACTGCCAGTCTCCTGGTGGGCACTTCTCCCTTCCCACCCCGTGTTCAGAGGCTGTCCCCACACCTGGTTTCTTCTGGAGTGCAGGTCACAGCAGCTGTCCTCAGCACCTGAAATGTGACCTTGCCAGGGCGTGAAGAGAGGTACAGACATTCTCCTCATGGAGAGTGTGCTTTGCCCCAGTCATCCTGTCCTGTTTCATCACACCAGCAGCTCAGGTCTCTCCTGAGCCTCAGCAGCTCTTGGGGTCTGTCCCCTCCACCCTGCCCCTCCTGCTCACCACCAGCCTTCCTGCAGGCTCACTGCACCCACAGTGCATTTGGGTCCTTCCTCTCATTCTGTACAGCTGGAGAACAGAGGCCTGGGCTGTCTGCCCAACTGGGAGTCCAAGTGCTGGCAGCACCCAGGGTTTGAGCACTGTTGGGGTATGGGGACAGCCCAAATGGGCATTCCCTGGGGACCAGCAGCACTTCTCTGGGCCATAACAGCTCCTCTTTTCCACCCAGGAGGGTCAACGAGGACAGATCACTGGGAGGATTTCAGGTCTGGGTACCCTTTTGAGTCTCTGTAAAATCAGAACAGCATTGCTATGGGCAGAAACACACTTTTGCCTCCACCTCCCAGGGGAAAGTTGAGCTTCTGGGGCTCGAGTCTTACTTATACATGAGCCATTTCACCACTGACATAAATAACCATTTCCAGTAAGAGGCAGACAGAGGAGCCAGACCTCACTGGAGACAGGGATTGTTGGTTGAAAGGTATGTAGTGAGTATGGCTTGGGGAAAAGGAAGACCATGCAACATCACCAAGATATCCAGCATGTAACACCACTGCAGAGTGACATTACATGGATTTTTGCCCCGCCCTGCCCTGATCACCCCAGCATTAACATCACACAGGCCAGGCACAGTGCTGGACCTTTAGCTAACAGCCCAAGGCCAAGCTGGAGCAGCTCAGGGCACTGCAGTGCCCCAGCAAGGTGGAGCCAGGGGAAGGCTCAAGAGATGTTGAACCTGCAGTAGTCAGTGCTGAGGCCCTGTGCTGGTGCCCTTGCTCTTCTCAGCCTTGGACTGGGGGGATGCTGTGGAGAGATGGTGCAGAGGTCAGGAGTGACATGCAACACCCTCTGTGCCTCTAGGAAGTTGCAGCTCCACAGGCACTCCAGGTCCTGCTCTTCCAGCACGTCTCCATCTCTATATTATCCCCCTGTGGCTGCTCTGAGCCCATGACAAAGGGACTTGCACGTCCCTTCTCACAGTGAAGACATCCCTGGACAATGCTGAATGGGATGAGCGTGTCCTAGGTCCCCACACCCAGAAAACAGCTGTTAGTGGGGTCAGGAATAGATTTTATGGCTTCCTGAGCTGTAAGACCTGAGACTGGTCCTTTCCAGCCATGCTTGGTTCGTCTTTAACTACTCCCAGTCCCTCATCGCTGCCGTGGCTGTGTGTGCAGAATGCTCAAGAATGTCACCCCCACACCTTACAGTCCTCTCTGTATCCCCCCTGCTCTGCAGTGACCGCTGTGGCAGAGGTACGCCCCTTCCCCACGGCAGGCAAAGGGGCACGCGTGTCCCCAGGGTCGCAGCGGCGGCGGGACCGACCCTGCAGCCCCGTGGGGAGCGGCGGGTGCGATGCCGGCCCGATCCCGGCCCGGCGGCCGCGAGGTGGAGCCGTCCTCCCGCAGCTGCGACCCCGCAGCCCCGGAGCGCTGCGGGCTTGGCCGGGGAGAGGCTCCGGCAGCCGGGAGCGGGTGGATCGGGACAGCGGGGTCGGGATAAGCCGGTCTCAGGGGGCTCTGACAGCTGAGCGTGTGTTCCCACCGACAGGAGGATGCTGTGCCTGTCCTGTTTCCAATAGTGGAAGGATGCTTTTTCCACAGGTGGGCGGATGCTGCACATGTCCTGTTTCCAGAGGTGGGAGGATACTGTGTGTATCCCATTTCCATCAGTGGAAGGATGCTATATGTGTCCTGTTTCCATCAGTGGGAGGATGCTATTTCCACAGGCGGGAGGGTATTCTGTGTGTGCCATTTCCATGAGTGGGAGGATGCTGCACGTGTCCCATTCCCACAGGTGGGAGGATGCTGTGCCTGTCCCATTTCCACAGTGGGAGGATGCTGTGCATGTCTTACATGCCTTGTGCAATCGTGGGAGCCTCGGCACACTCCCAGGGCAGCTGAGCCTTTCAAGGAAGCACAGCCACCTCCCAGCAGCATCTCTGCTGAGCAGGATTATATGGATGTACAGTGAGGGTTTCTCCTGGGAAATATCTCACCTTACCTCTGAGAGGAGTTTTTCAGGGCCCAAGTGCTTTCCATAGGCCTGAAGTCAGAAGCAAACCTTAACTTTAGCATAAGGTGTTCTTTTAATAAACCTCATCAGGTACCTCAGCAGCTTCAGGTGCTGGAACACTGCTCCTGTCTGCTCTCCATTCCCTGCTCCAACCCTTGGGCATCCTGCAGGGATTTGAAGGAGCTGGGTGATGCCCTCACACACTGGAGGAACGTGAGCTGTCCTGCTTGGTGGATAACACCTCGTCTGCAGTGTTGGAGGAGCAGGTGTCCCCTGCAGAACGTGGCTGCTGGTGTTGCAATCAGAGCACAGCATGCTCCTGGTACCACAGGGGTGTCCCCAGCCAGACACCAAGGGAAGAGGTCCATAAACCTGCCGGGCAGAGGGAGGTTGTCCTGTGTGAGCTGGGAGCAGCTCGCTAGGCTGGCCCTGTGGGTTGGCTTGTGTCTTGTTTGCTCCAAACCAATTCAGCCTTTAGTGTTTGGGTAGGTTTGGGCTGGGATTCCAGAGAGCCTCAGCAGCTCAAGCTGTGCCTCTGCTGCTCAGTTGGGCACGGCACGAGGGGCCCTTGGTTTGCTCCCAGCCTGCTGCTGGGACCACAAGTCACAGCACGATGACACCAGCCCAGGTCTCCAAGGCAGCAGGGCCTGTGGCTTCAGAGCCTGCTGAGTTGCAAGCAGCAGCAGCTACTGTGATATAAACAAATCCCTAAGTTCTGAAGTGGTGATGGGATTTCAGTCTCTGCTGCCTTGCCCTCTTTGGGAGTGCTGGCACATGGCAGGCCCATAGGGATGAAGGTGATTCACTGTCCCAAACCTGCCAGAGCTCAAGGAATGTTTGGATGATGCTCTCAGGCACATGGTGGATTGTTGGGGTTGTCCTGTGCAGGACCAGGAGTTGGACTCAGTGATCTTTGTGGGTTTCTTCCAGCTCAGGAGATTCTGTGAATTCCTGTGAGGCAGCAGAAGTGTGAGCACCTGGTCAAATACATGTGGCCACACTTTTCCAGTCCTCCAGACTGTCTGGGGAGGTCACCCTTCCACTGCCTCTGCTGATGGTCTGGGACTGACCTCCCACCAGGGGAGGAGCCATGGGGAGGCTTTTGCTGTGGCTGTGTCATCTCTGAGCAGCTGGCACTGCTGAATCGACTACAGGTCTTTGTCTGAAGGTGTCCTGAAAATGAGTCAGTCTGGAAGGTGGTGGGAGTACATGGCTGGCAGTGACAGGGATGGCCAGGGGGAGCAGGGATGGGAGGGGAAGGGCTGGGATAAAGGACTGGGAAGGAGAGACCAGGATGAACAGTGAGAGAAGGAGGGCAAGAGCTGGAGAGGGAAGGTGGGAGGGAAAGGAAAGGGAAGAAGCTCATAAGAAAGCAGAGTATTAAGAGGGAGAGAAGAAAGAAGGGTTGGAGGGTTAGGGGGGAAGAGAAACACACAGAGAGTTTTGTAACAACTTAAATTCATTCCAGACAATGTCCAAGGAACCCTGGCAGCACGGGTTGAAACTAACCCTGCCTTTGATTTTATGAGTTCATTATATGTTTTTTGGGACAGTGATTCACACGTCTTGGCTGCTTCACATTTTCCCTTGTGTCACAAATGAAGAGGGGACCACGAGATGGATTCTTTGGGTGGAAAATATTCCCTCAATTGTTAGGTAGACGTCTCTGTGCCATGCAGGATCCCAGGAGAGTGGTCTCCTGGAATGCTCCAGTTCCCTGCACAGCACACAACCTCTGTGCCTCGTGTCTTGCTCCTTCTTAAAGAGAAAGCACTGGGAATGGCTGGGCAGAAGGAGGTGAGGAGATGCCCAGTGGTGGCCACATACGTTCTGCACCTGCCCTTCACTGCAGGATGGGCCAGAGGATGGACACCCAGGAGAGCCCAGACCCATGTGGGGAGGACACGCAGCCACCAAGGATGGGCCTGGGAGGGCAGTGTCCCAGAGCCCATCTCTCTGGGTGGGGAGGGAGCGTGACCCCAGGGTCAGAGTCCCAGGCTTGGGGACCATGCTGGGGTCACACTGCAGCACTGCCCTGGGTGCTCCTCACCTCCGTCCCCCATCCCAAGAGCATCACTGCACTTACAGGTTGTGGCTGCTCAAAGATGTGAGGCAGTGGATGAACTCCAGGAAAACAATTCAGGAACGAGGTGGTGGCTTCCAGACCATCTTGCTTGGGAATATTCACAACCTGGTCAGAAAAATAACACAACCTGCCCAAGCCAACATCAAAGTTTGCATTGGAGCTTATTGAAAAACACCAATGACCTGGTTGGGTATTGTTACTATTTTTAGCTTCTTGTGTCATTTCAGGTTTTCCAGTGAAAGGAAGAAAAAAAAGTCACGGATTTTTAAAACATGTTGTTGGTAGAGAAAACACAGGCCTCCAAAACTGGACAGCAAAGCTTTTTGCCTGGCATTTTCTGGTTTTGATTTATAACTTGTCTTCCAAACCCAGACAAAGTTCAGTAAAATGTTACAGTTTGACCAGAAAGGCATTTTGTTGGTGTGGTCAGTTCTAGCCTGAGCCCTGGGAAATGACAGTGCTTTTAACCTGGAGAGCCATGACCTGCCTGCAGGGCTTCTCACGCTGGTGTGCCTTACACTGACCAGTGTGAAAGTGCCTTGAAGATGCACACCCTGCTTATTGGGGCATGGAAGGAGAGCTGAGACTTCCATACAACCTTGTGCTGGTGCCAGATGAGCTTCCTGTGGACTCCCAGGTGGAAGCACCATGCAGAAGCCCATCTTGAAGTGGGCTGTGGTGAAGAGGACAAGAAGCACTGAAGTGGGGTGGCTGAAAGCTCAGGGGCTGGTAGGGGAGGACTGATAGCCCAGCCCTGCAATCCCTGAGATTCCCTTCTCCGAATAAGTCCCAGAGACCCAGTTACTCCACGCTCCCTCCTTCCTTCAGGCCTGGGCTCAGGCACTGCTAGTCCTGCGGGGAGTCTGTTCTGAGGATAAAGCACAGTCTTTATTCTGCTGGGATTGCAGGCCAGCATCTTTCCCCAGCACAAGCTTCACTTCAGGAAAATGAGGGGTTTTTTTTTTGTTTGAATGTTGCTGTTTTTAAAGAGAATTCTTAGGAAAAACACTCACTGAGACGGATCAGCTCATTTTCAAAGTTGTCCTGAGGCAAGAGGCAGAGGGTGTGGGCTGCGATACACACCCACATCTGTACAATGAGGAAGGCAACAGCGCAGAGCAAAAACAATTGCATGAAAAGCTTTCCAACAACAAAGTTTGCAAACCCACAGAGCCCAGGCTATTTCTTGTGGTCGGTGGGTAAGAGTTCCCAGATAATGCGGCCTGACAATGGAACAATGGGGGCCGAAAGACACGGCTCATGATTAGGAGTTATATAACAGCGGCTGGCATTTATTAATAACACTCGTGTTGGGCTTCATTTTCTTGGTTAGCACTTTTCAGGTTCAGAGCACTTTACAACCCCTGGCTATTCCATATTTGATGCTTGACACGAGGTGACTCGGAGGAAATTTTGGCATGTGGCAGTAGCAACAATTTTCACGCCTGCTTCTCCTGCAGGTCTCAAAGGGGAGTAGGGAAAATGCCAAGCAATGGGCTTCCACTGATTATTTGGGATCTCTCCTGTACCCCACAGTCATGGGGTCATGCAAGACCAAAAAGGAACATCATTTGGGAAAACAGGGTTTTCCCGGGATGAGTTACTGAGTGTTTCCAAAGTGCTCCTTTCCCTGGAAAACGAGTAAAACTGGGACTTTCTCAGGGGTGCAGTAATACTGTTGGGTGTGATCCCAAATGGGAACCAGCCCTGGAGGAACAGTCCACAGCCAGCCTGCGGCGGTGGCATCTGCCTCTTGGCACAGCTCTGGGAGCAGGAGTGAGACATCCCACTGGAACCAAGTGGCTGCCTACCACGTCCTTGGGACGTGCCGATGGGAGCAGCGAGCATGGCTGCTCCTGGAGGACCCACTCCATGCGGGCTGGGCTGGCCTGGAGCCTTTCTTTCCCCATCTCACATGAGACCTTGACGCAGAGCAGGAGTCATTCTGATGAGCGGTCCAGTCTGAACAGGTTGTCTCCTTCTGGTCTGGGTAGGCTATTTATTGCTCCTCTGACTGTTGCTCGTGGTATGTGCTGACCGCTCAGGCTGCTTGTGAAAAACAAGAGGATTCCCGTCCAAGCTCCGGTGCCAAGCAGGCAGCGACGGTTTTCTTCTGAGCAGGCCTGAGAACCTCTCCTCAGCCCTGGGAGACAGATGTCTCCAAAGCGGCCCAGACCTGGGAAAGCTGTGGCCCAGGACCAGGTCTTGGACTCAAACACCCAAACAGCTCATCAGGCGGTCCCCTGTCTGCTCCAGAAGCAGAACTAGCACAAGCAGGAGTGAAACCTGCCCGAGTGTATGGAGGTGCAGATTCCCACAGCAGATGAGAGGGAGGCAGGGTTTGCAGCTAGAAGGAATGGGGCTTCGTGCCTTTTTCCACTGCTTCTAGAAGTGCATGTGCTCCAGCAATTAGTCCTGAGGCACGGAAATTCACACTTCCAGCCATTCCTTTTATAGGAAAGGACTGGAGATGTTAAACAAAGCCAAGGCAAAGAGCCATCCTAGGGACAGCCCTACGGCAAGTGCTGGGGAGACGCCCACAGAGCCTCAGCTGCTGTCAGGCTGAAGAGTGATTCCCAGAGCCCATTGAGCAGTAGTCAAGCTCATGTATCCTGTAAGGAAGAAATGTCTTTTGTTGGTAAGATCTAAATCATTCACATCTGTGCAGATGTGCCCACCTGCACAGGAAAGATGTTGAGATAACAGATACTGCCTTTTTTCACCTGATGTCTCAGAGGTGCTGGCAGCACCAGGAGCACTTTTTGCACTTGTGAGCCACCCTCTCACATGGGGAAAAACCTCCCACACCATCAGCTAATGCTGTCTCGTGGCAAGCAGATTGCACTCCAAATGCCACAAGCACCATGCAGGGGCTCTGCTCACTGGCAAACACCTGCCAGTTGGTGGCTTATCAGCTCTTCTTCCTTAAAAGTGTTTGGGGTGGCACCCCCACAGTGCAGTCCCTGCACATCTTCCCAGCCCTTTGCTGCCTGCAGTGTGTGAGACAGAGACAGCAGGATGCCAGAGGCTCAGAATCCTCTGTGATGCAGCCAAGCACAGGCAGGGCTGGAACCAGGTGGCACTGGTGACACATGGGGACTGCGAGGGTGGGCTGGGGTTGCCCTCAGGCTGTAGAATGCATTGGTGGTGGTGGCAGGGAAAACCAGAGTATCTCCTGGGGTCCTTCTCTCCTTATGGGTCTGCCTTAGGCTTGTAAAAGTCAGTGCTTGGGGCTTCTTCCTGCACAGTTGGGATGGATGACAACCAGGCTGGGTCAGGGGGACCACACAGCATGCCCATGTCACAGTGACACAGCTGCTAAGAGGGGAATAGTGTCCCTGAGCCTCACCTCAGGACATCTGGCCCAGGAGAGCAGTGCATATGGGATCCAGCTGCCTGTGCCTGACTCCAGGTGAGGCAGGATGAGGTGAGACCGGCTGAATGAGACAAGCAGCCAGAGGAGATGATGAGAGTAATTTCAGACCTTTTAAATCAAGACTTAGATGTGCCCTTTGCTGCTGACATCAAAATCGGGACCTTCCAAGCTTCAAAGACAGTGGGCATAAAAGGTCAGATTTTTTCCTGTACCTTCAAGCTGAGAGCTGTAGGCAGAACTGTCTAACAGCACACTACATTCAGACAGGAAAATCCTTTTTGTTATGTACTGAAGAGAAAAGGCTTAATTAAAAATTATTTTCTTGGGGGGAAAAAGTGCATATTGACTTAGGCAAGTTGATGAGGAATAAAACATTTTCCTCACACTTACTGGGAAAGGATCACATCCACCATCTGGCCTGAAAGGAGATTTTGGTTCTTTTTTGGCACCTTAATCTGAATGCACAGAGTCTGTGGGTTCAAACTGGATCAAAAGGCCATCAGAAGGAAACTCCTAAAATGTCCCATGGTGACTTTCCCCCTACAATTTAATTTGATGAGAAATTCCACAGATAGACAAATAATGTGGCTTCAAGGTAAGTTTGGTCTAAAAAGGTTTACTGCCATGGCAAACCTGGTTCCTGGGGCTGTTCCTTTTGGGCATTTGTCTCCACACCCATTTTTGCCTTTCCACCTCCAGCTGAGGTGCATTTATCAGCATGGCACTGCCTTAATGCCATCTGGAGCCAAAGGTGCTCTCTCTGGATCCCAGTGGCAACTACTCAATGGCTTGTCTTCTGGTATTTCTCCATCTGCTCTGCCTTGTTTGAGGTTTTACCTTTTTGGAGGTGGGGCTTTTTTTTGGACTTGTCCTTCTGAACGTGGCTGACACCTTGGGGATTGAATTTAAGAGAGGAGAAGGGACTCCATGTTCTCTGAATCCATGGCCTGGGGATCCCCTGGCCACACTCCAACAGCTCTCAGGACCCAGCAGAGCCAGCCTTGCCCCTTGGAGCTCAGTGTCATGGAAAAGGAAAGGAAGAGCAAGGCAGTGATGATGGGAACTGCAAGTCTGCGGGGTTCATTAGTAGAAATTAGTGCTCCATTTAGCAGTGCACTCTTTTATGCCCAGGATCAAACCCTCACATCCCATGTTTCAGCAGGTTTGCACAGAGCATGTGAACAGGGGCTCTTATTCCCCTGTGCAGACATCCACAGACATCTCCTGTCTGCACCACACAGGGGTGGAGTTTTGCAAAGGGCCTTTCCTAGGCAGATGTGCCACAAAGTCCTTGCCAGCATTTTTTGATGAAAAATGGCATCAAAATATAAAATTTTGATGAAGACCAGAGGGGAAAAAACCTGACTGAATTTTCACAATTCCTTTCCTGACTCCTGGCTTGCTACAGGGTTGGTCGAATGTTTCTAAATTCAGCCACGCTTCAAAAATTTTTGACCAAAAAACACAAGGATTTTTTTAGAAAAACGTTTCTCATTTTTTCCCTTCTGGTTTGGCCGTGTGTTTGACTTACTGAGAGGAGACTCCAGTTGGTTTTTCTGACTAGAACCACACTTTAAAGAGCACAGCCATTCCCTTAATTGGGGCTGATAAATCTTGCGGGCACAGATGAAGATAAATCACATTTTGAGCCCAGAGTACAAATTCTCAGGGTTTAAACATTTGTGTTGTATTTATTAAGCAATTTGAAGGCTTATTGAAGTAACTGAGCTGGACAACAGGGCTGGACCTGGCCCAGAACAACAACTGTGTACAGACACTCGGCGTGCAGGGAACAGGGATAGAGGGGCCTGGATGAATCCCACTTCACTCAGAGCATTTGTGGAGGATATCTCCTTTCTTCTATGCAGGGTATCTTTGGTTGTGCTTCTTTCAGGAGGATGGAGGGATGCTTTGTCAGCTCCCGTGGGAAGCCTTTATATTCCAGGCATACTAAAGCTCCTCATGAAGAACAAATTTACTTCAGCCTGGGGGAAGGTCTTGGAGGACTTTGGGCTCCTTGGGTCTGTTTGCTGGTGCTGCAGTGGCCAGAAAAGGAGGCTCCTGCCACACTGGAGTGGCTCGAATGGGAACCCAGGGTCAGTAGTGGTTGCTGAGAAGCTGCAATTCCCAGGTCCAACATGTGCCATCCCACCTGAGCTCCAAGCTTTGGCACTGCGGGTCCTTGGCTGCTCCACAGGATGGCACATCTCCCTCAGATGGCCCTGTGCCCCTCCAGCACCATCATCCAGCAACTGTCCCAAGACTCTCGGCAGAGGGTCCATCATGTCCTCGCCAACAGTAGCTCCCCCCAGGCACGGTGGGGCCCACGATTGCTGCTCCAGGTGCCCTGAGGATCCTGTGGCAGGTGCTGGGAGAGCTCAGGCCATGAGTTTCTGGGATGCCTCGAGGCTCTGAGCCCTGTGATGGGTGCTGGGACCGCTGGAGGCTCTGAGTCCTGTGATGGGTGCTGGGACCCCGGGAGACTCTGAGCCCTGTGATGGGTGCTGGGACCGCTGGAAGCTCTGAGCCCTGTGATGGGTGCTGGGACCGCTGGAGGCTCTGAGCCCTGTGATGGGTGCTGGGACCCCTGGAGGCTCTGAGCCCTGTGATGGGTGCTGGGACCCCTGGAGGCTCTGAGTCCTGTGATGGGTGCTGGGACCCCGGGAGACTCTGAGCCCTGTGATGGGTGCTGGGACCCCTGGGGGCTCTGAGCCCTGTGATGGGTGCTGGGACCCCTGGAGGCTCTGAGCCCTGTGATGGGTGCTGGGACCCCTGGAGGCTTTTAGCCCTGTGATGGGTGTTGGGACCCCCGGAGGCTCCGAGCTCTGTGATGGGTGCTGGGACCCCTGGGGGCTCTGAGGATCCTCTGATGGGTGCTGGGACCCCTGAAGGCTCTGAGCCCCATGATGGGTGCTGGGACCCCTGGAGGCTCTGAGCCCTGTGATGGGTGTTGGGACCCCTGGAGGTTCTGAGCCCTGTGATGGGTGCTGGGACCCCTGGAGACTCTGAGCCCTGTCTCGGGTGCTGCGTCCCCCCGAAACCCCGCGTCCCGTTTCGGGTCGGGACCCCGTGTCCCCGCGTGTCCCCGCAATGCCACCAGGTGGCGCCGCCGTCCCGGTCATGGCGCCCGCGGCGTCCCCGGGAGGGACCGGCCCGACCCGTCGGACACGGCCGGGACCGATCCCCGGGCATCACCCCCCGACCAGGACCGATCCCCGGGCATCACCCCCCGGGACCGGACCGACACCCGGGCATCACCCTCCGACCCGTCCCGACCCCCCGGGCATCTCCCCCGACATGGACCGACCCCCGGGCATCACCCCCGGGACCGGACCGAACGCCGGGCATGGCCCCCCGACCCGGACAGACGCCCGGGAATCAACCCCCGGACCGGCCCGGACCCCCGGCCATCGCCCCCCGACCCGGACCGACACCCGGGCATCACCCACCGATCAGGACCGACCCCCGGGCATAACCCCCGGGACCGGACCGAACCCCCGGCATCACCCCCAGGACCGGACCGGACCCCCGGGCATCACCCCACGACCCGGACCGACCGCCGGGCATCACCCCCGGGACCGGACCGAACCCCCGGCATCATCCCCAGGACCTGACCGGACCCCCGGGCATCACCCTCGACGTGGACCGAATCTCGGGCATCACCGCCCGGACCGGCCCGGGTCCCCCGGGCATCGCCCCCCGACCCGGACCGACCCCCGAGCATCAACCCCCGGACCGGACCGAACCCAGGGCATCACCCCCCGACCCCGACCGATCCCCGGGCATCACCCACCGATCTGGACCGACCCCCGGGCATCACCCCCCGGACCGGACCGAACCCAGGGCATCACCC
>JAWWMO010000035.1:566054-578179 GCA_035047845.1 Dendrocincla fuliginosa
CTGGCCCCGGAGCGGCGGGGCACTGCCTGCCCTCGGCATCCCCCGCCCGTGCCAGCCCGGGGCCCGGGCACCGCTCAGACCCCCGCGTAGCCGGACCCTCACTCTGCCTCTGCCTTCCGCAGCTGCTCTGCTCCCCCACCACGTCTGCATCTCCGCAGGAGCCCACGGGCCGTCAAACCCCCTTCCAGCTTCACGCGGAGCTTTAGATGGGTAGGTGCCACGTCCTTAGAGCCCCTGGGACAGGAGCCGCAGGGCAGCGCACCAGAGTGGGGCTACTGCAGCGTCAACATCTCATCACTCTCTGCAAGGGAGTGTGCAACCTTCGTGCAGCCTTCCAGGAGCATCAGTCTTGCTCCAGAGAAAGCGCCCCTGCATCCCTCAGCGCAGGGTGTGATAACCAGCCGCGTTAAAACAGTGGCTCTTCCTTCACCCCTGTCTCAGCCGTGTGGGGCTACATCTTTTGAGGGAGAGCTGGACCCACAATCTTTGAGGCACAGAGACTGGCAGCCTGGTGTGTGTCAACACAGTGAAACCCCAAACCCTCCTCACCTCCTTTACCTCCACATTGCTCAGCACTGAGCTCACACTTGAACCATGTCCAGAAATTGGACACACAGCTGGTTCCTCCAGACTGACAGTGTGTAAGAACATTCCTGCCCATGCCAGTCACTCCCTCCCAAAGCCATGAGATAACCAGTTACCCACTAGGGCCAAGGCAGGGCGTGGAGGGACCGAGGTGGATTGCGGGGCCGGTTTCTCTCACCACGATGTGTTTCTGACCCACCAAGCAAAGTGAGGGGCTGCAGGGACAGGCCAGCCCAGAGCATCCTGCTGGCACATGCTGGGGTTGTGCAGAGATGACTTCACTCACCAGACTAATGAACAGAACATCTCCCCCAGCTTTCTGCCTCTTCATCCTCCCAGAAATGCCAAATATCAGGTTGAAGCAGGAAAAGAAAAGAAAACCCCCCAAAATGGAGAGGTTGGACATCCAACCCTGAGTCCGCACAGAGTCAGAATATCCCCTGGACTTTGGGGAAGCAAAGCTGTGCGTGCCGGCTCGGGAGTCAATCCCAGTGCATCCCGGTAACTTACAGTGTGCAGGGATTTCTTCCCTCACTGTGTATTCCTGCTATCATGATCCCGGCTTGGTTTGCTGAACTTGGAGCTTTTCTTCACTCATTCGGCTTGCATAGACTCTGCAATCAGAACCGTGAAACTGTAGCATTTCTCAGCTCTTCCAGCATTAGCAAGAGAGGTGGGTATTGTTATCCCCTGGGGCTGAATATTATCAATAAAAAGTTCTCTTTATCTGTTTTCTGACCCCAATGCACATACAACATATGGCTTGAAGCAAAGGCAACCTGGATGTGCAGGATGTGCTCTGCCTTCGCTCGCTGCTGGGTGGGAAAATGCAATGCTCTCAGCAGTGTCAGAATTAAAGCAAACACAGAAACGAGAAGCAGCTCAGGGCAGAGACACCCAAGAGTCAGGAAGGGGGCAATTACTCAGCGAGATGTACTGCTGTTGGCACTGCTGCCTGAGTAAATCCCGGTGAGGGGATTAACATCTGACTGTAATTGTAATAATAAAATCCGACATGTATACAGCATTTTTCATCCTGAAGGATCCCAAAGCACTCAAATAACCTAACTCCTTCATCTGTCTCCTGGACTTTATAAACACACTTCTTAATCATCCCGTGCCAGGCAAAGATGCCTTTTTTCTGGGCACGCTCACCTCACTTCAACAGGTCCCTTGTGGGAGAGGAGAGGCTCTCCAGGGTGGGCTGGAGAAGATTTCCCCTTCTGGAGGCAAGATTCCTGGAAAATGGTTCTTGGCATGTCCCAGTGGCAGGTCCTTCTCCATTCCCTTCCCACCTCATCCCCATCTCCTTCCCCAATCTCTGTCCCCCACCGCCTTCCCCCATCTCCTTCCCCTCCCCTCCCCTCCCCTCCCCTCTCCTCTTCTCTCCTCTCCAGGACAAGCAGCACTGGAGCTCAATCATATTTATGGCTGCGTGTGTGGACCAAGAGGCTGAGCAGTGCTATGCATTCATATACCTCTCTCTTACTGCTCCCTGTGGGCACACAGCCCAGCTCCCAATCTAGCCCTTCATTAAGGGATTTAAAGTTGGAAAGGGTGCATATCCCATACAGAAAAGCCTTATCAAAATAATTCCATGTAAGAAGAAAGATGTGATATTAAAGGCACTTTCTGAAGGCTAAAATGGTTGCAAGCTGCTTATTTTTGCTTCTTTCCCTTATCTGGCATCCTTTAGCCAGCTAAAGAAGACCTGGAAAATTTTGTGACAAAAGTAAAAGGGCATTTCTATTTTACATTTGAAACACTGTTTTCACTGGAAGGGTCCATAAGCACGTAATGTAAAGACCAAACTCTGAGTAGCAGCAAAGCATCAGTGCTACTCTCTTAGCAACACGGTTTTTGAGCTGACAAAGTTTTTTGTCTTGTGCTGGGCAGCATTAATTTAAGTCAAAATCAGGGGTAGAGAAACAGAGCAGTTCCCAAAGTATGCCATGGCAAGTGGTTGGCAGGGCTCCCACAGCAGCTCCCAGGCTGGCTGGCCCCTGCCCTGTGCTGCCAGCAGGGCAGACTCAGAGCCTGAGAGCAGCTGCCTGGCCCCAAACCCTGGAGAAGGTGAGGGGACAGCAAATGCCACAGGGCCACCGGGGCTGGCAGTGACGACATTGAGGTGCTGGAGTTTTTCCAAAGAAGAGCAATGAAGCTGGTGAAGGGTCTAGAGCAGGAGTGTTATGAGATGGGGTTGTTTAGCCCGGAGAAAAGGAGGCTGAGGAAAGACCTTATCACTCTCCATAACTGCCTGAAGGGAGGTTGTGGTGAGGTGGATGCTGGTCTTTTTTTCGAAGTGACAAGTGAGAGGGCAAGAAAAAATAGCCTCAGGTTGCACCAGGGGAGGTTTAGATTGGGTATTAGGAAAAAGTACTTCACGGAAAGCTTTGTCAGGCATTAGACCAGACAGCCTGGTAAGTATTGAGTCACCATCCCTGGAGGTATTTAAAAGACACATAGATGTGGCACTTAGGGACATGGTTTAGTGACAGCCTTGATAGTGTTAGATTAAAGGTTGGACTTGATGATCTTAGAGGTCTCTTCCAATCTAAATGATTCTGTGGTTCTATGACTCTGCACACACGTCTGTGCAGTGAGTCTTCAGCTGGCCAAATTATCCTGGGCAAAAATCGTCACCATGAGAGTCAAATGACAGGGACATGGGCACACAGACACACACACTGTCCCTCACTTTCTTCGTAGAGCTACTGAAGTTTAATTTCTGTGAGTATTTCCATAGTCCTGGTGTTAATGAAGTTCCCAGCTCATGTGTTTCTCTTTCCACCCCATGAGGATGGGACCGGGAATGGGATGGGAAGAGATATGGGATGGCAAGAACGGTGGCGCCAGCCACCTTCTGCTAAAATCCATGTAGGTCTTGTAGCTGTCCTGTTCACTCCCACTCCCTCCTCCACAGCCTTGACCACCAGCCCCAACAAACCCCCCTGGCTGCCCAGTGCTGCCCTTCCCCAGGGGGACCAGAAAGGATCATCTGGCAAAGGTCTCCTCTGAGATGTCGAGCTGACAGTGTCCCGGTAGAACCTCACTGGGAGATCAGCACCACCCCAGCACTCACCCTGCACTGAGTTCAGAGGTCCAAAAGAGCTCATGGGAAAAAACCCACATAACCCTGAAGCTCTAAGGAGGGGATTACTTGTGCCTCAGAAATGCATTTTCTCTGTATCAAGTAGGGTGGTTTTGCTATTCTGAGATTCCTGGCATCCTTTTTTATCCTTATCATGATGTGTTTTTCTATTTTTCAAGCTCCTTGTGACTTTCTCCCTCTTGGCACCACAGTGTTGTGCCCCATCCCTTGCTGCCTCACCCCTTTCCAGGGCAGCAGTGGACTCACCATCCCTGGAAGTGTTCAAAAAACATGTGGATGTGGCACTTGGGGACATAGTGTGCTGGTGGCCTCGGCAATGCTTGTTTAATGGTTGGACTTGATGATCTTAGGGGGCTTTTCCAGCCTGAAGGAATTTATCATTCATTTGTGGTCCAAACTTCTTTCCTGCCATACACCAGGCCCAGTATCACCTTGTTTTCTCTACAGCTGTACCTTACATTCCCTTTCAGCACCCTTGAGTTTGCACTGTGAATGCCCACTCTGCACTGATTGCATCACCTTGGGGTCTACCTGGTGCCACTCACTCCAACCCCCCTCACTGAGAGACCCAAAATTACTCTGCCAGTTCCAGTTAGCAGTCTGCCTAATTTCTGGCACATCTCTTGTAGTGCCACATGTCCTAAATGCTTCCCAAAAGCCTATCCTATCACCATTACATGGGAATAAGTCTGGGGTGGGAAGGATTTCCTCTGTCCTCTCTTGCAGCCTGGAGTTGATTCCTGTGGCCTATAGCCTGGACAACCAGAAAAGGTGATGTCCAGGGTGATAGAGAAGGCTGCTTTGAGCCAAAGGTTTGGTTGGTCTCAACACTTGCCATCCAATGGACCGTGTTGACCAGTCTGGTGTCCTCTTCTGCAGGAAGGAAGGAGGAGGGTTGTTTGTCTGCAGCCATCAGCAGTTTGGTTGTCATTGGCCCTGTAAACATTCACACACATTAGGTTGCTGTGGTCCACCACTCATGGGAAGGAGATCTCACCCTCCATCATTAGGAAAGTCCCTGGTGGAGCAGTTTGATCTTCCTGACCCACTTCCAGCCCAAAGCATCCACTGCACAGCCTGGGGGCTTGGCAAAAGCTGGGATATCAGGATGGAGCCCTCTGTAATTCCCCAGAGTAAGCTCTCCTCTCCTAGGGGACCTGGAGGAACACTGCTCAGTGCAGAGACCAGGAATGATCCCTGGACATCTGCCAATGTTAAAAACCAACAACATGGAGCTCTGAGATTTCTGCCCGCTTGGCATACATCTGTCACCACATGTGATGACACAGAGCAATGCTGCCACGTCATGTTGTACATGGCAGTTGCTGTCAACACCAGTCCAAGGCAGAGAGAACTGCTCAGGGCAGCTATTTTTTGAAAATGTCCCTAATCAAAGGGCTGGAGCATGCCCTGGGGACACAGACTGCCACTAAGGGTGGCCATGCCAGGGAGCAACTCTGGCTCAGAGAGTCCTGAGACACCCTCTGGGGAGAATGTGTGCAAACCAGACTCAAATGACCCATCCCAGGCCAGTCTGGTGACACCAGGCTTCGAAAAATTTGCCACCCTTGCCTTTCTGCTCTGACAAGCCTTGTGCCACCCTGGAATACAAGAAGACCTGGTGGTCAGTGATGGGAGCTCTTACCATGCAGATGAACAGGACACAGAATCACAGACTCATCAGGGCTGGAAAAGGCCTCTAAGATCATTAAGTTCAACCATTAACTCAGCACTGCCAGACCCACTGACAAACAACAACCCTGCACAACACATCCTACATGGCTACAAGGAATATCCTCCAACTGCAGCCAGACCAAAAATCCAGCTACAGCCCACCCCCAGCCCACTCCCCATCCAAACAGCTGCCCCCCAGCAAACACTGCTGGAAGACACAGCACTTTTTTTTCTACCCTGGGTGCTGGCTGGAGCTCTCCTTCCTGCAAGGCCCTGGCAGGTTGGTCCAGCCTGCTCTTGAGTCCCAGCCACAGTCCAGTGTGGTCCAGGCTCTCTTGTAGGTGCAGCCCCGTGTCCATCACACTGAGCTTTGGGGCCAAAGGAGCACCACAGCAGTGATGCTCCCAGGGTCACCAAGTTGTGACTGTCACTGGTGTGTGCTGGAGGGAATGGCTGTAACTGATGGGTGCTGGAGGGACCTCAGGGAGCTGCAGCTCAGCTGACAGCCAGGGCAGGACTCAGCACTGGCTGACAACCCCATCCAGGGTGCAGAGGGGGGAGGACTCCAGGGGTTCAGTCACCTGCTCTCAGCTCTATTCCTCTTGCACCAACTAATGCACTGCTACCCCAGGACACCTCTGTGCTGAGGTACCAAGACACCTGGGTGACCTGCCAAGCTGCATCTGCTCCCCAGCCTGGCACCCCAACAAATCCCATCCCCCTGGCAAAGGGGCTGTGTCCTGGGAGCTGAACTGAAGGCAAAAGTTCATGGGTGAATCTCTTCTGTCTTCTTTTTTTTCATCTTCAAGGTTTTTAACCTTTAAGGATCTTTTTTATCTTCTTTGATTTTTCCTTCATCCAGTGTCCCCCCAGTGGGTGGCCTCAGGAGGCACAGACACGCTCCCACAGCCATGCTGGGATGCTGCCCGTGGGAATCCTTTGCCAGCTGACATAGTGGGGCACTTGTGCCTCTCACTCGACCCCACTGTGGGGTCTTGGAGCACCTTGCTCCAAACTCTCACAAGCACAGCCTTTGCTGGGTCTTCTTAGAGAGCCACTCCAACCTGCTCTCTAGCTTTTGGAAGATACACCCCAGTGATTCTCCCAAGAAGAGGCATCTCCTCCTTCTAGCACTGCTCACCCCCACCACTAAAGCATCAGAGGGCGGCAGGGCTGGGAGGGTCTGGCAGCTTAAATAATCAGGAGCCAGGGAACCTCAGTGTCTTTGAGGAGCTGGGCCCAGCACCCGCTAAGCCAAGGTCTGTGGAGGCCACAGCCATCCTAGGAGGGTCCTGCCAAATCCTGGTGCTTCTCCTGTCCAAGGGGCAAAGGTCAGTTCTGGGGTCCCTGGGTTTGCTTCCTCCTGTTTCACATGGCTCCAGGAGAGACATTTCTCACTGCAGTGACATGGGTCCCTGCCCAGGAGAAGCTAATGGAAAGCAGCAGGAGGCATGAGCTGACACAGGATGGAAAACGGGATCCTCTGCCAGCATGTGGCCTCGTGCTGTCCCTGAGGAGGTCACTCTTCATAGAATCACAGAATCTCCTAAGTGGAAAGAGGCCCACAAGGATCATCCAGTCCAACTCCCAGCCCTGCACAGACACCCCAACAATCCCACCGTGTGCCTGAGAGTGTTGTCCAAACCCTCCTGGAGCTCTGGCAGCCTTGGGGCTGTGCCCACTGCCCTGGGGAGCCTGTTCAGTGCCAGACCACCCTCTGGGGGAAGAACTTTTTCCTGACATCCAGCCATGTCTCCCTCTGGTCTGTTCCTCCTGTTTCAGAATCCCAGCAGAGTCGGCTCCGCACCGGCTGCAGGAGGGAAAAGTTCCTTTAATGTTTAAATCCCAGGGATGTTGGCTGTGCCCCTGTGAGCGATTAGCACTGAGCCACCTCATCCCTCAACAAAGCCTGTCCCAAAGCCAGGAGGGGCAGAGCAGGGCTGCTGGTGTTCAAGAGATTCTCCTCATGGAAGGGATTTCTCTTCACCCTGGAACAGCTCACACACACACACAGAGTCTAAGGTGGGACCTGGTATCAGCTTGGAGCATCCCCTGCAGCTCAGTGCTGAAGGCTGGACCACTCCTGAGCTGCAGCTTCTCAGCCACCATCCCACTGCCTCCTGGCTCCTGTTTTCTCCCTCAGCCCTGGCACCAGACAGCCAGGAATCTTGCTGCTGCAGATGCTCCACCTGGCATTTCTTTTCTTCCTCCAGTTTGAGAATTCAATATATTTCAGCCACAGGAGACAAGGTTATATGTTTGACAAAAGTCTTTCTAACACAAGACACGGAACAGCATCCCAGCTTTCCTGTGTGCAGGCCAGAAGCCCTGCTACCTGCTTCAAAATTGGTGGGAACGACAGCTTTCCAGCTTTCCACATGCTTTGGTCAAACCCCTGGGGGAGTTTATATTGCACCCATGAAGACTCCATTCAGCTGTGTTCTGCCAGGCTGTTTGTTTTCTCTTGATTCAGTTCCAGCTTTACTTGTCCCTGAGATGCTGTGGAGATGTAGGGAGATAAACTGGGTGACTCAGGGACCTGGCGGGAAGGGAGCTGGCAGAGCCAGGGGGTGGGTGCCAAATCCTCCCTGAATTCCTGTTTGAGAAAGCCTGTCTGTGAATAACAATTCAACGTAATAACGTCATCTCTGCCCGGTTGTGACTCTCCCTTCAGAGCTGATGCCCAGGAGAGAAGCAGCTGTTGCGGAGTGGAGGGGACGAGCATCCCGCAGCACAGCCAGGGCAGGGCGGGCAGGGGAGGGCTTGCAGGACCAGCAGAACATCCCAGTGCCTACTAACTCCTCCAAAGACCTCTCCAGACCTAGATGGCTGGGGGGGAGCTCCAGCCCCACAGTCAGGACCTGTTGACACGGCAGTGACGTGGTCAGGCTGTGCCTCCCGTGCTGCAGCCTGGGCTGGGCTTTGCCACCCTCCCCTGGGACACACGGCACGGCTTGCAGGGGCCAGAACCTGAGAAGGCATTTGCATTTTAGCCCAGATTTTCCCGGTTAATCGGGACCCTTCAGTCTAGTCACTTGCTTATTTTTTTTAAGCAATGAAAGAGATTTCCCAAATCCAGTCGGCTCTAAGATTACACACAGGCAGAGACACCATCAGTCTCTGTCAGTCATTCCCTGCAGCCAGAAAGTTAGTGGCAAAGGAGTTCAAATGCAGGAGCGGTGGAGCTGAGCCTGGCTCCTGCCCTTGGTGGGTGTATGGAGCTGCTGCTCTGCCCTGGGGTGGCTCGCTCCCCCTCACCCCATGCAAAAGATGCTGATTTGCTTCCAGAAGCTCATGGGTCTTTCATAAACCCCAGAGGGGACCACAAAGGGAGCAAGAGAAATGCTCTTGGTGCAGCTGACACTTTGACGTGGCCTTTGTCCTGATGGACATTTCAGGGGCATCAGCAAAGAATGAGCAGAGGGAGGGAATAACACTGAGCTGGGAAGGGCTGTGAAATGTCGGCTCCAGTGTGAGGATGAGCTCTGCAGCGCCTTCCCATCCAGGAGAGAAATCCCTTCCGGCCAAGCCACCTTGGCTGGGTGCTCTGTGTGCTCCCCCAGGAGAAACAGTGACCTCTCCAACAAACACGGGTAAAGAAACCAAAAGCCTTGGATCAGCACCCTCACAGCCCTCCTTTTCTCCAGAGGAAACTGTTTCCTGACTTTGATTTAAATTCAGGGCAAGTCTTGATTGCCTGGTTCTGCATTTAACAAAAAAGCAATAAAATATTAATCTAAAACATTTGATTCAGCACTGTCCAGACTTTCCTGCTCCAGCACCTGGCTGCCTACAGGGAATGTGATTTGAAGAGTGAGGGTAAGGAAGTGTTATGAGAGATGACCCCTTGCAGCACACGCTGTCTGGGGGCTTGGCAGGCAGGGTGGTGCAGGCAGAGAGGATGTGAGCCCCTTGCTGGAGAAGAGTGAGGAAGGAAGCACTTGCTGCAGGAGGGCATCCTGCCCTTCCCTCCATGCTCATGTGCAGCCCAGCCCTGAGGCTGCACCAGGTCACAACAGGGGGTTGGCAGGTTTTGTCCAGCGAGGAGTCGTTTACTGAAGTTCTGTGCCAAAGGACGTTCCTTGTTATTCAGCCAACTTGAATGAACCAAGTCAACTTACAGCCGTGTTTCTGAGTGCCTTCAGACATCCACACTCATTGTCCCATCCCCTCTCTGTCACCACCGGGGCTCCTGCTGTGTTCTTGCACTCTTGACTCCCGCACAAAGCCAGAAGCAATAGTAGCACAAGCAAGAAACAACATGAACCTGATGCTTGTACCTGTGCCAGGAGCACTGGCTGGGACCTGGCTGGAGCCCGGCCGTGCTGGAGCCTGGCTGGAGCCAGGCTTTGTGGATGTGTGGAATGGGATAATCTACTCAAATTAAGTATCTTATTCTGTAGCTCATCACCTTGTCTGTCTTGTTTTGTAACTGTTTGGCTTAGCTGGAAGGATTTGGACAGTGGTTATTCAAACAGTGCTTTTTGTCCCCTTGGCTCAGAAGAGATTACAGTCAGATATACCAGGAGTGATGTTAAAGAGGAGTGTCTACATCTCTGTTAATCGCAGAATCACAGACTGGCTTGGGTTGGAAGGGACCTTAAAGCTCATCTCATCCCACTCCCTGCCATGGACAGGGACATCTTCCACTAGACCAAGTTGCTTCAAGTCCCTTCCAACCTGGCCTTGAACAATTCTAGGGACAGGGCAGCCACAGTTTCTCTGTTCCTCAGCCACCAACAATTGATCCCACATGAATACAGGCACTGACTGGAGGTCTTAGAGCAACCAGCTGGACCAGGGTGGCAGAACCAGCCCTGATGGTGCCCATTGCTGCCCTTTTCCAGGCAGTCCCACTCCAGGGCAACGTGACAGTAGATGCTACAGATTTCCTCGCTACAGCTCTGCTCAACTCCAGCACCTCCACAGCCTGCCCTCTTCCCTTCTTGTGACCCTGCTTTGCCTCAAGACCTCACTCTGATGTCATACACACACTGACTCCTTGCCCCAAGTTTTACATCTCCAACCAGTGACACAAACTGCCCCAGGGACCTCAGAGCTCATGAATCCCTTGAGTTCATGCTCTTACTCTCCATACAGATCTCCCCGATCTGCTCCCTGCTGCAGCAGGCTGGCAAAGGAGCATCACCCAGCCCAGACCCTCCAAGACCCTCCATCCCTGCTGGACATGAGTATCCTGCTCACCTTCAGCTCGAAGGAAGCTGTGTCAGGGGAGGGTTAGGCTGGATATCAGGGTAAGATTCCTTCCCCAGAGGGTGATCGGGCACTGAACAGGCTCCCCAGGGCAGCGGGCATGGCCCCAAGGCTGGCATTGCTCAAGAACTGTTTGGACAACACTCTCAGGCATAGGGTGGGATTGTTGGGGCATCCTGTGCAAGGCCAGGAGTTGGACTGGATGATCCTTGTGGGTCCCTTCAGATGCAGGAGATTCCGTGGTTCCATAACTCCCCATGTGTTCCACCAAGGCCAGCCCTGGCTGCCTGCCTCCAAAGACTCCTCCAGCTAAAGGGACACCAGTCATTGGAGTTCCCAGCATTTTGCTGACTAATTTCCACTGGAATCAGGAAGCTGGGGTAACAGGGAGAAGTTATGAATGAAATGAGCCGGCCCTGTGTTCCACACAGACCAAAGGCATTACTATCCTACGCGACGTGTAATTAAATTGTGGACCTCGTGGCCACAGGATGCCACACAGGCCAAAAATACACAGGGCTTTGAAATGAGATTAGACAAATTCACCGAGGGCAGACTCAGTGGTGGCTGTTACACAGAGAGGCATGAATACCACTCCTGGCTCAGGAAGTCACTAAGGCATCAATTGCTGGGAGATGGAAGGGTATCACAAGGATGGATCGCCTGCCGTTCTCTGCCTGCAATTTGTCATCGTCCCTGCCTGGAACAGAGTCACCTCAGCTGGTCCAGGACCTGTGGCAGCCCATGCTACTGCTCTCCTTGTGCACTGGGAGTTCTGGAGGTCCTGGCACACTGTCTGGTCCCAGCTGTTAACTCTCCTGCATCATCTCTGAGCTGCCTCTCCCAAACTAACCCTTTAAAACCAGGGCTTGAAAACCTCCTGTTGCACACAACCCCCCTGAGATGCTGCTGCTGCAAGGTGAGCAGTTCCCAGAACTGCAGAATCACAGAATATGCCGAGTTGGAAGGGACCCACAAGCATCATCCAGCCCAATCCTTAGCCCTGCACAGGCCCGTCACTGAGTCACATCCTGGACCCCAGAGGATCATCCAAACACTCCTGGAGCTCTGGCAGCCTTGGGGCTGTGCCCACTGCCCTGGGGAGCCTGGTCAGTGCCCACTACCCTCTGGGGGAAGGACCTTTTCTTGAGATCCAACCTGACCCTGCCCTGACACAGCTCCAGCCATTCCCTGGGTGCTGTCCCTGGTCCCCACAGGGCAGAGATTGGAATCACCTCTTGCCATCAGGATGCCAGGCACTAAGGAGGGGTCTCAGGAGGTCCCCTCCAGGTGTGGATTCATTACAGTTTTGAGGTCGGGGTTTTCTTCCACTTCTGAGAAGACCAATTTCTCACAGAAAGGATGTTTCATTTCCTCTTGCATTTGATCACACATCCTTTCCTACTCACTGCTTTGAACATGCAGAGGTGCCTTTCTTGCAGAGGAAACAGTGGAGGCCCATCGTGCCATAGGTGAGATCACTCTGTGCTTCCAACTTTCTCCAGCTCAATTCCCATCTCCATTTTGTGATTGTTTTCCA
>JAWWMO010000035.1:578279-589781 GCA_035047845.1 Dendrocincla fuliginosa
GCCCCTCCCCAGGGAGTTGTCCCTGCAATGAGATCTCTCCTCAATCTCATCTTCCCCATCTGAACACCCCAAGTGCCCTCAGTGTCCTCACACGCTTCCCCTCCAGGCCCTTCCCCATCCTTGTTGCCCTCCTTTGGACACTCTCGAATGGCTCAGCATCTTCCTTGTATTGCAGTGCCCCAAAACTGCCCCACTATTGCAGGTGAGGCTGCCCCAGTGCAGAGCAGAGTGGGACAATCCCCTCCCTTGCCAGGCCAGCCATGCTGGGCTTGATGTCCCCCAGGACAGGGATGTCCCTCCTGGCTCCAGGGCATTGATGACTCGTGGCCAACTGGCCATTGACCAGGTCCCTTTCCTGGCACTGCTTTCCAGCACCTCATTCCCCACTCTGTCTTACGTACCAGGTGCAGAATTTGGCACTTTCCCTTGTTACACTTCATAGTTCCCAGCCCTCTGTGTCCTGACCCATTCACAAGCCTGTAAACACTTTGGGTTTGTCCTGTCTTTATACTTTGGGGAGCTCCTGGGATGGAGGAGCATGGGGCCAAATCTGTTCCTGCCCCACCAATACCACTACTGCTGAGCACCTGCTCTTCCTGACTCCCAGCAATAAAATATCTGGGTCTGTGGGTGTCCTATCCACAGCCCTGAGATGCTGCTGGAGCAGAACTGATCCTGGGGCTCTGTCTGTGCCTGTAGAGACCATATCCCACCCTGGCAGACTCCCAGGGCAGCAGATCCAGCTGTGCCATGGGGCTGACAGAGGGGTTGTGGTCACAGCAGTGGGCAGCCCCCTCACACTGCCCCGTCTGCTCCAGCTCACACTGCCTCCCCTCTCCATCCCTGCAGGGCTCAGTGTCTGCACACATCAGGAGTTTTCCAGGCTCTCTGATCTCTCTTCTTCCCTGGCGCTCTGTGCTCTTCCCTACACTGAGGAGGTTTTTCACGTCCACTGGACCGAAATGGGCTCAGTTTCAGGACTTTCTCTCTGCCCTGAGCTCCTTTGGCTGAAGTCTCCGCTCTTGATCCCTTTTACTCTGTATGTTTACAGCATCCCATGGCATGGATGGATGTGGACACACTGGAGCACGTCCAGAGAAAGGCACTGGATCTGGGGAAGAAGCTGGGGCACAAATCTGATGAGGAGCAGCTGAGGGAGCTGGGGGGGCTCAGCCTGGAGAAAAGGAGGCTCAGGGGGGACCTTCTGGCTCTGCAACTCCCCAACAGGAGGGGGGAGCCAGGGGTGGGATTTGGGCTCTGCTCCCAGGGAACAGGGACAAGGCAAGAGGAAAGAGCCTCAAATTGTGTCAGGGAAGGTTTAGGTTGGATATTGAGGAAAATTTCTTCACTGAAAGGGTGGTCAGGCACTGGCACAGGCTGACCATGGTAGTGGTGGAGTCACCATTGCTGGAAGTGTTCAAAAAAACATGTAGATGTGCCACTTGGGGACAAGGTTTAGTGATGGCCTTGGCAGTACCAGGTTAATGGTTGGACTCGATGATCTTAGAGGGCTTTTCCAACCTTAATAATTCTGTGATTCTATGAAGGAGTCCACAATTTAGTCCCAGGCTGTGTCAGACAGCAGTGCCTTGTCAGTGTACCCATCCCTCCATGATCCAGGGCTGCTCTGGTGCCTCCATCTCTTCTGCTTATCTAGTTGCAGCCTTTAGCCTGGCCCTGTGATTGTGTCTGTGCTCTGGTTTAGGGTGCTGGGCAGGGAGCATGGGAGTGCTGGGACAGGCTGGTGCAGGGGAGGGGGTAGAGCCACAGCATGCAGCCTCCTCTCCCAGGTGTTTCCTTCACCCTCCCTTGCACAGGCATGAAGGTCTGGATCCTCTATGGAAAGCAAGTGAATAAAATTCTGACAGAGATTTTAGGGTTTGGTTTTGTTTTTTGATAGATCATCAGGAAAAGAAAAGGTGAGAATTTAATAAGATGCTGTCTTGATGATTTAAGCCCAAAGCTTTGAGCAGCTGAAGAAGGAACTCTGGGGAAAATACTGTTTGTATAGAACAGGAGAGGGGCCATGAACAAGCAGAATCTGGATTTGTGTGGGTTATTTTGGAGACATGAAATGCTGTCATGTCAAACAGAGGGTGATTACAGAAGTGTGGCTTGAGAGCATTTGTGAAACTTCCAGTACTGAAGAAATTGAGAAGAAAAGACACGAGCAGTTGGATTGCCTCGTGCTCACAGGCTTGTCCTTATGACTCTGCCTGCAAACAGTCAGCCTGAAGGTAGGGAGGACTCAAGCAGCTGTGTGAAGGTGTTTGAAGCAGAAAAGGTGTAGGTGGAAGCACAGGAGTAGCACTGGAAAGATGCTTGGACCTGGGGCTGGTCCCCAGCCCACAGACCCAGCCTGCACACACAAGTAGGTGGCAAAGCCTTGGGGACTGAGCTGAACACAGCCCAGCGCTCTGGCTGGCACCTCCCCAGCCCATCCCCTCAGCACGGGCAGCCTGGGCTGTGGGAAACCTTTAGCTGGAGCAAAGCAGGGCAGTCAGTGTTCCCCAACAGGGAATGATGGCAGAGGATGCCCAGCTGTTCCTGGGAAGAGTTTTCCCTGCTCTCCTCTTTTGAGCAAGGCTCACCCCTGTTGTTTTGAGGTGGGAGAATTAAGTCTGCAGCACCTAAGGGACAAGAGAGCAGTGCCAAAGCCACGGTAAGAAAAAGCAGATGCTGGGAGGGGAGCAGGGCCATGGAGATGTGACAGCCGTGGTTCAGGGACAGCTCAGACTCTGGATGCTGGTGGGACAGGTGAGGACCACAGGGACCTTGACTGAGTTTTCAGAGCAAATGGAGATCAGGAAAGCATATATGTTGCTCTTTCCCTCCACTCTTCAGTTGCCTTTTTTTTCTCTGGTTTCATAGGAATAACTTTTAATTTACCTCCTAAAAAACTAAATCTTCTGTCCTTTCAGCTCCTCCAAAAACCTTTCTGCGACTCTTCTGCCTCATCTCCATCCTGCCTTTCCCCATTACATGCTTCCCCCTCGTCCCTCCTCCCACCTCTGTATCCCCCATCCCTCACCCACTCCAGGCGCTGCATACCCGCCCCTGCCCCCTTCCCAGGCCCGGAGGTACAAATGATTAGATTTTCAGCCCAATTAAGGCAGGCTGTCTCCTGGCTGGGACAGAAAAGGTTGGCTCTGGAAGGTGGGAAACAAGCTTTGACAGGTCCTGGCGTCCCCAGCGCCCTCCGATGGCTCTGCCCGCTGAGCCCCTTTGTGCTGCTCCAGGAGCGGGGCCAGGGCTCGGCTGGGGGCCGGGGGTCTCCTCTGCCCCTCCTCTTCCCCAGCGCACCAAAAAGAATAGCTAATTAAGAGGTCTAAACGCAGGCAAAGCTAATTCCCTATTCAGGGCTCCGAGGGGCAGCGGGGAGGGAGGGGAAGGCGGCAGGC
The DNA here is from genome assembly GCA_035047845.1 of Dendrocincla fuliginosa. Classification (NCBI taxonomy): domain Eukaryota; kingdom Metazoa; phylum Chordata; class Aves; order Passeriformes; family Dendrocolaptidae; genus Dendrocincla; species Dendrocincla fuliginosa. The sequence continues at coordinate 581,681 of JAWWMO010000035.1, forward strand.
GGTGGGCTGGGGAGCGTGGCAGCATCTTCTGCGAGAGCAGGACCGGGGGCAGCGGGTTAACCCTCTCCTCTCCGCCCGCCGGGGCCAAGAGCCACGCCAGACCCATCACCCCGTGCCCTGGGGTGCCCTGCAAGAAGGGATGCTCAGCCACGGGTGCTGCAGCTCCTGTCCTGGCCAAGGGCTGGCTCCATCCCAGCCAGGCTCTGGAGCCAGGAGAAGCTTCTACCACAGGTTTTCCACCCCAGTCACTGTTCCCCACCACACACAGGCAGTAGGAGAGGGCTCCCCTGTGCCCAGCAGCACCATGGCACCCCTGTGAGCCCCTGGAGAGCTGCCCTGTCTCAGCCCTGTGTCTGTGAACCCACTGCTGCCTGTTATGGTCCAAGCCATGAGCCACGAGCTGCCTCCCAAGGCAGCTGGGACAGGTCTGAGGAACTCAGCTTGTGTCTGCATCCTGGAACCCGGGATCCAACCCCAGAGGATGCTGCAACACCTGGGGGAGGCTGGTCCTCACCCTGCCCAGCACAGGAGGCTCCAAGCAGGACACACTGCCTTTTCCTACTTCCCAGAGCCTGACTCCAGCCCAGCACAAGACTTCTTACCTGTCTCTAGGTGGTCAAGCTTTGGGGAAGTGGAGGTGAGGCGTTGAAGATGTGCTGGAAGTAAAGCCAGGCATTTTGGCCAGCCCAAGGGGATGCTGCTGGGATTTAATTTGCTTTGGATAAAGGGTGATGTGGATTTGCACAAGGTGAAACATCGTGTCCTTCAGCACCTGTGCAGGGAATGACACGAGTGTCCCTGCAGGCAGGATACCTGCACAAAACAACCTGTCTCTGGAAAGCCAGCTCCCCACACAGTCCTGAGGCCATGTCACTGAGCCGTGACACAGGTCCAGCCCCTGCCTGCGCCAGGCAAAGCTGGGCACTGCTCCCGAGTCCCCAGGCAGAGGCATGGGACGTGAAGAGCAGGATTTTCTACACTCCCTAAAAAACTCTTCCAGAAGAGTCTGTCCCCTCGGGGTTCTGTGGGAGCTGGGGGACTGAGGTCAGCACTCACTAAGACCATCTCCCAACAGGTGAGATAGGAGATAGGTCACAGTAACTTCTGCCTGCAGTGACATCTCCCTTCCCTCCCTCCAGCTCCTGGATGGTTCACATACTCTGGGTATGAACATGTCTGGGTTCACATTTGGGTGAGGATATCTCCCTTCCAGGTATCCCCGTCCTCGGCCACCCAGTCTCCCACTCCAGAGGCTGGACACTCACCCCCTCTCCAGACCAGCAAAACTTTGCTCTATCCAGGACAGCACCAAGGAGCTGGTCAGCTATTCCCAAACTCCAGCTTCTTTCCCCAGATCCCAGAGTTTTGTGCCATGCATGGCACGCTCTGCAGCCCTTGGTTCTCCTTGGGTCTTTATCAGGGCACCCCGTGGCCACCAGCCTGTGCACAGGGCACAGTGCACATCCTCTCCTCCAGAGGTTATCTGTAGAGGGATGAGGGAATCCAACAATAATGAGCCTCTCAGCATGAATCACTGCACTGTTGGGAGTGATGAACAGTGCCAGACAGCAATCCAAAAGCTTTTGGCTGCCGGAGAGCTGGGAACATTCAGGCCAAAATGTGGTTAGGAGGAGACTGGAGTCTCCAGAGCTTCTCAGCCCTGCCTGGAAGCAGCCACGCTCCATCCTCCCAGCCCTGGGTCTCCAGAGGAACTGGAAGCAGCCAAGTGATAGTGTGGAAGGCACGAAGACTTGTTCCCAGTGCTCTTCACCATCCTAAGGGCATGGTGGGAACAGGACTCGGCTCTGATCAGCAGACTGGGCTCCAGCAGCTGTTTCATCACAAGCCTCCCCGTGCTTCCCTGCACAGCCTGGTGTGCACCAAGCCAGCACCTGGAGGCTGCTGCAGGCTCGGAGTGCCTGCTTCTGCCCCGCTTTGCTCTGCTTTAGGAAAGGTTATTCCCATGAGTTTCCTGGGATATTTTATTAAAAAAAGCTCAACATGGTCTTGCCCTGCCTTTAAGTGAAGTGTGGACTGCAAATTCACTTCTCTTTTCTGAAGGATGTCCTCGTTCCTGAAAGCGTTAAAGGCCAGGTTGGACAGGGCTTGAAGTGGAAGTGGAAGTGGAAGACACCTTCCAGTCTAGTGGAAGGTGTCCTTGCTGTGGGCAGGGGGTCAGAATGAGAGGGTCTTTAAGGTCCCTTCCAACACACGCTCTTCCATGACTCTGTGATTCTGTGACCTAGAGAGTGTTGAGCCATCAGGTCTCACAGTACTGCCCATCACAGTTTCCTGTACTATGAGTAGAACTCACCAGTGCTACCCAAGATGATGTCCCACTGGACCATGTCCCCACACACTCACTGCCAGTAAATCTTCTTCAGCTAAAGGGATGAGACAGAGAGAGGACTGGGAGGGAAACCCAGCTCACTATTTTTCATTAAAACGGAATTCTTTTCTTTAGAAGAAACTGGGGGAAAAGCATCATGAAATATCTGGAGGATTTCCATGAGTTTTTAAGATGTCATGTCTTTCAAAGGGATTTCATGGAAACCATCATCAGCCAAGTGCCTCCATGCTGTGGAGAGCTGAGGGAGATGGGCTTGGGTGATGTTCCATCCTGAAATCTTTGGGTGACTTGACCCAAAGAAGGGAGAGGAATTTGGAAAAGAAGCAAAAATGTTGACCAGCATCTCCAGCCCAACTTTCCCCAGGCCAACCAGGGTGTCCAGATGGGCAAGGGGAGCTGGGTACTCCCATCCCTGGCCAAAGGGCGCATCTGCCAAAGGGGGCAGTGGGAGGGGATCTCAGGGCCCCTCAGGAGAACCAGCCCTCTTCCTGCTCAAGCTCTGTGGTGTGGCCATTTCCTTGGTCTGGGCCCCAATTAAAAGAGCCAAATGGAAAGGGCCGGAGAGAAAGAGTGAAAGAAACAACATTTCCTGCCTGAGGAGATTAACTCTCCAAATTACATGTGAACAGAGGAGGAGGCGAGAGGGGAAAAGGAAACCCAGCTTCCACCCCAATAAAAGGCAGTTCATTTAATAAAGGGGGAGCGAGGAGGGGGAAGGTGGCTGAAAGAAAATGAGGCTGGGGGGTGTGGAATTAGGCTTGTCAAACAAGGGGCTTTGCTGTCCCAGAACTACTTCTTTATTGTTCCAATTTTTCATGCTTACTTAGCTCTCAATGCTGCACAAGACAACAGCTCATTATCGGGGAGGGGGGGGAACGGGACGGGGACGGACAAGGCTGTGGTGGTGCTGAGAAATGGAAGGAAAATAAAATTTTTTAAAAAAGGAGTCCTTTCCCTGGGACTTCAGCCTCTCCCCCCTGTGTGGAGCTGCAGACGTTGTGGCTGGGAGGAGTGGGGCATTGCTGAGCTGGGAAAAAGGGGTTTCCACAACCTTTGGCACCAGCACCGGGACAAAAGCAGCTGACCCTGAAATGCCATCTTATGGGACAGGGAGGGGGAAGAAGGGGTGATTGAGAGTGATGCAGAGGGCTCCCCCATTTCCTTGATGATCCTGAAACCTGTCCCAGTGGCTGCTGAGGGAAGAGGGGCTGAAATGGGGCCAGAGCAGGCAGGACTATGGGGACAAAGCCCCCTCTGCCCCATGGCCAGGCTGCTGCATCCTTACTGATCAGCCAGCCAAGGCACATCTGTGGCATCATTGTCTATGAAACAACATGTGCTCTGACTCTGGAAAGCGACTTCCAGCCTCCTCCCAGGGCTCCTTGTTTGTTTTCTCCCCAGGATTTTCCTGATCAGATTGGCTTGGCTTACAAAGCCAAACTCACACCAGAAAGGCTATCAGGATGTTTGTGGGTAGGAAGGTTATGCTCCATATTAGTGATGCTGCCTTATAAAGCCCTGTTTGCACAGGCTCATAACTCTCTGATAAAAGCTCCCTTTTAGGACCAGACGGCTCTGAGAGCCAGCACTGTGAAGCTGAGGCTTTGCACCAAGTCGCCTTCCTCTCACCCATGAGATCAGCACTGGGGACAGGGCAAGCTGGAGGGCACATGGGGGGCCAAGGGATGTAGGAGCACAGATTGGGGGAGAAAAGCAGCTATGGCCAGACTGGATGGCTTTCCTTGATCCTTGGTGGAAACTCAAGAAACAACGGTTCAGACTGACCTTCCAGGCAACAACCTTTTGGAGATGGCAGCCACCAACCAAGAGGTGACAGCCACAGAGGACCAGTTAGGGACACTCCTGGCCCACATGGAGCAGTGACAGTTCCAGTCAGAAATTGCTTGACACCTGCAATGTATGGAGGGATTGTTTTATGTTTTCAAATGTGTTTTGATACCTACCAGCTACCCATAGCTTAATCCATCATGGGATGGCCAAGTGCTCCTATGCTGAAGCTGTTCATGAGCACCAAGACCCAGCAGTGCCAGGGGTCCCAGTAAAACCTTTGGAAGGCTTCCACAGAGGAAGATGTTGGACTTGGAGATGAGTTGAATCCACGTTCACGTGGTAGAGTGATGACCATTTGTCAGTGGAAGATGGTCAACCCTTCCGAAACAAAAACCTCTATAAAACTCATGGATGTTCTCCAAGAGTGGAACCAAAATGTTCCCCCATTCTCCCCAGTCTGCTCAAGTTTTCCAGTTACTGGATGCAGTTCCCACTTGGGAAGCTGGAAGTCTAGTGGGGTCTGTTCTGGAGGCAGGAGCAGGAAGGGTCCCTCAGGACACACTTAAGCTTCAGGGTGTTTCCCATTCACCAGGCACAGCCTGGTCAGGTACACAGTGCCACCAGGGAAAGGGAGGTTACAGAGGTGACACGTTGCTTTTGGGGCCCAGGGAACATTTGCAGCCCAAGAAGCTCCTGATGGACCAGACCCAAATCCACCCTGGGCATGGCAGAGCATGCACCCAAGCCATGTACACCACCGTGTCCCTTTGCTGTGTGACAAAGGCTGACGCTGCCCTGGTTCAGAGCAAGCCCTGTTCTCATAGTACTGTGATATGAACACTGAAACTTCTCAACTATTCAGAAACTGCTCCTTTTCTCCAAAAATTTGAGGCATGCCTCACTTAGAGAGCTGCATTCCATCTCTCCCATCGTAGCAGTGGCAGCATGAGGTACCTTGGGCTGCAAGCTGGGGAAAGCCCACCTGGGGGGAGGCTGAAGGATGTGGGTTATAGCCCTGCTGGCACTGCTCTTTCAGAAGTGTCCCAGGTCTTTTTATGCTTGGGAATACTATCCCAGCACCCTCACAAACTTCTGCAACTGCCAAACCTTCTGAGACAGCAGATGGAAGATCAACTGGGCAATGAATGTCCTGGGTTGCCTTTGCTGGGTTGATCCCAGCAGAAGCCTGTTTGGCTCATGGCAGCAGCCCTCGGCAGGATGGCAGCCCACAGGATGGGTGACAAATACCTGGCCGAGGTTGGTTTTGCCCCTCTCATGTGCTGGGCACAGAAGTGACGGGGCAGGCTGGGCCTCTCTCAGCTCTGGCACCCAGTACAGGACAAGGGGTTTCTTGTGCATAAGTGTCACTATGATGCCCAGACCTATATGATGTCTGTGACTGTCCTGCCTGCAGCCTTCAGAGCCTTTGGGGATGTCCCAGTTCCCAGACTGGGTGGCTGATGCTGGACCTGATGCCCAGCTGCTCCCAGTGGCAGGTGCTCAGTGGGAGAAACCTCAGTCCCTCAGTGAGATGATGCTTTCGAGGCAGGACAGCCAGCCAGCCAGCAGGAGCCTAAAGCCAGGCTGAGACCTTGCATCATTACACAAAACCTTGCAGGATGGTACTCCCAACCCTTCCATCCCTGCTCAGGTGTGAGCTCCAGAGATGCATGTCCACTTCCCCCTGGGACACAGTTTGGGTTTCTGCCCATCTCCCTTGGGGACTGGCACCTTCTTTCCTCCTCCCTTCGCCCCTCTGCACTCTCCTCCTTCGTCTTTGCCTTCAAACAGTAAGGAACAAATTCCAGGGATTTTGCCTGGGGGCCCACGGAGCAGGGATGTGAGCTGGTCTCCATCTGACTGCGACCGAGTCTCTCCCCCTCACTGGAAATTGAAAGCAGAAGCCATGGAGCGGTGACAAAAATCTGCATTACGTTATGGCAACTGGATTTCTTTTTTTTTTTTTTTTAAGATTTTATAATACATCGTTTTGAAACTCTGCCAGTGATCATCATCAAAGCGAGAGGAGCGCCTTGGAAAGAACAATGCTGGTGGAGGGTGGGGAGCAGGGTGCCTGGGTATTGATGTGTAATCCTTTTTAAAGCCAGTTCTAGAGACAGCATGGGAGAGGAGTTTTTTTTGTATTTTCCTGAAGTGCAGATACAATTTAGTCTGGTAAGGACAGGCAGCAGTGCCAGAGCTCTAGACTGAGGTGCTGGATTGCATTAGGGCTGTGGAACAGTTAACCCCCCCCACGCTGCCTCTGGCCCCAGGAGGGCAGGGAGCGGGCAGGGGGGACGGGAAACGTGGAAGGGTCCAAAACAGAAGCTCAGGAGAGACCAGATGGAGGGGAGGGGAGGAGAGGAGCAGTGTACTGCCGGCAGGGCCAGGGCTCTGGATCCTGCTGGGAATCACAACCCAGAGACATCATCACCTCGTAGGGCAGCAGCTCAGGTTCTGCCAGTGCAGTCTCCTGGGCTCTGCCAGCGCAGTCTCCTGGGCTCTGCCAGCGCCACTGGCCACCCATGTCCTCCTCCAGCAAAGCACAGCCAAGCTGGGGGCAGACTCCCACGGCCCTCAGTGCCTTGACATCAGCTCCTTGGCCTGTGTGCTGCCCTCTCTACCAAGCAGTCATTTTTACTGCCCCTATTTCCCTCACTACAAGGGCTCCTTTTGCAAGCCAAGCGAAACAAGGGACTTCTCCCAATCTCTTCCCTGCTAACCTCCTTCCACTGCACAGAATGAGGGGAATGACATAGCACAGCACATGTTCCGCTGGCAGCAAATGCTGTGAAACCCTGCTGGCTCTGAGGGACAGGGTGTCAGGGTCCTGGGGTGCTCAGGTGCTCCCCGGAGCCTGAGTATCACTTATGTTCTTTTGGCTTGAAAAAAAGAAAAGCAAATCCCCAGAAATCAGCCATTCACAGTAATTTTCTCGCAGTAGCCATGTCAGAAGCAGCTATTGCTCTGTGCAAACTCATGAGGATGAAGCTCTTTATTTTGGCATCTTTGCAACATCAGACCACCAGCCATGCCAGTTGCTCAGGTGTGGTGGGACATCATCGGTGACTGCTGGCCAGGTGAGCCACTTTGCATCATCTGCTGCTGCTCTGGAGTCCAGAGACCTAAAAATCCCTGGTCCTGCTCATGCTGACCCAGACATACTCATCCAGACCTGCCAGGCTCGTGCCTGCCCTGCTCCAGGCTGGATCTTCAAAGGCTCTTCCTTGTTGCTGATTTACCATCAGGCTGGCAGCCTTCCCTTAAGCCTTTACCAGCCAGGTCCAGCCCTAAGGCATCTCACTCAGGCTCCCATGCTCCTGTTGCCAAAAACACAGCTTCCCACACCTTCATAGCCTCATTTCCTTCTGGGATGGACATACAAAATTCTTTGTCCATGCCTTCAGAAGATGACAAGTTACCTGTTGCTGGTTTGAGCCACCCAGCTGAAGCCTGCAACATGCCAGCTGAGGCCTCCAAAGTGAAACAGAGTTCGCTCAGCCCACTCTTTTCAGTGCTAGGCTGAATGTGAGATGTTCATCTAAGCATGCTCTGACTATATATCATAGACTCATAGAACTGTTAAGGTTGGAAAAGCCCTCTGGGATCATCAAGTCCAACCATTATCCCAGCACTGTCAAGGCCATTACTAAACCATGTCCCCAAGTGCCACATCCACATGACTCTTAAATCCCTCCGAGGATGGGAACACCAACACTGTGCCAGTTCCTGAGCACCCTTTCAGTGAAGAAATTTTTCTCAATATCCGATCTAAACCTCCACTGGCACAACTTGAGGTCGTTTCATCTTGTCCTGTCCCTTGTTCCCTGAGAGCAGAGCCCAACACCCCCCTGCTCCCCCCTCCATTCAGGGAGTTGCAGAAAGTGAGAAGGTCCCCCCTGAGCCTCCTTTTCTCCAGGCTGAGCCCCCCCAGCTCCCTCAGCTGCTCCTGCTGCTCCA
>JAWWMO010000035.1:591290-617748 GCA_035047845.1 Dendrocincla fuliginosa
GTGCCCACTGCCCTGGGGAGCCTGGTCAGTGCCCACCACCCTCTGGGGGAAGAACCTTTTCCTGAGATCCAACCTAAGCCTCCCCTGGCACAGCTCCAGCTGTTCCCTCGGGCTCTGTCACTGGTCACAGAGAGCAGAGCTCGGTGCTGCCCCTCCTCTGCCCCTCAGGAGGACACTCCCTGCATGTTTGCCCCAGCTCAAAGCTGAGCTGCACACGCTGTCACAGATGGGGACCTCTCTCCACCTCTCCAGACCTCCCATCCTTGGATCATGCAAGAGACTCTTTCCCTCCTAGAACACCCCAGCACACCAGATCTAGGCATCCTCTGCAGAGACAAAGAGTGATGTGAGCCCAGCCCCTGAGCAATCTGTCTTTTTAATATCCTTCCTCCTGCCAGGTAGGGATGTGTGGTGCTTCCACGATGTGGTGAATGGCAGATGCCCAGATCTTCCCAGCACCGTGCAGGACGCAGGTGTTCAGCCTCTGCCTGCAAGAGCCCTGTCACTGCTCAGGGTGGACATTCCACCGCTGTTTCCACCATCACATGTTGAGCAGAATGTGTCACTGGGTGCTCTGGCTATGGGGCTGCATGGATGGGGAGCACAGGGGATGTGGGCATTCAGCCAGAGCTCACCTCTCCTGCCCCAGGACTTTCTACCTGCACAGCTCTGTGGGCAAACTGCTTCAGTAAGGGGCTAAAAAACCACTCTGGCCTGAACCACTGCAAAATAGGGACATTTTATGGAGCCCCCCTGGGGAGGCTGCCCACATGGCAAGCCTTGCTAGATCTCCTGTTGGGATAACATGGAACAAATTCTGGCTGATGGTGAAGTGCTTCCTACTTCTGGTGGGAGCCTGAAAAGCCCTGCCATGCCTTGCACCCACCTGCTTTCAGCAACTGCCAGTCCTTGGCATGAGTTTCTGAGACCATGTGGTGGAAGAGTGAAGTGGTGACCTCAGCTCAGCCCTTGTGCCTGCAGGAGATGGCCTTGGTCATTATCACTAAACCCATCATTACACTGAGAGCATCATGTGCTCATGGGTTAGTATCAAGGGGAGCTTTGACTTACAGACTGCCAAAGCCCAGGCTGAATCTTCACGCCCCAGTTAAGATGCTGTGGCAAGTCAAGTGGAGGAAATGGGGAAAGGTACCAGCAGTGGCAGCAGGCCTTTAAGGATGGTCCCAGATAACCGTGGCAGGAACAGGAATCCCTTTGCATTTGTGATTTCAAACCACTGTTCGTTTCACCCTTCCATCCCTTCCCTCCTGTGTCTCTGTCTTAACAACAGTATTGTGGGATCTTTCCCAGATCAGACCCCAGCCCTCCTGTCTGGTAGGACCAAGCTTTCTGCCCCCACTGTGTGTGGGTACCATCTTCCAGGGGATGCTCCCACTCCAGAGCACAGCACAGCCCCACAACCATGGGGTGTTGGTGGGTGTGAGTGGAACATTTGGCTCTGTCCTGTCAGTGGGGACCCTTCACCACCCAGCATCTTCTGGAGGCAGACAGCACCACTTGTGCTTGGCTCCAGCCTAGGTGACAAATGTCCTCCTGGAGACACCTTCCAAATCTGTATTGGACAGGGTGGGCATGGGGGAGTCTTTCTCTGTAGACAGGGATTTGCTGTGCAGAGCCTCAAGGTCAAACACAGTGGGGACTCCTGGTTTCCCTGACAGGTTGTTGCTCTTTTTGGAGTGGTGGCCCTGGAGTTGGAACACAGAAGAGTGCTATGACCTTATGGGGGGATTCCTGTCTGCTCAGATGCTGCTGGTGGATGGAGTACACCTGCACCCACACAGCAGCCTGGAGGTGGGTGGGAGCCTGCAGGGGCATTAGGGAGCCCAGTTCCATCAGCTCCTCACTCTCTTTGCCCAAAATCAGGACTGGTTGGTACCTCTTGGTGATCTGATCTCAGGAGGATGGGCCCTGCCCCAACACCCTCCTGCGGGAATCCAGGAGCTAATGGGTGGTTGAGGTCTCTTCTTTGAACTGGGGAAGATGGGGTAGACCAGCCATCCTGGCCAGCTGCTCCCAGAGAGCTGCAAGTGGTGATCAGCCAAGGAAAGGACCAGGCATTGAAAAGCCACTTTGCCTGGGTCATGGTGCCTTGCTGCCACCAAGGTGGATGTATCATGTCTCTGTCCTCTCCTCCTGCCCACGGAGTAGGCAGTGCTTGCTCCTCTCTTCCACCTAGCTTCTGGAAGTCCTTTTCTCTTCCCAGTCCTGCCTCTCTGCCTGCCTCTCTGCAGGTGGAAGGTGAGGGGAACTCCCCTCATCAGTTGATTTGGGGGATTTTCTCCAAGACTGCCAGGAAAGGGGTCCAGGCTGTCTGGGGAACTGCTTCTCGATGCCCCTCAGCTCTTGTTACAGCACAGGGAAGGCAAAGGTCCCAGGCACCCCCCTGAGGTGGGCCACATCTACTGCTCCAAAAAAGGCTAAAAAAGGCCCAGCTACACAATTTTTGGTTCTTGCAGAAAGAAATGGGTTCCTCAGTCTTCCCCCATCCCCTCCCAGGTGGAGTCTTGCTCCTCTGCCATCCAACCTCGGGATACCTTCTCTCCCCCAGTCTGAAGAAGGTACCAGTGTGCTCTCTGTGGGATGCAGGCAGGATGGCCACGTCCTACCTGGCACCCTCGGGTAACTCGGAGGCTCTCATGTCTCTGTACCTGAGTTCCCAGCCCCAGCCCAGCAGCTCCCAGCTGCCTCCTGCCCCCTTCTCCTTGGGTGCAGTGATGGAGAGCGCTGAAGAGGGGCCGAGCACACCTCCACACACTCCCCTCTCCGAGAGGATCGGGCTCTCTTTAATGAAAAGCAACAGATGGATGTAGCTGGCAAGTCCGGGCTTCCTGGGCGGGGGCGTTTAATGATGTCTTTAAACAGTGTGAGCGTGTCTGTCTCTCACTCGTGTCCCTTCTGCTGTGCAGTGGGGACGCCTCTCCCCAGGCCGGTGCCTTTGGGAAGAGCCCTCTCGCCAGCGGGGCAGGTCAGGGAGATGAAAGCATGCCTGCGAGCCCCAGCTCCCACCTCCTAGGAGACGGACATCGCCTCCCAGCCCGGGGACAATGGCGGGGTCTGGTCCCCCCGCGTCGTCTCTAGGTGATGTCACATCGATCAGAGCAGCCGTACCGAGGGGAGGGGAACAAACACGCCTCACACAAAGGAGCCCGCTTTGAAGTCCCGCGGAGGAGCGTGCCTGCTGCCTCCGGGCTGCCCGAGCCTCCCGGCTCTGTGTGAACGGGGCCGGGGAGGATGCCCGTGGTGGCCGGACAGGAGGCTGGAGCCCCTGAGCATCCGCTGCATCCCGGGATGCAAAGGGGATGGAGGCTTTGTTTCCATACACCTGCCACAGCTCTCCTCCAGCCCGTGCGATGAAACTTCTTTGCCAGAGGCTGGGAAAGCCAAACCGGCCTTTCTGTGGCCAGAGGGGTGTTCATGGACCCACACATTAACCACACCAGCCAGGCAGAGTCGCTCTGGGTTGGCAGAAAGTGGTGCTGCTGGCAGTGACAGAGTCAGTCACTTGGCCACCCAGAAACAGGGCTCCCATTGCAGGCAGTAATTCAAACACATTTGGGTTCTATGCATTTCTTTCCTGGACCAGTTTTCGCCACCACTGGTAGGCCTGGGAGATTATCCAGTGAAAATGGAAACCTTTGTTGCATCACAGAATCGCTGGATTACAGAATCACAGACTCACAGAGAGGTTCAGATTGGAAGGGATCACCGTGGGTCATCTGGTGCAACCTCCCTGCTCAAGCAGACATCTCACAGCAGATGGCACAGGATTGTCTCCAGGTGGGTTTTGAATGTCTTCAGTGAGGGAGACTGCATACCCTCTCTAGGCAGCCCGTTCAGTGCTCGGTCACTGCACAGTGAAGAAGCTCTTCCTCATATTCAGAGGAAATTTCCTGTGTTCCAGTTTCTGCCCACTGCCTCTTGTCCCATTGCTGGGCACCCCTGAGTAGAGCCTGGTCCATCCTCTGCCCCCTCCCTGCAGACACTGACAGACATGGGGGAGGTCCCCTCTCAAGGGGCATCTTCTCAAGGCTCAACAAGCCCAGTCTCTCAGTTTTTCCTAGAGCATCTCATGACTCCAGGAGCTGGGGATTTGCTGGGAAAACACCAGTACAATGCTGCGTGTGCTGATGGCTGCCATAACCGAGCCTGATGCCTTCAGCAGCTTGTGAAGCAGAACAGATACAGGCATATTAAAATGCTGCAGACTATATGTATCAGTGACTGGATTTGCCATCAGATTTTCTGCTTGGCTGTGCAGTGGGTCCCATTCCCAAAAGAAGGAACCTGAAGCACCCATCACCCTAGACCATGTCCATCTCGCTCTTCCTTCAACCAGTGTTGCTGCACTGGAGGCATTACTGGAGTCACCAAGATCCTTCCAGCTGGCTACTGCAAGAGGTAAAACACGTGTAACCCCCATGGGACAGCCCAGACCAGACCTCTTGGTGCCAGAAACCAGGGAGATGAGCTGGAAGAACTGGGCAGAAGAACAGTGAAGATCTGCTCGTGCCTTCAAGATGAGCACATGGAGTAGGAGCAGTGACAGCAGGCTGGACAAGCTCCCATCCCTCCGTGTCCCCAGCTCAGTCCAGTGCTGCGAGATGGGGAGCATTTCCTATTGAGTTCTGAGTTCATCACAGAGGCTGCACTTACTCCTCAGAGAATAACTCACAGATTGGTATAATTTTCACTCATTTTACACACCCACTAAATGCCACATCAGTGCCAACAACCCTGGTTTCCAACCTCCGCCCAGAGCATAACTTCTGGCCTTGGTCACATCACAGCTGAACGAACCAAAAGAAACTGTTGGCTCCACTTTTTAAAAAGTGACTAATTGTTTTCAGCATCTTCTTTTTAATTAAAAAATTAGAGATCAAACCAAAAACACCCGAGAAGAACTTGATTTTTAGAGAGAGCGGCGCACTTGTCATCTGGAAAAATCAGACGGCAGGCAACTAAAAATAGGGATCTCCTGAACTTTGGAAAACTGTGCCCACTCGCACTGGTTTTCTTCCTCTCTAGCCGCACGCAAAGCCATCAAAACCTTTCCTCTGCTCCTCTGTTTGGGCACCAGTTTAATCAAACAGCCCAGGGAACAGCGTGCGCCGGCAGCTGCCGGGGGGGCCGGCAGACGAACCCTGCTGACAAGCAGGCTCTCTGTAAACCGTGGCTGCACAGTTTGTTTGCAGTGTTAAACGGCCATGAAAGTGGTGGTGATATTTAAAAATAAAGACGTTTTTTCATCTTCTGAATGGAACTCCCAGCCCGGCCCGTGTTGTTGCAGAGAGGCACTTACAGCCCTTCAGGAGCCAAGCGATGCTCCCGCAGTGAGCAGGGTGATGTTCATGCAGGGACCCTCTTCTAGCTGCCTCTACATCCACCATGCCAAGCTGGCACTGCGTCCACTGTGACCTGCCAACATCCCTGTTCTCCAAACCCCTCCAGACAAAGGACACACCTTGGTACCAGCTGGGCTGTGCCTGCTTTGGGAACACAAGTTTGCTGATGCCCACAGCCAGCCCACACATGTCCACGCTGCCATCCTTGCTGATGAGGATACAGGTGTGAGGCACTTGGGTTGTGCAGCTCTTGCCCTCTGAGCTCACGTTGTTGGCACATGTGCCCACATGGCACCAGGCACAGCACATTTTTCAGTGGTAGTGCATCTTCCAGAGCATCTCTGCCTCTAAAAGAACCCCCCTGGAAGCTTGACCTGGAAACCTTCACAGCCAATTTAACGGGCAGTCCCATCTTGGGAAAACTCCAACGCCACCACACGTGGCTGGGAGGGAAGGTAAAAGACATGGCAAATTAACTAAATATCTAAGCAGAAGCTCTAGGGCATCTGAAAAGGAAGGAGGGAAAAGCTTCAAGTACCATGACATCCTTCTCTCTCTGCTCCTGGTAGAGCTTCTCTCCCATAACAATGCGGGGCATTATTGCCCCTATACCCTGGCAAACACCTGGAAACCAACCGATGGAAAACCCTTGGGCTTTCATTTTCCACGCAGTGGGTACATTTCTTTGGCATCTTGGATGTCAAACATTCCTGAGGCAACACGGTGAAAACACACTGAGCTTGCAAACGGGGGATGTTTCGGGGCTGCAGTAAACACCAGAGCTACTCCCTTTCGGGGACTTCTCCTCCCCTCTCCGTAACCCAGACTGCACCACAAAGCAGCAGATGCTGGCGCTGCTGCAATTTATTTTAATTCCAACCCCCCACCTCTTTCTTTCCCTTTTTTTTTTTTTTTTTTTTTTTTTTTTGATTTTGCGTGTGTCTGGGTAAATTTAGTTCCCATAAAAGTGAAGGACTGTCAACACCAGCTTTGGAGCCAACCATACTGCCGGCAGCTGTTGTGCGGGCTGTGCACACAAAGCCCCCACGTGCACCTCGGTCTGTCCCCCCAAGTCCCCATGCAGCCCTCCAGCAGGTCCAGCTCACAACCCCTGGGCTCTGTCCCATGGCCTGGAGCCCCTGCTCAGCTCAGATCCCCCTTCCCAGCCTCCCGATCCCTTCAGTCTGAATCCTGATCCCAATTTATCCCCACACCCAGGATGCTCCTCCCAAACTCCCTGTCCTCTCCCATCTCCCACAACCTTCCAAGGGGACAGCCAGGCAGAGGTACCATCCCTTTGGCCAAGGCAGTGCCCCAAGGGGGCATCTCCTTGGATGGGAGATCCCAGTAAGGTATCTCTCCTAGCACAGGAATCTCACCAAGGTTGCTGCACATGGCCCAAACATCAAGGGCAGGTTGGAGGGTCCTGCATCTCTCCCCACTCCCACCCTTGTGCTCTGATCCTCCCCTGAGCTTCCCATGGCCCACTCTGGGCACCAGTGGAACCTCAGGGGAGCTTTCAGCCCCCCTGGATCTCTGCCATCATGGGGTTTCTTTGTGCAGCCTCCTGCAGGCAGGGCCTGAGGAGCTCTGCAGACAGCAGCCCTTTTCCAGCTGCTTTTCCACAAGCAAAATTCAAGTATTTGGGGTTTTTCTTGGAGTTTCCTGTGAAATGATGTCTGAAGGATATCTGGTAGGTGCATGTCCCCTGCAAAGTGGGGCCAGCCCAGCTCTTGCAGTCAGACTGTCACCACCTCAGAGCACAGGAGAGCAGCACTAGGGCCCAGGGTCCCCAAGCAGCATCACCTCCAGAGTCACATGAAAACAAATTGCTTGTTATTTGGGTGCTGAGGGACCCCATCCCCACCATAAGCAACCTAAGGGGGACCCAAGGGCTGAAAACCTCACTCCACTTTCCCACAGCTCCAAGATGACAAGGGGATCCCTTTTTGCTCCACTAAATCATGAGCTGTCTCTTCAAAGCATGGGGGAGTGTTTGATTTTCACACTTCTCTTTCAATGGAGAAGTTTGAATGTGAGGTTGAATGTTTTGTTTTGTGTTTTGATGGACTTTTGCTGGTTCCTTCTTACTCATCCCTGTCCAGGACACCCCTCAGCACAGGGGTCCTGGCATTGCCAGCACAGCCCTCTGCCCCTGGGTTGCCAAAACAGTCAAGTTCCTCTGACTGCCTCTTGGCCTTGCTTATCCATGGCATCACATCTGCTCCTACCTCCTGTACAGCTCCTTGCACTGCCAGGGTGTCCTGATTTTGGCAGGGGTTAAACCACAACACAAGGGCTGCAGGTCCTGCAGAACAGCCAGCACAGGTCTGGATCTCTGGGCTTCCTCCACCCATGGAAACATAGCTCTCTGACGTAAAGGGAAGGCAGATCCTTGCTGGGGACTCTTCTTCAGGTGGTGGACTGAACATCTAGCAGAGGATTGACATTTCTTGTGGCATGGCCAGAGGAGCTTGATCCCAGTGAGAAACAACCCTTGCTTGTGGGCTTGTACCAGCAAGCCCTGAGAGGCTCTGCAGGGCATCCAAGCCAGCTCTGCACTCCACATCCCTTCTCAGAGTCCTAAACACATCTGACAGCAGACCCCAAAGTCTGTGTGAGGGTCTGCTGAGTGGGTGAGGAGGACACGTGAGCAGGTAAGGCTCAGCCTGTCCCTGGCACTGCTCAGAGGTATGTCCTGCCAGCATGCTGCGATCCCACGAGGACTCAGTCTGCTGGCAAGCCCATCCAGTCCCAAGCGGGCTGCTCCTGCCAAGGACTCATCCTGCTCCTGATTTTCTGGGAAGCCAACTGCTCAAACAGCCAGGCTGAGCTCCCTCAGCCTCTCCTGCTCTGCTGCATGTCTGGAACCTTCTCTATCCAGCATCTCCAGCAACCCATGCGGCCCTTTTGAGGGTTCGCTGTGACTTGGGCTATGCCACCAGCCTCCTCCATCCCTCTTCCCAGGGAACAAGGGGTGGTTCAGGAGCCATGGGGCAGCCTGGAATTATGGTAAGGTGATATTTTTGCCAGGGACCAGCACAACTTTACCTTGTTTGAAGGAGATGGCTGGGAAGCAGTTAACACTTGGGTACTGGATTGATTTCTCCTGGAAGGAAGGAAGTGTCCTCACGCAGAAAAAATGCAGAAATAACAGGGTTGGGGTGTTGCTTTTTTTTTTTTTTTCTTTTTTAAATAGCCATTCTTTTTGTTTCCAGCCATCTGTGCCATTTGCAGCTGATGGGAGGGGGGATGATGCTGGATGGGGGGAATCATTTGGGTTGGGACTGATGCTGCATTTACAGTGTACAAAACAAGGGAGGACATCTGTCCCCAGTGGAGTATTACGCACAGATCTAGGATTTTAGCATAGTGTTCACGTCCAGTGCTATCACTGCAGATGCACAGAGATGGTCATGCATAACCCTGTGCTCCCTTCCCCTTGCTGTATTCCTTGTCTGCAACCCACCATGGCTTCCATTGCCCATGGTCCTGCTATTCCCAAGTCTCTGAGTGCTTTCCAACCTCCTCCTGACCTTCCCCCACTCTATTCCAGCCCATTGATGCCTTGGGGAAGCAACAGGCAGGAGCCAAAGGCTGATCCTTCACACCTCTCCAAAGCCAGCCCTGGAAAACAGATAGGGGGTCCCCAAGCCTAATTCAGAAACAGCCCTCAAAGCCTGTGGGCTCATCCCATCCAGATAAAATGTCATCACAGACAGCAGCACGACAAGTTCTAGATGTATGGTACTGCAGCTCACCTCTTCAGTGAGCCTGGCCCCTGGACGTGCTCCCCGGGAGCAGCAAAAGGGTATTTCTGTCAGAGTTGGGTGTAAAACCTGCCAGGCTTCTCTGCAGAGGAGTATCTGGGTGCTCTGCTGGTGCTTCCACAAGGAAGCACCTTGGCTGGTGCAGAGCAGCACAGCTGCTTGCCTGGGGGTGGTTGCTGGAAGCATCCCGATGGACTGTGTGGAGAGGAGGAGGATGCTCCTGCCAACATCCAGCTCTGCCAGGAAGGTGGCAATGCTAAACTGAGCCTTTGCCCTTGGGCACAGTTGTGTTGCGTGGATGATGGGTCCTCACCAGCCCTGCCACGCGCCTGGAGGTCCCTGGGTGAGCTCTGACTGTGGATGGTGCTGCTTTGCCAAAAGCTTTTCAACAAAACCTTCAGCCCAACTCCGGCTTTCACTTTCAGCGTGCCCCTCCCCTGCCTTTCCGGGTTATTTCCAGTGGTGTGATCACCCAGGCAGTATTTTCAATCCCGCCAAAAGAGGTCATTTGAGTTGTTAGCAAATGCTCTAATGAAGAGAGATGATGCTCTGTTGGCTCGAGTGAGACAGGACCCAGTTGTGTGCAACAGTTCTGAGGGCTTCAATAAAGAAGCGACCTGAGGAATTTGGCACCCTGGAGAGGTCCCAGGTGCCCTGCTCCTGCCCTTGACTTTGGAGTCTGGAGAGGAGAGAGGCAGGTGAAAGATGAACCAGAGGAGAGAAAAGAGGGAATTGGGGCAGCACAGCAGCCCATGTTAATTTTATTATCTCTTTATAAATTGAAGGTTCACGTGTGCCAACTGGAGGTTCACATGTGCCAGCTGGAGGTTTGCACAACCTCCAGAGCAGGCAGAGATGAGCAGACGCGGCCAGGAGGGCAGGCAGTGATGACAGGGCAGAGAGGACTACCAGTGGCTGGGAGAACCTGCTCTTACAGCAGGGAAGTGAGCACGTGGCCCATGGCTCGTTACGAGCTGCTCAGGCAATTAATCTCCCTCGCCTTGGGACTTTGGAGGAGAGAAGCAGCAGACGGGTGGCTACGTCCCATGATTTACAATACATCTGATAGTTCTAACCCATTAATAAAATATGCAGTTGGCCATGGAAGGCATATCCGCCTATTTTAAAGATTATAATAATGGATAAAACTCTGACACATGGATTTCTGTAAGAAAACTAGCACTGTAAATAGCATTCCAAATTTATGTATTCCGTCAAATTCAATGGGAGAGTTATTGTATGTTAGTTAAATACTACTGAACTGTTCAACGTTTGGATGGTGAATAGAGACCCAATTTTAGAAAGGCACACAGTCCCTCAGAACACCCACAGACTCCCAAGGCTTTTACTGCCATCCCTATCCTGCAATCAGCTCTGATAATGGCAGGCAGCTCAGGGATTCACGGGTCAAGTGACCTCTCTGTAAGGGGCTCTGGGAACACAAGGACATGGCTGAGTGGTGGATTTGGCAGTGCTGCATTAATGGTTGGACTTGGTGATCTTAGATGGCTTTTCCAATCTTAACAATTCCTTGATTCTATGAACACAGATGTAATGCACCGTTCAGGTGGTTAGATGACTGTGAACAAAGATTACTCATCCTGTCTCCAGGAATCCTGCTCCACAGTTGCTCTGTGTCTCTCAAGAGACACTCTTCTCACTGATGCCTCTTCCCCCTTTCTGGAACAATCTCCTGACTGCACTGCTTTCCAAGACTTTCTTCACTTCAATTCACCTGGGCCTGTTGGAGGTCTGTCTTGGGTCCTCCAAGCAGTGCAGACC
Source organism: Dendrocincla fuliginosa (assembly GCA_035047845.1). NCBI lineage: Eukaryota > Metazoa > Chordata > Aves > Passeriformes > Dendrocolaptidae > Dendrocincla > Dendrocincla fuliginosa. Next base: position 602,206 of record JAWWMO010000035.1, read on the forward strand.
CATTTCCAGGCAGGTTAGGCATAAGAAAGGGCTGACTGCAAAGACAAGGCCAGTGTTTCCAGTGGGAAGAGAAGTGGGATAAAAAAGACAGGGTTTGCCCCAGCTCTAAACTGACCTACTTTGGGCTTAAGATGTTCCCTGGCAGGGATGGAGAGGCCAGGGCTGGTCTCCAGGAGTGATGCCATGATCCCATGGGAAACCCTTCTCCAAACTCCTGGGCTGTGTAATGTCAGCTCTCACCCACCTCCTGCTGTTGGGGCTTCCTTGTCTTTGCCCCTTTCCACAAACAGCAAGACCAAAAGCCGAGACAGACAGAAAGACAGAGATACTTCTGAATTTTCACTGGTGCCTAATACATGAGATCCTAACAGGAGCTTATTCCACCCAATACTTTGGTCTGGGAGCTTTCACACACCCCAGCCCAGGAATGCCAAGCTCTCTGCACCAGAGCCGGGTATTGATAAAGCCTGTGGACACTTTCAAGTCTGCTAAAAAGATGTTCCGAGGTGACAGATCTTAAGCAACACACAGAGTCGAGCGCTGCTCTGCTCTCCACACCCTTCCCCACTGCCAGGGAAAAGCAGCCACTATCAGTGATAGCTGGATCCAATTTATTAGGCGCTTCAAGGAGACATTCATCAGGCACGGAGATAAATAATCTTCAGATGGAACAATTAAATTTAATTGCCTGAAGATTATTTGTCTCCTTCCCTGATGATTGTCTCTGCTGAGCGCCTTATAAATTGGATCCAGCTATCAGCAATATTAATGGCGCTTCCCCTCAGGACTGGCCCAGCTGCCCAGACCAAAACACTGGGCTCAGAAGGAACTTTCACTGTTACACACTGTCACTGTTATCGAAACTGATGCTGCCTGGAGGCTCGTGGGTGTTTTTTTCTTGCAGTTAGACAGGTCTGTGGTTGAGGTGGCTGAGTTTTCTGGTCCCTGCTGGTGCATCCCAAGCTCAGCAGAGCTGCTCCGACTCCCATGGCCCTGTGGCAGTGATGTCCTGCTTGGCAAAGGTTTGAAGGAGGGATGTGGTGAGTCCTGAGGTGGATCATGCAAGGTTTCAGTGGGATGGGTTGCGTTGTGGCTGCAGAAACAAGGAGCCGAGGTTATGGGGTCCGTACCACACTATGGAGCAGTGACAGCATATTGTGCTGGTCATGAGTGAAATACTGACAGCACCACATCTCAGACTGAAGTTCAAAATGTGTGTGGGCTCACTTAATGCCTGTCTCAACGAGCCTGCCAGCTGGATGGCCAACACACCACGGGAGCACAACTTTTCCACCCAGAGGCAGAGCCAGGGTAGCCACCTTATTCATGTTACTCCAGGCCAGGACCAAAGCTGGAACCTCTTCAACAACCCAGGAGCCATCATCTCCCTCCTCTGTATACGTCTGAAGTCTGGAAAATATCTTAAATATGGGAGAGGAAAGGGAGGGGTTTGATCCTCAGCTGGTGTAAATCAACGGAGCTCCATTGACGTTGTTGGACGATTACTGAGACTTATGTCCTCTGACCCCAAAAATTTCTAGGGAGGGAGGTAATGACTGCAGAGCATTCCAGTGTTGCAAGAGATCTTCCTCCAGCCTGGCTTCAGGGAGGCTGTAACTCCAGGGGCTGGGAAGCAGAGGGATAAGTGTCTGGGTGAAGGAAAGGGAGAAGGAAAGTCGCAAGATTCCCAGCTCCGAGTCCCAACTGGAAGCCAAGCTGGAATCTAGAGAGGCTGGGCTGTATGGACCATACACCATGGGGAGATCTCATCCTCCTGCACTTTTCTGATTGGGGAGGATGGATGGCTTCAGGTATGAACATCACGGTGTTCTGCTCTCACCCTCCTCTGGGCAATGGTGGAGTCCAACGCGTCTGCCAGGCAGGACCAAGTCTGACTGCACCGGTGCCCACCCCACACATGGTGGCTCTCCCCACATCATCCACCCTGCCTGCCTTGGGGAAGCTTTGGGCCGTTGGGAATTGCCAAGAGCTACAGGCAACGCCACCCTCGGCTCCAACACTGCCGATCCTCCGACAGACGAGCTGCGTCCGGGCGTCCCCGAGCGAGAGGCAGCACTCGGAGGTGCGGGCCAGGGACCAGTGCTGTGTGCTCCTTCCTGAGAGCAGCGCCGAAAAGACCCTGGAATCAACATGTTTACTGACAGACTCCTGCGCTGTTGGCCTGGTTTTCTAAGGAAATGAAGCTTGTGCAATCACATTGTCTGGGGGTGTCTGTTCCTAATAACTTCTCAGTCCACCAGCCAATTCCAATCCAATTTGTCGGAGGGGGAGAGGTCTCAAAGTGTTGCGTCCTCCCTGGTCTCCCAGCGGCACGCTGGGTGTCTAGCTGGGGTGCAGGTAACTTGGACCAGGCGAGGAATAGGAGCATCTTCTACACAAAGTCACGGAGGAGAGCAGCAAGGTCACAGCTGGTGGCCAGTAGGTAGCCCCCAGCCCTGCTGGGAAACGGAGCTCACCAGCTGTGGCCAGAGCTGGATGCGCACCGTCAGCTGAGGGAAACATGCCTGTCCGGAAGGACGTGAGCTCCAGCTAGTTAGCGCACGTCTGGGCAGAGGAGGACAGAGTCTGCAGCAAGCCATGGCTGCCAGAACGCGTGGAGCCGAGCGCTGAACAGCCTCCAGCTCCCCCAACCACCGGGGGTGAGGGATCCTCCACTGGAAGGCATGGGCTCCCACCGGGTAGAAGTCACTCTTCTGCTGGGGATGGACCCTTCCAGGAGCGAAGCTGTGTCACAGGCACCTGGCCAAGCTGAGCAGGACCCACGGCGTGCCTTGTCTTGCTTCAGTCTGTGCAGGATCTGGACAGCAGTGCCTTGTTTCTCCTCTAGATGCTGAAGGCATTCGATGGTGCACATGGTCTCTCCAGCTCAGCCCTGCCAGTAATATGAGCTTAACAGAGCTGGAGAGGACTTTTTCTTTCTTTTTTTTTTTAAGTGCCTATACAAACATGATTTGTTTTGTAATAACTCTTCTTCTGTTCTGTTTTGAAGGGGATGATGGCTCTGGGATCTGAGGGGGTCGGAGACAGCTCAGAGCAGCTCAAATTCCTCCCCACATGCTATCAATTAGCATCTTCATTAAACACCCGTTCAAAGCCACTTCCAGCCAGAGCATGACGGTGCAACAGAGCGTGGCTTCATGAAGTCACCCACAATCGGTGACAAATCAAGAAGGTTTGTCCTGCTGCAGCCACACATGGAAATGGGAGACAGCTGCCAATGGAGGGAGCAAGTGTCCCTCCTCAGCTCTTCATCACCACCCAGACTAGAAAACAAGGCCCAAGCCATGGTGAGGGTTGAGGGACCTGTTGCATGTGCACTTGTTGGGAGAGGCACTCGCTGCAGCAGGGAATCACCTCCCCTGCTCCCAGACCAAACCTCTGGTCCCACCAATGCCAAGGGCAACTCTTCAGCTGACTTCACTGAGACTTGACCTTGAGCTAACCTAGCAAAGCGGGCGGGCTGGGAAAGCCATCTGGAAGGAAACACCACCACAAAATTGTCCAGATGAGTGTTTCCTACAGACTCTCCAATGTATTTTCTGCCTCTATTTCACTTAAACTACAGTCATCCAGGAAACTCAGCCCCTGGCAGATGCCAGTCTGCATCACTATGCACATCTTTGTGCCCTCAAGGGTACCCAGCAAGGGGCTACAGCCTTCTCCTACCATGACTCCATCTCTGCTGGCTGTGGCAGCAATGACACCCGCTGGCCCTGAGCCAGTCAGGCATCCTGGACTTGGCACAAATATCTGTGCTTCAGCCTGGGGCAAAAAGGCGTGTTTCCATTTTCAGTCAAAGCAACACAACCCTGTGGCATCTTGGGTGCACCGTGCTCAGCCCAGACTGCAAACCCTGTCACATTCTGAAGCCAGGCAGCACTGGGTTCCACCACGTAGGCAGCCCACCCACCCCTCTTCCCACTCTCCTTCCCGGTCCTACCACCTCCCTGTGGTTGGTTTCTCACTTGGTACTTGCACCAGTCAGGGTGGCAGGGCCAGGCAGCTCCTGTGAGAAGATGAGACCAGGAACAGCCAGGGCCTGTCTGCCAGTCTGGGAGTGTGATCCACTCTCATGTTTTACAGGAGAAAGAGTGGGACCTTGGAGTATTCTCCCTCTCTTGCTTTTGTGCCCAAACACAAGTGGTATTTGTGGCTTTTCTACTAAATGCCACCCAAGAAGCCTTTTCTTTAAAGATACCATAAAATCACAGAACCACAGAGTGGTTTGGATTGCAAGGACCTTAAAGCTCATCTCATTGCAGCTCTCCTGCCAGGGGCAGGGATATCTTTCAATAGACCAGGTTGCTCCAAGCCCTGTCCAACCTGGCCTTGACCATTTCCAGGGATGGGGCAGCCACAGCTTCTCTGGGCACCCTGTGCCAGGGCCTGCCCACAGATCCAGATATACAGATCTGTAATTAGCTGGTCATTTCCCACTTCCTTTAAGATAATTTTAGCAGACTTTGGTGCCTGGCTGCAGTTTGCTGGTGTCATTGCAGGGCAGTCCTTGGGCAGTGATGATCCAGCATGGACAGAAGTGGTGCCCTCCTCTACACGGTGCTGTTGTGCAAAAGCCTCCTTTTGTAACCTGCTGAGTTTTGCATTGATGGAAAGCACCAGGCTGGGTTTTACCCTTAGTGCAGATCATTTACCTGGGCGTGCTGCTCATGATGGAGCAGGAACAGCAGTGCTGGGGCTGGAAATAGGGAATATCAGAACACCTGGGGACATGTAACACCTCCCAGGGCTCTGCCCCACCACATCACTCACCTGTGAACCACAGCACGCGCTCTAATCCTTTCTAGGACACTTCACCCTTCTTTGTCTCGTTCTCCATGCACCAGGGGGACAGTGGGATGATTTCTGTGACCTTGCACCTTGTCCATTTGAGTTCCAGCTCTGAGGCATTGTCAGAAAAGAGCTGTGTTAAGGGAAAACACTGGGAATGAGGTTAACTGATGTCATCATGGTGACAGATCCTCTACAACTGCAGGCAGGAGCAGTGACGTTTGTTTGCAGAGTGGTCTCTTGTGGTTTGGCTGTGCCTGGTTCTGGGAAGACCTTAAAACCCCTTCCAGTGCCTAAAGTCAAGTACCCAAAGAGCTGGAGAGAGACTTTGGACAAGGACCTGGAGAGGCAGGACAAGGAGGAATGGCTTCCCACTGCCAGAGGGCAGGGTTAGATGGGATATTGGGAAGAAATTCTTGGCTGTGAGGATGGGGATGCCCTGGCAGAGGTTGCCCAGAGAAGCTGTGGCTGCCCCATCCCTGGGAGTGTCCAAGGCCAGGTTGGATGGGGCTTGGAGCAACCTGGGCTGGTGGAAGGTGTCCCTGCCCATGGCAGGGGGTGGAACTGGAAGTGCTTTAAGGTCCCTTCCAACTCAAACCATTCTGTGAAGTCAGTGAATGTGGCCCACTGATTTAAAAGCTTTCAAAGAAAGAAGATCAGAAGCATAATTTGTCACTGTCTTCATGTACAGATCAAATTAAACTTCTTCAAGACAAACACATTGCCATCTCCAAAGGTTCTTTGAAGCCCAAATCAGCAAAGTGCAAGCTCAGCTTTGAGCACATGGTTAATGGTCTATTGAATTAAGTTGAGCCCTGAGGGAATACTGGTATAAAAAACGTTGTCTCAACTTCTCATCTGTTGGGTTTTTCTAACATGGCCCTCCTCCCAAAAAAAAAAAAAGGCAATTTTAGCCATAATATAAATGTTTATACAGAATTCTTGGTTTCAACAGAAGGTATCCTCCCAAATTCTTGAGCGAGAATAAACTTATAGATAGTCACTGGTCTGTTTTCATGTTTTGGTTTTTCAAGTGAAAGTGAGTTTGGTTTAAAAAAACCATCAGGTTTGCTTTTCCTTTTTAAGTGGAAATAAAATAAAATAATGCACTATTGCTTCCCCATGAATTTATATCTTTGTATTTTCAATTCCTGTTTTCACAATATTTTATTTTTCAGGTTGCTTTGGGAACAGAAGACTTCCCTGTGTCCTAGGAATTTTCTTGGGATGGAAAGAGCTGTTTTCTGCCTGCTCTATACGTGGGTTTGGAGAACCTCAAGCCAAAAAATCCTGGACACACCAAAGCCAGCTGGAGCTTTCTGATGGTGCTAATGTTACCCAGACTCTCATCTCCTCCAGCCCAAGTGTCTTTGTGGTCGGGAAATTGCAGTCCTGGTGTAAAATCTGTGTTGCCCAGCCTGGTTCCACATGGGAAGTGGCTTTGCCCACAGCGGACAGAGCAGACCAGTGTGTGGTTTCTCGGGGAAGCTGGGGCTGCCTGAGCAAAGGCTCCTTGACATGAGCCTCAGGCCAGTGGTGTTTTGCTCAGCAAAGCTGCATCCTCCGTGGGCATCTGGGCTGGGGATGGAAAGTGTGGGCACCCTGCAACCCCTTGATTCACTTGACATAAATCTGATGACACCACGTTTCGGTTGTACAGCAACGCTATTTATAAGCTACGTGGGTAAACAGGCTGTGTCACTGCACAGGGATGGTACAGAGCTCCCAGAGATGAGAGAGCACTGATTAGCTCAGTAATTGCATGTGCCAGAATAGCCCTAGAACTTCTGCAGTGTTTTGGGTGGCTGGGATGGCTCTTGCCCCATGTTTGAGGGGAGAAAGGCTTCCACTGCCTTCAATGGGGCAGGCTCAGAGCATCCCGCCCCTGTGGCCACTGCAGCAGCTCTTCAGCTTTCCCCCAGAACCAGGACTATGGAAAGTAGAAGTGTCCCAGACAGAAAAAAAGAACAAGAGGGCAGGGAGGGAAGGAAGAAAGAAAAAGGCCAAAAAATAAAAAAAGAAAAAAATCAAAACGAACCAAACAAAAAACAGCCCCGTGTCTCCGACTCAGAGAGCAAACCTTGGGAAGCACAAAGCTGGATTCATATCTGATAAACTGAGCAACTCCCTTTGGATGAGAGGAAAGCAAATCAGATGCTTTAGAACCGATGCCAACAAGCTCCTGATTTTGGGGTGGAAATTCAGTGTAACAATTCTGGTTTATTTCTATGAATATGCACAATGTGAGCAAAATACTGCTCAGGCATGGCTCATCTGGCAGTGGAAATGAAAACATTCCCTTTGACTTCAGTTTTCTCCTGCTGTGCTTGTGGACCTTCTGGTCTACCTCCAAGTGGAGGGGGGAGAAGATCTGTTTGCCCACCTGCACAAGTTGGTGTTTTGCTTTCACTGTGCCCAGGAGCAAAAACTAATGCACTGATCTGCATTTAAATGCTGTTAGTCATGCAAGTGACTTTGACAAAGAGACAAAAAATCCCTCTCAAAACACAAATTGTTCTGCAGCGTCATCTTTTGGTGCTCCACAGTACCTGGGAGAGCAGGCCACACATCCCAGCTGAGGAGAATGGCCCCTGCTTCCAAGGAAAGGAGGGAAATGCATTCCCATATGGTGCCCACTGCTGCCCTCAGACCCTGCTTCTGCCCCAATCCCACTGCTCAGACCTGCCCCAACCCAGTGGGGATTTCTAAGGTTGCACATTTCCAAGATGTGGGATTGTCTGAAGAAGGTTGGGACCAAACCCAGGCAGGGGTGGTGTGTTGGGGTGGTGTCATTGTGGCAACAGGACCAGGGCAGTGACTGTGCTGTCACTGCTGACGCACCTCCAGCTCTCGCAGCACTGCTGGACCCTTCAAAATAGGAAAGACATTGAGGGGCTGGAGCGTGTCCAGGGAAGGGAATGGAGCTGGGGAAGGGGCTTGAGCAGCAGGAGCAGCTGAGGGATCTGGGGTGGGGGACTCAGCCTGGAGAAAAGGAGGCTCAGGGGGGACCTTCTGGCTCTGCAAGTCCCTGCCAGGAGGGAGGAGCTGGGGTGGGGGTCGGGCTCTGCTCCCAGGGAACAAGGGACAAGATGAGAGAAAACAGCTTTAAGTTGCACCAAGGGGATTTCAGGATGGATATTAGGAAAATTTCTTCACTGAGAGAGTGGTCAGGCCTGGCACAGCTGCCCAGGGTCATGGTGGAACCGCCATCCCTGGAAGTGTTCAAACACCATGTGGATGTGGCACTTGGTGACATGGTTTACTGGTGGCCTTGGCAGTGCTGGATTACTGGTTGGACTCAATGGTCTTAGAGCACTTTTACAACCTAAATGACTCCATGATTCTGTCAGACCAGTGCAGAGGGGTTAGTGAGCACTAAAGGTGCTCACCTGGGCTCAAGTGGATGCATGGCATGCAGGTGGGTGCAGGTACAGGTACAGGTACAGGTGTCTTTATGCCTGGGATAGGCTGTGGGACTGGGGGCATGGGCACCACAGGGACACTTCTGTCTGCGCTGGGTGACACAGGTCTGTGCAGGCACAGTGTCCCCAGCCCTCCTGCATTCTCACCTGCCCACTAAAATACTGGAGAAAAGGGATGCTACAAGCCAAATTGTGCCTCTTCCAGCTCCCCCTCCACTGCTTCCACATGTTGGGACAGAGCAGGGCTGAGATCACGTGCTCTGGGAGAGAAAAGGAGCTGCTGGAGTGGGTCCACCATAGGCCACAAAGACAATGAGAGGTCTGGAGCATCTCTTTGATGAGGAGAGACACTGCGAGCTGGGCCTCAGTCTAGAGAAGAGAGGACTGAGAGGGGATCTTACCAATCTGTACAAATATCTCCAAGGGGTGTCAGGGTGGTGCCAGACTCTGTTCAGTGGTGTCCAGCAGCAGGAGAAGGAGTGATGGCTGTAAGCTATACCACACGAAGTTCCACCTCAACTTGAGGAAGAACTTCTTTCCATGGAGGGTGGCAGAGCACTGGAACAGCTGCCCAGGAAGGGCTTGGACCCTCTGTCTCTGGAGACATTCAAAACCACATGGATGTGTTCCTTTGTCACCTGCTCCAGGCGACCCTGCCTTGGCAGAATGGTGGGACTGGACGATCTCCAGAGCCCTTCCAACCCCAACTATTCTGTGATTCTGTGAAGAGTGTGTTGCATCAGGACATCACACATCCCAGTGTCCCTGCGTGGGGGGCTTCCCACACAACTGCTATGCAACTCATACCTGTCCCACTCTGATTGCATCCAACTCTGCTCCTACCCAGGCCCCTGCTCTTTCCCTCTTCCTCCTCCAGGCAGGTCCCATGGAAGGGAAGGATGTCCCATAAACCCATCTATTGTTCCCTGCAGTCAAGTAATACACATTGCTGTGTGGCCAGAGAAACCCCTGCAGAAAAGCCTTCACAGCCAGTGAGATCCTTCCACAGGCAGAGCTCCCCATGGAGAAGCGTGGACAACCAGCTCCCAGCAGGGTCCAGCTGGTCCATGTCCACCCTGGCCAAAGAGCAAGCACCTGGCTTTGGGTCATGGCTGTATTTCTTTTGATGGAGCAGGGCTTCTAGAAAGGGAGAACAAATTCTTAAGGAAAGGGGAGGCCTATTTTTCCCTTCTGGGGTCACATAAAAGGGCAGCAGGAGTTGCATGGCTCCATGCTGAGGAGCATCAGGAACCCAGATGTAGCTTTCTGTGTGTAGTCCTGATCTAACATTGAATTTGCTCTGTGATTTCCAGAAAGCCACTTAGTTTTCTACCCGTTGCGCCTTCCCTCTCCCCTGCCCCAGGCTCTGAGCATCAGTAGGGTGACATTTGTGAAGGGAAGGGCCACCCTGCAGCTCCTGCCTCTTTGGGACGTCAATAACCATGGATGTCCAGCAAGGACAAACTCCAAGGGAACCTCCAAACTCACCAACCCACTTCTCCCTTGACCTGGAAGAGTGGGATTGGTTTTAACTTGAGGCAGAAGACAAGCAAAGGAGAGAGGAGATGGGAGAAGTGCTTTTTAAAATGTGCCTTTGTCGCTCTCCTCCACCTCCCATGGCGGTGCCTGCGCTGACGTCAATGTGGTGCTGTTGATTTGCACCAGCTGAGGGGCTGGCACACGATCCTCCCCTCCAGAGTGGCTCTGACGTGGGGCGGGGAAGGGCTCGTGCTGGGATATATCCCTGCCCGCACCGCACAGTGTGTGCTGCGAGAACCATGAACCTCTGAGGAGCAACAGCAGAGCCATGTGGCTGCCCACAGAGTCCCTCCTTCGCCCTGGCACCCACGGCTGGGGCTCTGCTGCCCAGCCCTAACCCCTCTGTGCCAACAGAAGGGCAGCCAGGTGGCTGCTGAAGGAGCATCAGCATCAGGAGCCCCACCTTGCCAAGGACCACCAGACTCGCACCTCGCTTGCAGGGTCTGTGCCAGCTGTGATACAACTGTGAGCTCTCCTGCCTTCCCCACTCCTCTCCTGGGGTTCTTCGCTCACTGGAGGCTGCAGGACCAGATCAATGTATTGAACTGCAGATGCTCAGGCCCTACAACCCTCGAGTTCCACCACTACCACATGGAGGTGATGCCTTGGCACGGCCATGCTTATCTTACTGCCTTCCAGAGCAATGAAGCCCAGGAAAACATTTTTAACTTGTGCTTTGCTCTCACACATGCAAATTGTGCATTAAAGTAACAGTCCACAGTGTGGAAAGCTCCTGGGAAAGATGAGCCCAGCTCTTGGAATCAGGTCTGGTTTGTGGGATGACAAAATGCTACACATCAAGCCACAAGAAGGACAAGGGATACGCAGTCAGCAGCAGTCATCTTTACTATGGACCACAGGAGATCAGAAAAATAACCTCGGTAACAGGAGACCTAGTGGCTAACAGAATGTCATGCTGTAGGACATACAAGAGAGGCCAAGCACAATCACCAGAACAAAACGGCACCCAGGAGGATGGGGAAGCCCAGGGGGTTGCAGGAGATGCCCTATAGCAAACCTCTAGTTGTGGTATTGACACATCTGCGTGAGCATGGGGTCCTTGGAAACAAGTCAAAGGGTCTTCACCTCTTCCCCAACTCCAGTGGATCTGGCACAATGATTATTGACTTTTTTTTTCCAGAATAAAAGTAATAATATAATTTTGTTCCAAGAACTATGCGCAAGAATCATTTCTCCAGGTGCAGTGAAAGGAGGGACGATAGGAAAACACCCTTCCCAGGGTTGTCCTCGTGGCTCGTGCCCTCTCCTCACTGACAGCACAGCCCTCCCCAGCAATCCTCTGTGGCTTTGCCTTCAGTGAATCCCAAACAAGGTTTTTCAGAAAAAGAAGAAAGGGAAAAAAAAGGTATTGCTGCTTCTTCTTGTAATATTTTCCCTCTCTTTCTCCCCCCTCTTTCTCCTTAAAAATGTTTACTTTCAAAAATTCCATTCCTGCAGAGATTCCTCCCGAGCTCTGAGGTCTCTGCACTCCACCCTCCTCTTCTCCAGTCAGAAAAACTGAGTCTCGATGTCTCTTTGGTTAAAAAAAAAAAAAAAAGAATTAAAAAAAATAACACAAACAAATAACACACAGCCCAGTATGATCCCATTCCACCCCACGGACGCCTGATGAGAGGGTGTGTGTGGAAGAAGGAAGCATCAGAGACGAGCTGTCTGCTCTGGAAGCTGAGGTCCCCGTGCCGCCCCGCCGGCTCTCCTCCCCTCATACGGTGGTTGCTGGTCCATACTGGAGCACCAGGGGGGAGGTCTCCTTGATCCGGACGTAGAACCGGCCCTCGGGCCGGCTGGTTTGGAGGGACAGAGGCAAGAAGTCATCGGGAAGCCACCGCTCGCTCTCGTTGGAGGCGAACACCAGTCCGAAGTGCTCCAGCTGCTCCTCGCCGTAGCAGACGGCGGCCGAGCCACCCAGCACGCCCCGGGAGATGTCGTTCATCTCCAGCACCACCAACTTCACCACCTCCCCGGCGGACGTCTGGCTGGTGATGTGCAGCTGCAGAGAGAGAAAGGTGGGAGAGACGGATGGTAAGGGGGAGGAATGAGGAGGAACCAGGGGCCAGAGCCAGCACACAGCATGGAGGAATGGTGAGGGTGGAGGAATGGCCACCCCAGTGGTGCCAGGACCCAAACCCATGGACTGCTCTCTTGCCTCCACTTCAACCTCCGAGTCCTTACTGCTCAACTCTTCCATGAGTCACCTACGGCTCTGCCCAGGCTGCCCCACCATCCCATTAGCTGTAGCCAGAGAGGGACAGCCTCAGCCTTGCTCCTGGCACCATGGAGGGACCTGTATGAAATCCCTCTTGTGAGCAGGGTCCAGACCATCAGACCAGCTAGACCACAACAGCTCTGCCAAAGTAGAGCTGAAGCCTCTTTGGGGGCACGGCACTAAATTTCATCCCATTCACAAGCTTGGGGTTGTCCCACCAACAGCTACCCTCGTCCTCCCCCTCCGCTTCCCCAGGGACAGCCCTCTGAATCCCAAATACTGTCGAGGGAATGAGCTCATCGGGGCTCTGGCTGCTCCAGACTCTGGGAGCCGCCACTTGACTTCAAAGGCCAGAAGGCAGGGCATCCATCCTCGCCCGGGCACGGCGATGGTTTCCTTTGGCACATCCGTGAGGGCTTGCGGAGCCCTGGGAGCAGTGCCCCGGCACGGTGGTCCGAGCCCTCGGCCCGTGTGAGCCCTGCCAGCTCTGCACAGCCATGGCAGGGCTCAGCTGATTTACACCAGCCGAGGAGCTGTGCCTTTGAACTCAGCTTTCTTCAAGGAGAGCATCATAAAACGCTTTCAAGCAGGCGTGTCCAGAGCTTTGCAACTTCAAAAGCCATGCGGGCAGCCCGCCAGGAACCCGAGGGCTGCGCTTCAGTTCCACAGAAATCTATGGGCATTCCTCACATGGAAAACTGTACTGAGAGGCAGAGTCCTCTCTGCTAGGATGTCCCTGCTAGGTGCAGAGACATTGCCTATCAAACCTCCCCAGCAACAAACCCATCAGCCTGTTGGCTCTGTCCTTCCTCTGCCATTTCTTTAGGGTCTGTTTCAACCCAACCCATTCCATGATTTAAGGATTTTCTGCTTCATCATCCTCAGCCATGGGCACCAGGAATGTCTCAGAAGGGAAATTTCAACAGGGGAAGGATCTCCATCACTGGGACAAAAGGAGGCCACAGAGCCAGAGGGGGATCTGTCCAAGATATGTGTCCTGGGGGATGTCCTCCATGGGGGATCTCACCTGGAGTGAGATCCTGGAACAGAGCTGAGGGGTCAGCTCTTGGCATCAAAGCCCTTGCAGAGAGGACTAAGGCCACAAGCTGCGCCAGGAGAGCCCAGTGCTGCAGCATGAAGGCAGCTCTGCCTGCTCCTCCACCTGGGACTGAAGTGGGTCCTGCCTCTGGAGTTGCCACGGGCTGGGGACAAGTGGTTCCTGCTGCCCCTTCCCTAAAGGGAAAGGCTGTAGCTGGGAGTATGGACCTGGGGAGGGACATGGTGGGGGCAGGGAGGTGATGGCTGGATTTCAGCCGGGTAGGATGACGTGTTTGAACACCAGGATGTGGCGAGGGGAACCCAGCAATGTGCCTTTTGCTCACTGTCTGCCCACACTGGGTGACACCAACCTACTGTCACCTGCTGAACCACAGACCAAGAGCTGAACTGCAGCCCCACCACCCTGTCCCCCCAAAGCCCCCTACATGTGGCCCTGGCTCTCTCCTGCAGCAGTGGCTGTTGCTCCTGCAGAGCCACACACCCTGTCCTGCCAGAAGCCTCAGTACTACAGCAGGGACAAGGGGATTCCAGGGGACCACAGCCCTGGGACGGTGGAGGACGGGGAGGGCAGTGGCAGTGTGGGGTGTGCAAGCCCCACTGTCTGTGTCCCCATCCTGCCAGCCCTGTCCCTCTGGGCATGGCAGAGCTGCACCACTGCCCACCGTGGGCTCCTGTACCTTGACACTGGTCTCTTTGGAGAGTCCTGTTTCGTATTGAGGGCAGACCCTCAAGGTGACAGAGCCCGGCTTCTTCCCTTGGTCGGCCAAGCACCCAGGCTGCTCTGGCTGCTGTTCTGGAAAGTCCTGAGTCCGCTCATCTGAGCGTGTCCGGCAGACGGGCTCGGAGCCCTGCCCAGCCCGGCGGCGCTCGGGGCTGGGCGTGGAGCCAGTCCCCAGCCTGAGCTGGCCACAGTGGCCCGTGGTCCTGCTCTCTGTCGGGGAGCTGTCCACAGAGCCGGGGCAGGACTTTCTGGGCGCCTGGCAGTGGGGTTTGGGGAAGTCCAGGCTGCTGGTGCGCACACAGTATGCCTGTCGCTTCTCCGTGATGCGCAGCAGCTCGATCTGCCGGCTGGGCAGGACAAAGTCGCTGTCGTAGAGCTCGGGGGGCGGCCGGGGCTCCTCTGGTGGTGGCGGTGGTGGTGGTGGGGGGGGGGTCTTGAGCTCGTGGGTGTGCAGGACGTCTGGGGCGCTGTCCCGCAGGGTGCGGGTCACTCTCCGTCCGCAGCACTCGGGCCCCGAGGACGAGTACACCAGGTCGAGCTCCTTCGGGCTCTGTGCCCGGCTGGAGTCGTAGTCACTGTCGGTGGCCAGGAACACCTCCGAGGAGCCTTCCTCATCTGACAGCCCGTGCGAGTCTGTGACAGGAGTGAGACAAGCAAAGAGGGGCTCAGCCTTAGCGTGGACAACCCCAGCTGAGAGTTTGCACCAGGTGGAACCCAAGGGAGCCCCCGAGGTTTACTCCCTTGTCATACACGGGTGCTGCGTTTGCCACAACACGGGCAGAGCAGGTCCTGCCTCGGCTGAGACTCACTGCCTTGCCCTGCCTGTACCTGGGGTGCAGCTACCACAGCAGCATCTCTGACCCACCAAGCACCCCCAAGCATCCCCTGAGCCCACCAGGCAGGAGCTCTGCACAGCCGGGGCCTTACCGGAGTTGAGCTTGCGGCTGGTCTCTGGCGAGGGCACCGGGGACGGAAGGTAGTCGAGGTGGGACGAGGAGGATTGGGTTTTCTCCTTCATTGCCCCTGTGGCCTCGCTGAGGAAGCCACCGAGAGACACCCCACAGGAGGGCTGCTTGTAGCGGGCGTGCTGCAGGGCGTCCATAATCCAGCGCATCTCACGCCAGATCTCCTCCATTTGCTGCCAAAATAGGACACGGAGGATCCCTCTCAAACCGCGGATGACGGCAGCAGAAAAGCCCCATGGCAAAACATGGGCTCTGCCCACACACCTCTCCCAGGAGCTCTGGGGGAATCCCTGAGCCAGGAAATCCCAAGAAAGTGCTTTCAGGTGGGAGGGTGCTGCAGCTGCTGGTTCAGCAGGACCTGTCTGCTGCAGGCAGGGGTGCTGGGAACAGTGTGGGCTGCTCTTTTGCAAGTCTGTCCCAAAATGCACTCACAGGCCCTTTTCTAGCAAGGAGGGGACATGCAAAGCAGGAGCCTTCGGCTCTCTCCTTGGGATTTTTAATGTGATCACTGCAGTAAGAAGTTGCTAGATAAAGTAACTGCAGCTTGGAGAAGACCTTAGAGCTTCTTCCAGTGCCTAAAGGGGCTCCAAGAGCTGGAGAGGGACTTTGGACAAGGGCCTGGAGTCACAGGACAAGAAGGAATGGCTTCACCTTGACAGAGGGCAGGATTAGATGGGATTTTGGGAAGAAATTTTTGGCTGTGACGTCTTGGCACAGACTGCCTAGAGAAGCTGTGGCTGCCCCATCCCTGGGAGTGTCCAAGGCCAGGTTGGACAGGGCTTGGAGCAACCTGGGCTAGTG